>VDFB02000015.1:533635351-533958219 GCA_007258455.2 Sequoia sempervirens | reverse complement strand
TTCATTGCTATAAAATTGTTAAATTTTGAAGAGGAATAACTTTAAAACTAGCTAGAACACCTTTGGGCGAATAAAATCTATATTTTGGAACTTTGAAATCCTTTGAAAATCATCCACTGAGTGTGTGTAGAAATTGAGGTCTCGACAGTTGTTCTTGAACTAGGGAAATCATGTCCTATGAACCTACATAGCAGACGACCTTTTCCTCCTCCAGGCCCTCATAAGCGGGAATATGCCCCCCCTCAGCTGTATTTCAAAACTTAAATGAAAACTTGGGTTGGAGTGAGAACTTTTCACTCCGTCGGGTCCACAAATGTGGATTTCCACATCCACACTGCCCTTCATGACACACCATTTCAAAATGGAAGACCTACCCTAGACCTCCACCTCATGGGTCCAACTATCACCACACCCGCCAATTTATCTTAACTGCAAAAAGCTCTAGGAAAACCATCTAATGTAGGATTTCACTATGCTTTCATCACCACTTAAACAACCTTTCCCATATGACAAAATCCTGAGGTCCTTTTGACGAGTAGGTCCTAACCCTGTCATCGTCGTCTTGTTCTCTGCAATGAAAATGACCAAGTGTTGACTATGTTGTGGGTTCCCCATTGCGGACTTTTGTCTGTGGGATTCTACATCAGGTTCACCATTCAAAACAGCCCCAACTTACCATCTTTCTGCCTCCCAAAACCTACACTCACTGTTTCCGCCATTAAGCTCAAAATGAAAAAAAACTAAGGATAAAACACTTTGTGGGATATTCCACATAGGTAGCCATATGTGGAACTCTATCCTGCTCCAGCCACTCAAAATTTCTAGTAGCCTCCATCGATCCACTATGCAGGACCCGACCCTACCACTTCCCTTTGGTCATTTATAAGCAAGTGGGTAACACTTGAATTTCCGCTAAGGACTCCTCCAAACCTGACTGTGCGGGCCGCTCTACGGGGACCACTGCCCTCTTCCCGCCATCCTAGATGGTGATCATCCAGCATCCCTCCACACTTCCTAACCTGCACTTGACTAAACTATCTGAAATTCAAAGATAAAGGATGCCATCCTCCAAGATTGCGGGGCACCACCCTGCCAAAGCCATTTTCAAGTGGTAGAGCTCCAAATAGCCATCAGACCTCCGACGTCCACATATCTTAGGCCCACATGTCTAAAAAATCAATTTAATGACTCCAGAACCTCAAAAATGATTTCACCCATGTGTTGAAATGACCTGACCTAATGATTGGCCCCTCCTCATGATCAAAATCTTAATGTGGGTTGAACCATGCAGGTCATCGTGCCCTGATGGCCGTCCCTTTGTAACTACTTTCAAAACAGCTGCTAGTCCAAGGAAGTCCACACCCCTGGGCCCGCATTGCCATAACTTCTTCAAACGAAAGGCTAACGATAATCCGAAAGAAATGTTAGGACCCTTGAATAGTGAATTGCTCAATCTAACGTCATTTTTATAGGATTTCACTAACATTTCTCATGTTTACACTTGAATGTGCTTACTGCTCCCTTGTTTGTAGGATATATGGAACCAGTTTTAGGACCCTCAGAGGCATCTACAAAAAAGGAAAAGGGAAAGAAACCAGCCAAAGCACCCAGGGGCAAAGAAGACAAGGACCAAATGAAGTACAAGTTCCAGGGAGATGAACTCAAATAAAAAGTCACCACACACTAGAACAAGATCTCAAACACTAACTTGGGGCACATTGACATCGATGAATTTAAGAAGAGGGTCATTGTTAACCTAACCATAGAGAATGCTCGAAGGATCATAAGAAGTGGGTTGGCCAAGGTTGTTGGTTTCCTACCTACCCTCATAGCTCCTGAACTAGTGATGTCCTATAGAGAGGCATACCAAGAAAGAAAAAAATAATAGTATATAGAGATGGCAACGTACTAGCAAACTTCTCCACCAAGTCTATCAGGCAGACCTTCCATATACCCACCTTCAATGATATGGAAGAAGCATCCAAGGAATATGTTGAGAGCATGTGGAAGGATGACCCCCTCAAGTGCAAGAAGTTGATTAACCAGTATTGGCTAAAGGAGAAGAGGGGAAGTGAAAAAAAAGTGCCCCAAGAGCTCTTTAGGAGTGATTTCTATGAAGATTACCATAACTTGGTGACCCTACTGAGCAAGGTTATGGGTCTTCCAATTATAGAATTCTTCCAAGAGTGGATGCTATATTTTATAGAAGAAATCATCAGGGGAAAGACCCAATTTCGTTGGATAGGAATGATCAGCAACTTCCTACATGAGCAATTTGTGGTAGTGAAGAAAACTTCACAATTTTATATGACCTCATACTTGGTCTACCTACTAGCTGATCAGGCTCAATATAAAGGATTATTTGCAGCACCTAGCTAGACTCCAGGGAGAGAATTGAAGGTCTATGATAGATACCCTCAACTTCAATTCATGAATTTCAAGAAAGACTACTGCTAGGTCAATGATGCTTTCATAGGGCACATAATCAGATTGCTTGGAGGTGACTTCGAGAGGCGGGTCACCCACAGTACCTGTCTCGAGCATAGATAAGCACAAAGAAGGAAAATAAGCCAAGATTAAGATCCCACTTGACAATGGATGCCTCAAGATCTAGGATAGTGCAAATAGCTACTCTGATGGTGGAAGGAGAAGGAATTAGCTATAATATTTCTACCATTGATTTGGGAACAACAACGAGAGAGCATAAAATTGATCATCTTTTGGGATCTGTCGCCACCATTGTGCACCAAATGCACAAGGACAAGACCTCTATGGAGGAACTAAAAGCACAAGTGGTAGATTTGATAACCTACATACAACAATGGTCCTCTGCGGAAGAATCACCCACCATATCGTCAACGCCGACACAGTTGTTGTCCAAAGACCACATTGACAAGCTTGAAAGGAGAAAGAATTGGACGAAGGCTACAAAGGATTAGTTTATATAGGTAAGTTATAATGGGAATATGGGCATCAACCATGCTGTTAGGACAACAAATAAATTCTTAGGGTGTAAAAATAGCTTGAAGGCACAAGAAAATTTTGCACTGACTTCAAAGAGCTATACAAGATTACATATCCCAAACTTGAGGCTATCCTTAAGATGCCTAAGAAATCCTGGGAAAAGGAGCTAGCGTTAGTGGAGGGTGATCACTGGCTCATCGAGACATGGAAGCTAGGCCCTGACCATAGGAAAGAAATATTGGAATGGGTGCTCCATGAAGTGGAGCTCGATATTGATTGGGTCAAAGGAATTAGGACAACTTGTGAAGCGTATATGAAGCTAATGATAGATTTTGGCATGCCCACCATTGAGCTAGACCCAGAGAAGATAAAGCCACACTTCCATAAAAAGATGGAGAATGGAACCACAGATGCACTTACGCTGGATTTCATGGGTTTTGTTGCACGAGCCTTCACTCAATTCGAGTAGGTAATAAAGAACACTCCCAAATGCGATAAGGACTAGGATGTAATTACTGGATGATCAAATAAATTAAACTTTCAAGTGGTCCAATCAAATATAAGGGAGTGGAATAAACTTCAATCATTGATCAGAAACTTTGTGGAATATGCTACTATGAAGAAGCATGAAGGGAATCCAGTAATTGATGATGAGTTCCTCACAGTCTAGCTACAACAAAGGGAAATTTGCTAAAAGATAAAATGCTACAGTGCTACCCACAAGAAGACAAAATAAGCTAGAAGACAAAATGTAATTTATATTGTAAAATATTTAGGGGTAGATGAAACCCTAATTTGTAGTGAATCTTGGCCACACAATGAGATTAAATCTTGGCCATCCATTTTTCTTTTTGGACACTATAAATAGGGGGGTCTCCTCTCATTTTCAAGAGAGAGTTGAGTTGTTGTAAAGACATGCTATTGGAATTTTTATAGAAGTTCATTGATTTTGGTGGATTCTTAAGTTCCAATTTCATGTTTCATGATTCTTCTCCTCCTAGTTAGTGAATTTGAGTAGATTAACTTTGTTGTTCTATGTGTTAGCATGCTTTAATAGATTAGTTAATGTTGTTCATTGATGGTGAATCATTCTGATGTGTTGATGTCCTTCCTTGTTCATGCTTTTTGTTGTTTATTGATGATAAACTGTAGTGTAAAGCTAGTCTAAACAATATTTGAATGTTGCACTTCAATTCTATCTTTTGTTCATGCTTTATGGTGAATGAATGATTGAAATCTTCAGACCTTAGAAGATTGCACCAGTTCCATGAGACTGTGAAGTGATCTAGTTAAGTGGGATTTAGTTTTAGGAAGGTTGTCCACTGTAGCATACTCTTCATGTTTTGATCATGCATCCCATAGGGATGTACAAGTGAATGATACATTTTGTTACACCCCTTTACAAACTTCAAATATCAACTATAGAGTTGATTACTGCCTTATTTCTTGCTCGTATCATGACCTTAAAATATTACAATGCATAACTCAAATACAATTACATCTAAGATCTCTCTAATGGGTGGATTTCAAGAACAAGCATACTTCTTCCACCCCATTTAGTTATTACAAATTTCAATTTAGAAGTATGTAGCACACTTACTACTATTCCCTTCCTTAGTGCTTTAAATCAATTAATTGGGACCATAGTATTTCTTTCATATCTCTTAAAAATGGATTTCTTACAAACTTATTTCTTCTTGTAAATCAAAATAGGGGAAAATACCTAGATATATTAGTAGATATCCCACTTTATTAGGTTCTTTGCATAGAACCGCCACCTAATTTGTAGAGGATCAAACTTCAACAATATGAAGTTCCTTTCACCGATTGATTTCACTTTAAGCTTCTTCTTCTTGCAACATTTTTCAATGGTACAGAGTTCTTCAGAGTTGCCACCCACTCTTAGTGAGAACTTTACTTTAGAACCTCCATGACTCTATCAAGGCAAGATGATCTACTGCAAATACTTTCTCAAATAAAACCCCAATGGAGTCGCCATTTCTATTGGTTTTTTTTAAGAACCAAACTGATTCTTACCAAAGACCTATGAACTTGCCAAGAACAATTATCAGTAAGGGTAAGGATTGGCCAACACATAAGTAAAGGATTTTATGTCTTCACTTCTTTGCTTCAGGCTCTATGAAACCCAGGATGGTAATCCTAATCAATGTGTTTGTAGATACTAGTGTGTATTAGTATCAAACATAGGATGGATAGATAATTCTCTTTACATGCTTAATAGACACAACATCCTAAAGATTTGGCTAACCTTCATGACAATGACTAACCTAAACAAGACAATAGATAATTCATTAAATTCCCACACACCTAGAAAGAGCTTTATAAGTAATTTGATTATATTTTGTGATCAACAGATGAATTGGTCACCACAATTGGAGTGTGATTACTTTACTTAGAAACTAGTGCCACATTCTTAGAACAGAGTCAAACTAGATACCCATATGACTAGATAACAATTTTGTATTTAACAATGCCCAAAGCTTCAAAAATATTGTATTACAATAGTCTCACCAGTCATTTCCATAATTTACGTATTACTAGCATCCTCACACAAGATTTATTTCAAGCCTACTATTACATTCAAGCATTTACATACATTTGTTGAATGGATAAGCAAGAATAAAATAACACATCTATTGGAAACCAATAGAGACAACTAAGATAACCATTGATTATATTATTCATAGTATGTGTAACCTATACATAGGAGAGTAATATGTAGAAATTTTATGCTATTCTGCTACATGCATTGTCATTGTCATTCTCAAAGCCATATGCATATTGACTGAATTTTTCTAGAACATCTTATTGGAAAGTCCAGTAGCTATTTTGTTTCTATGTGTAACTTCTTCAAAAAAAAACTACCCGTAACCGACCTCTCCATGTAACCAACCTTGAAATCCCTTTTATAAGATAAGGGAGCAACAAGCACCAAGATGAATTACACTTACATTTCAATTTCATTCCAAAATGAATTTCAATAGAAAGTGAAACCACTCCCCAATTTTTTGCAATAAATCATGTGTATGTCAGGGGAGAGGAAAAAAAAACCCAAAAAACTATTAGCTAGAGCATAGCCACTATTCTTCAAAAAGTGTCGCTATCACAACATCAAAAACATGTAAGTTCATTCCATCCCGAGAAACATCACCATCAACATCAAAGGTAAAAGTAAATAAAGACCTGTATCACAATACACTAGCCAAAGAGAGAAAGATAACATAAAGGACCAAAAATTGAGCATCCACTAAGAAATGGATCAGGATGCAACTTTGCCTTGTCATCATAAAAGTAGGTGTGCTCACTTAGTTTCCTTATTGTAAGTAGAATAGCCATCACCACCTCAACTTTAGAATCAACCCAATCATTCATAGCCATGCGATATTGATGATAACTAGAATCACTCTTGTCTCTATTGTTAGAGGAATCATCCAAGACTTCAATGGGAGAATGATGACATCCCATGTAAGCTCGGTGATACCTATTCCTTCTTGTAGCTTCCCTCTCTAGCCTATCAAATTTCTTCTCCTTGCCTTTGGATAATTCCTCCGAGACAATTTGGCCTCTCAGGTGATAAGCACGTTTGAGTACAACCGTACAATTCTTTTTGTAGCTCTTGCTTTCTTCTTTGGTGTCATGGGTATTTCTAGCATATCCCATTCACCTTGGGGAGAATTTTCCTAAGATTCAAGCAGGTTGAGCCTCTTTGACCTGCGGACTGGGTTGATGTTCACACTCACTTTTCCCATTTCCTCACTTAGAAACTTATCAAATTTTCTTGGAAAAAACACCACCCTACTCAGAAATAACAAGCTCAAAATTACACTTACTTTTAG
This sequence comes from Sequoia sempervirens, assembly GCA_007258455.2. Classification (NCBI taxonomy): domain Eukaryota; kingdom Viridiplantae; phylum Streptophyta; class Pinopsida; order Cupressales; family Cupressaceae; genus Sequoia; species Sequoia sempervirens. Next base: position 533,951,398 of record VDFB02000015.1, on the reverse strand, counting down.
ACTCCTAGGTATGTGCAGGATCATCATGGAAAAAATAGGCCCTTAAGTGGCAAAAAATTCAGAAAAATAGAGTTAGGAAACTTGATGTAAAAATTTGAATAAGTTATCTATATTATTTCAAAAATATGTAAGAATAGAATCTATAGAAAATTGAATGTAGTTTCTAAAGTACTAGGTTTATTTAAAAAAAAATCTATTCAGTGAAATTTTGAAATTTCAATGTATAAATTTCGGGGAAAAAATAAGAAGTGGTGTACCCTAACCACAATAAAATGATAATATTTTTTTATAATATTTTAGATATAAGTAGAGGACTCATGTCTTGATGTGATATATTTTTTGTAATTTTTCCAAGTAAATAATTAATTATGAATTTTTATTACAACATTTAAAAATATAAAACTTCCTGACCACCTTAACTTGGTCAAAACTTCATGAAATTCATTTTTTTTAATCTTATAGTATGCAAAGCATAGAATGTGACACATGTTTCAGATTCAAAAAACGCGATACCGTTTGAAAGCTATAGATGTTTTTCAATCAACCTATCAATTAGAACTTTCATCGTAATTTAAATAGAAAATGAATAATAATTATTTATTAAATTCAAAGTAAAGAATAATTTATATTGGTGGAAAGCTGAGAATCTCCTTTATAAACCCTTTTCATTTCATCAATTTTGGGTAAAAAAAATGGCAGCCACATACCCTACACATACCCATCATATTGCCACTTTTTGGCCCATCATGATCCTACACATACCCTCCTAATTCTCATAAGCAATTAGACAGTGAGAAAAATCAAGTAGGTGATCTTCAATAAATAGAGAAAATGGTGTGTCTGCATTAATTTTCCAGGAAAGCTTGTGCAAGAGCACTGAAAATCAATTATCGTGATTTTGAATCTCAATCGTCGATCATACCTTGAAGTGAATCAACGAATAATTAATCAAGATGATTAATTATGACAAGATTAGAAGCATGTGTTTGATAGTTGTCCCTGGGAAATCAAGAAACTTGAGTGAGATAAGCATCTGTTTAATTTGCACATTAACCATCTTTAACCATCTTGTCATGTCACATTTACTCGCTTGCCCCTGGGAATTTTTTTTTTTGCAATTGATCATAGTAAGACAATGGTGAGCAATCATTATTTATCTTCAGAATATTGGCTCATACCCTAACTTACTTCAATTTCACCTTCCCACATGTACTAGCTCCCAACAAATTTGATGGCCACAAAAAAGTTTAAAAATTTCACATGCATGCCCAAGAATTAGTTCTAATTTAGCATCATTTTTATCTTAGATCGGTCTCGACCAATATCTCCAATAACCTCTATCTTTACCAAAAACCTTCGAAGTCCTTTGCAATAGTCCACATGGCACTTTCCTGTGTGCCCCTTGAAGAATACGAGACAAAAGTGGGGCCCTCATGAGATGGTGGGGAGCGGTCAGGATTGATCCATGTCACTCGCCATCAACCATCAATTTCCTTCCTTACAAAGCAGTCATTGTCATTAGAGCTTGGTGGGTTTCTCAATAAGTGACAGGTTTCACCCCGCCCGCAAGCCCATGTGTTTAAAATAATATGAAATAAAACAACACAGGCACATGGGGAGTGGTCAAGATCTGGCCATGTCTCAAATTTGCAACCATTGATCTTCTTTGAATGGCGATAGCTACCTTCACCAAAGAGACTGGACCAACCCATATGCTAGACACGTGGCTAAAGCTCATCAGCCCATGTGAATAAAATAAGAAGTCTGAATAAATCATTGCGGGTGCACGGGGAATGGTTGGAATCAACTTCTGACAATCGAACGGCTAGCATGAAATCCCAATTCTACACATGCCACAAAAGTTAGATTTAAAAAAGGGGACCACCTCTAGTTTGACAGGAACTTGACCCATAAAGGACAAAGGATAAGGATTTAAATCTTTATAAAATTAAGCCTCAACCATAGGAAAATTTAATACTGAGAAGGACCAAGGTGACCGACAGACCTAAAATTAGGGGTCCGGTAAAAACAATGACTTTGATGACATAAGTGATATCTTAAACAACCGACGATCATGAATATCAAGTCAATGCAATAATATAACAACCAAGGGTTTTTTAGAACTTGTAGGCCAATTTTGGAGGGTTTTAAATTACATGACCCTAACACATTTATAAGGAACACAAGCCTAAGCCAAAAACGAGCCCATCCAAGCCAAATTTTACACAATTGTAGAATGGAAACAAGAATTTTTTTGAGGGGTTCCATCAAAGTCCTTGGTTCCATTCAACATCTAATACCTAGAGTGGAGGAACGGGGAAGGGTGAAAATGAGATCATGGAACTAGTTTCTTAAGTTCCCAATGGGTTCTAGCATTTGGCCAAGAACATATGAAGAAAGGTTTAATAAGAAAATTAATCATGGGTCATTAGAGGGATTGAGAACTTGAAACTATGCTCCAGGTTCTAGTTGGATCCCAAGATCATATTAGAATTCGAAAAGCTATGAGAATGATTTTATTATGAGTGAGTTATAAGAGGGGTGAAAATGCAAAAATGGAATGATGGTCCCAAGGCCTTGGTTCCACCTAGTTTCTGACACATGAAGTAGAAAAATGTGAAGATTGATGAATATGGAAGTGGGTGTGAGACTAGGTAGGTACAAGGGCTTGAAATGTTGTTCCCAAGTCCCTAATTCTATCGACTATTTGAAACTTATAGTGACTAAAGAGAGGTAATGCAATCAAAAACCTATGAGGGTAAGGGAGAGGGAAATAGATAGAATTAAACTTAGAGTTCAATTTTGTCCAAAAAACTTAAACCAAAAAGTATAAACACATTAAGGAATTGAAAGAAAATAAACAATGTTGGAAGTTTGGAGATATTTTTGAAGTTTGTCATTGATGATGTTGCTTGACAACATGAGCATGGTTGGTATATTACAGTGTGATACAACATTGGACCATTGATGTCAACATTGTTGCAGATCATTTTGATTAATCCGAATAGGTTTTTGAGGTGTTGTGGAAGACATTTGGAAAGTTGATTTGGTTTGAAAAGATCAATTACATATAATTTTGACTAAGTTCCAAATCTGCTAGTTCAATGTTGTAGTGCATCAGTTATTGGGTCCACTCCACTCTGAAAATGAAGATATTGCTCTACACTTTAATATTAAATTGGTAGATGTTAGATACACCTAATTACAAGATTTCATCTTTTTTCCACAAACAATTTGAGAGATATGAGTAACAGTGTTCATCCTGGCATATTATAATTGTTTTCTGTACAGTGTGTTTGTGTGGGAGAATCCACACTTCTCCATGGATGAGTTTTTGGCCTTGCAGTGTTGAAGATAAGTTGCCATATGTCAGTTGAGTATGGATTCTAGATGGTATCAAGTTTTGAAGTCCACGTGTTTAGATGTGGATACACAAATGAAGGTTTTTGTATTTAGGTCATGCGGTGTCGACCTAATATGTTTGAAGGTATGTGAAGGATAAATATGTATTGCTATCTTATGTGAGATCTATTATAGGTCCATGTTGACCTATCTTAAGGTTTTGAGATTTGAATTGTGGCGTGTGCTATGGATGACAAGTTTTGGAGCTAACAAGTTACATTTTTGGTATTACATCTAATTAGGATGATCTAATTGATGTTATACTTGATGTGGATATGTATGCTAGCTTTTTTTTGGTATTTCGATGACTTGATGTGACATCTATTTTATGTGATGTGAATTTGAGTAGAGTAGTGCGAAGTTGAAGATCAAAATTATGCGAATGAAGAGCAAGGTATAGTGTTGACCTAGAGTCAGATAAAGTCTATTAATGTACTTCAATGGAACTATAATTCATGCATACATAAGATGCAATTGTAACAATTCAAAATAGGATATGAGCCACCATCTCTCTTCTATCTTTTTCTTTATGGAAAGTGAGTCCACTTGGATAGTGAGTCCATCTGCAATGAGCATTTTTGTAATATACTATAATTGATTATAATATACTGTGAGCTAACCCTCACCGTGGTTTTCCCATTTTAGTTTTCCCACGTAAAGATCCTGGTGTTTATGTGTTATGTGTTATGTGATGTTGTGAATTTTTCATGATTTCTTTCCTTACTATAGTTGAATATGCATCAGTGATTGGAATTTTAATATTTGAATGGTTTAAGAGAATATTGATTCACCCCCCTCTCAATATTTTAGGTTTTCAACAAACAAACCCCAAAAAATCAAGAAAATCATAGGTTGGGACTAGGGCATGGTCAAAACTAGGAGAACAAAAATAAAATGTCATACATTGATCCACTACTATTACAAGTAAATCCTACGATGAATAAAAGAACTAAAACAACAATGAAAATAGAACATCACAATGAAAAATTATAAGACTCACCTTGCAAAGGAAAACCTAAAAAAATGGTAAGTAGAAAGATCATAATGGTGGATGAGGACTACGACATAGAATTCCATGATAAAATATCCTCTCTAAGTTAAGAAATCAAACCATCAATTGACACAAAATCACAAGGGTGTGAGAGAGAGAAGAGAAAAGATAAAAAAAAGAAAGGTACGGTGAAAATCAAGTGGATACAAGCTTGTAAACGCATAGAGGGGTATGTTCATATACACTATAAATGCATAGAGGAGGCAGGTGGGAAGGTGTCAAGTTGTAGGTCATAGAAGAAAGAAGAGACTTAATACTTGGTTCCAAGTCCACATTGAGGTCTACCACCAAGTTGGAGATTGAGAGAGGAAGAGTCAGAGAGGATTGAGAAGTAAGTTGCACGAAGCATGGGTTCCCATCAGGGCCTACAACCTAGTAGGAACCTAAAGAGTTTTGAGGATCTTGAGAGCCCCAAAACCTTAACAAAAGAATCAAAACACATAAATTAAGGACCCAAAGGGACCCACAAGCTAAACTAAAACAACCTAAAGGTACGAAATGCAAAAAAACCGAAAACAAAAAAATGGGTGCCCAATGTTCATAAACAAAAATGATGTGGTGTGTATGAATGATATAACATGTATATTTCAAATAGGGTTTTAATTGTCAATATCATTTCATATTTTTCTATGTGGATTGGTATGGTATCCCCTTAAGAGGATACATGGGTTTAGAGAACCCACGTGGGCTCTCGAAAGGAAAAATGAGGGGTGATGTTAATGGTGGAGGGGAGGATAGCAATGCTAACAATTATGTGCAACCTGATTTTTTATGTAACACTTGACACTATGCACCAAGATATGAAGACTAGAGTGATGATGTATCAAATACATATAGGATTGACTCACATAAAAAATATACAAAATTGATGCCCTAGCACATCACAAGGAATTTGATGACCTTGGTGGGGGCTCTAAGTATTTTAATATCAACATTAGTATTTTTACTTGAGCCTTGATTTCCAAACTTAACTCCACACATCCCAAGGATCTTGATATGATCTTCATCCTTCTCATTTGTAATCTTGGGTCAAACCTGCATATGTGGTTCTAAGCCAAGTTTAGAATTGCACATGCATTTTTTACCCTTAAATTCTCATAATCAAATTTAATCCTCAATCTAAGTCGAATCAATCCCAACTAGCCATTACTCATTGACTTGAGCATAATTTGCATGCTAGGGTGTGTATAAAAGGACAAAAACCTAATTCATATAAATATCAAGAGATCATTTAGTATCACTTGTTACTAAAGCATTTGAAAAGCAATATTTAATCATAGAGATCATAACTCTAATACTATATTTATAAAGATAGATATAGGCATATGGATATGCTTGGTGTGTCTATGAACTTGTTCAAAATCATTAAATTGATCTAAGATTTTGACTAAAGAAAATGGTGTGGAGCTACTCATCTTCCTCCCCTAACAAAATAAACTCCTCTAATGCCCATTGACATTGCCCTACCTAAATGATTAAAAATGAACACATTTCTAAAAATTAAACAATAAATTCAAAACTAAAAAAACACAAATAAAATCTAAATGTTCACTGAAATTGATTTTAAAATATAATTTACAATAAAATATTAGACTCACTATTTTTAAAGCTAAATATCCCAATTCTTTCTATCAATTTTTATAACATTTATACCCAACATACTTTTGAAAAAGATATTTCACTTTAAAGATCAAACCTACCTTGAATCAAATCTTACTTGTCTAATTGGGAGACTATTTTTAGAAATGAATGCACGTTTATTATAAATTAAATATAATAATATGAATAAAGAATTGATGGTAGGGTTGCATGCACGATTTGTCAATTATGTGACCAGAGGAGATCAATTATTGGTAATAACAAGAAATATTTTACTATTTTCCCATAATAAATTAGAGCTGATCTTATCATATTCTTTGTCACCAAGTGCATGGATGCACATTATTTTGTTAGTACTTACGTGATTCTTATGTTGGAATGTCAAATCATTTCAATAAAATTTCAAATAAGAATTATATTTCTTCCCAACTTTGCACCATTCTCTAACATTCCCTTTCATTTATATATTTTTGGGGTATTTTTATTATACATGAAGTATTTAATATGTTTTAATATAAAGCATATATAACCTATTTTTTATTAATTTTAAAAAATAATTATATTAAAAAATTGAGAGATTGCATATTATAATAATATAATATTGAGAATGAATGAATGAATGCGTATATTTAATGATGTTTGTGAGATCAAACAATCTATAAGACTTAGGATAATAATAAAATTGTTCTAATATATAAAACACTTGATATATATTACCTAAATTATGCTTAAGTGATACCTTTTCCTTCTTAATTTTGGATCTTCTAACATGAAGCTTGATTTAAAAGTTCATTGTTTTTGTTAGTGTCTCGTCTTAATAATCTCAAACTACAAAAATGACACATTCTATAGATGCCCAATTTTCATTGGGTATTGTCTACTTTCTAGCCTTGTACCTAAGATAATATGAGCAAGTTGTTATCTAGGCTATCCACATTTTCACTATATATTTTATTTCTATTTTCATATATGTTTTTGTTCATGGTCATTATTGATATTGGATTCTTTAACATAGTATTCTCTCTTTCACCCACGTTGTTTTTGTCCACATGGGTTCCTTGACATTTTCTCATGCTTAGCTTTTGATTTTCCCTTATTGGTTTTCTGAAATGCTTGCATACTAATGTCTCATTAACTCATCCACTTGATATTTTGTTTCATCCACATTCTCTTTCTTCTAGTCAACTTTTCCTTCACTATTATTTTAGATTGACAAGGAGACTATGTGCTCTTTATTCTCTTTAAATAACTTAGCATCTAGATCAAACCCAATCTCTCCTACAAAAATAACATATAAATCAAGTAATACAATCTCATATAGAAATTATATTTCAATTTTAAGATTGCATATCATTAACTACTTTTAAATCCTCACTATTTATCTTGATTTCAATTTTAACATATTATTATTCTACTTTACATCCATTAAAAACCCACTAAAACCACAAACAACTCAAACAAGTTTTTTTAATATTCTAATCCCATAATTCTATTTCCTTACACCTATTTTGTACCATCTGTAGAACTTTATGTCCCCTTAGTTGATGTTGCTACACAAAATAATATAAATCTGAATTATATTATTTTATGTGAATGCTCTTTAGTATTGTGAGTACCTCTTTATATTAAAAAAAATCATTGCTTTTTACATGGGAAACAAAGTGCAATATTTGGAGAATCATTCAAAAGAAATATTTGTTATTGTTTTTACATAGAAACAAGTGTGGCCTTTCCAAATGATAAAAGGACGCAGAAAGTTTGTAACATAATTACCACTCGAAAGGGCATCCTCTATGTGACTTATTTGTCCACAACAAAATAGAATATTCCCACCTTCCTATCTTTTAAAAAGAATATTCTCAATTTTCCTATCGTCTCATGCATTCATGCCATGCGTGAATAGGGGCACAAAATTGTAAATGCGGGTATAAAACACACAATTTAGATTCAATATTTGTGGAGTAAAGGATTTTTTAAGAAAAAAATTATTAATTAGGTTTTTTTCAAAGAAACTTTACTTTTAGTTAAAAATAAATTTTATTATTTGATACTTTTAAAATAAGTATTTTGAGAAGGAGAAAGCTAACTCGTAGACAAAACATACCTATGTATCTAACATTATTATCATATCCACCATCCCTCATCACATGTGTTGGATAAAACACCACAACGAAAAGGAGGTCAGACAGACTAATCACACCGATGGAAAGACTTGATGGTCGGACGTTAACTCCGACTTGTCGTTGTCTGTCTCGTCGCCAGAAAAATGTGTCAGCGCTGACAGATTTTCAAAATCATATTTCAAAATGGACAAAAACCCAAAATAATGTGGCATTTGAAACCATTATTTGCAAATAGCAAAAAGCCCAGATGAGGTCCCATTTTCATTACCATTTTCCAGAGTGACGTTCTGCAAGTTGTTGGAGAGCAATGGGAAGGAGTTGTAGGCATTTAGAGGCTGAAACAGTACAGCCACCCTCCATAGGAAAACACATTTAATAGGCATGGGCACCTAGCTAGCTAGTAGGTATGTATAGCCATTAGAAATATATGCCATTTTGCCATTTTGCCTAGGAACTATGAAGAAATGAATGACTATTCGCTGTGAAGATGGGTTTTCATTAATGTGAAAAGAAATAGTTTTCCTTGGGAAATGGGGTTTTCATTTGAAATGCAAAGTTGTTTATTTGTTTTTCTGTTGAGGGTATTTTAATTTTTATTTCCTTCCGTTTGTTGGTTTTGAAATTTTGCGCTTGCTGGATAAAATAACTAACAACCCATTGTGGAAATATGAGTGAAATAACTTAGTAACGTTTAGAAAAACTAGAAACCATGCGAAATATGTTACGATGTTGGAAAACACAATGTGGGTTGTGGAATGAAATGCTATATTTTGAAAACCACATAAATCCCAAAACATTGTCATTGTTCACATTCTTATTTTGAACGTTGCAGGGTTTTTACTGGGAAAAGGGGTTTTTATTTGAAATGGAAAGTTGTTAATGTTTTTTTGTGTCAAGGGTTTTTTAATTTTGGTTTCCTCCCATATGTTGGTTTTGGAATTTTGTGATTGTCAAATGAAATAAATGACAACCCATTGTGGAAATATGAGTGAAACAACTGAATAACGTTTATAGAAACTAGAACGTTTACCTCAATTTGGTATGTTTTGTGATTGTCTTGAGAACCTTTTGTGAATTAGATAGTGAGAGTGTAATGAAATTGGAAAATTGTAGGTATTATGAAACCTGCAAGGCACAATGATATACATTGTTTGCAGTGTTAGAAAACACACTATTCCATGTTAGTTTGTTATGAAGACTTTTGTTCATTATGCTCCAAGAATGTAATGAAGTCCACTTTCAAATTTTTGAACAACTCTTTGCTACAGTCCAAATGTCATTTCACTTTCTTCATTTGATTCGAACAAAACACCCTGACGGAAAAGAAGGCCGGATGGAAAAATTGCACCGATGGAAAGACTTGATGGTCGGATGTTAACTTTGACCTATCGTGGCTTGTCCTGTCACTAGGAAAATCTGTCAGTGCTGATGGGTTTTCAAAATCATATTTCAAAATGGACAAAAACACAAAAAAATGGCATTCGAAACCATTATTTGCAAATAACAAAATGAGGTGCCAATAATGTAATGAAGTTGGAAAACAATAGGTATTATGAAACCTGCAAGGCACAATATTTTTATACATTGTTTGCAGTGTTGGAAAAAACACTATCCCATGTCAGTTAGTTTGTTATGTAGAGTTTTGTTTCATTATGCTTGAAGAATGTAATGAAGTCCACTTTCAACTTTTTGAACTCTTTGCTATATTCCAAATGTCATTTCACTTTCTTCATCTAATTGGAACAAATAAAAAGCTCACATTATTTGCAGTGTTGGAAAACACACTGTCTCCTCTCAATTGTAGAGGGTTTTACAACACTATATGGGTTGCTTGTTTCTTAACACCTTATATGTAGATAGTGTGTTTTCCAACACTACAAATAATGTGAACATTTTATTTGGTTGAATCAGATGAGGAAAGTGAAATGTCATTTTGACTATACCAATCAGAAGAGAAAAAATAAACAGAAATAAAATGTTCACATTGTTTGCAGTGTTGGAAAACACGTTGTCTTGTCTTAGGTATTCCCTCATGAAAAGTGTTGGTTTTGTACAATCCAAAAATTTAATGAAGTCCACCTTGATCTTTTAGAACATTTCTTTGATGACGTAAATATGGCATTTCCCTTTTTCATCTGATTGGAACAAATAAAATGCCCACTTCATTTGCAGTGTTGGAAAACACACTGTCCCATGTTAGTTAGTTCGTTATGAAAAGTTTTGTTTCATTATGCTTGAAGAATGTAATGAAGACCACTTTGAGGTTTTTGAATAACTCTTTTCTATAGTACAAATTTCATTTCACTTTGTTCATCTGATTGGAACAAATAAAATACTCGCATTATTTACAGTGTTGGAAAACACTCTCCTCTCAGTTATTCCCTCAAGAAAAGTTATTGTTTTGTACACTCCAAAAATGTAATGAAGTCCACCTTCATATTTTAGAACTCTTTGGTGTCGTAAATATGACATTTCACTTTTTTCATCTGATTAGAACAAATAAAATGCTCACATTATTTGGAGTGTTGGAAAACACATTGTTGAATGCCAGTTAGTTCATTATGAAAAGATTTGTTTGAGTATTTTGGAGCTAAAAACAAAATCTATTTAGAAAACTCACTGTCCTGTGTCAGTGCATTTTATTTTATATATATATATATATATATAGTATGCATTGTTGGAAAACACACTGTCCCATGTTAGTTTAGTGCAAGCATTTTATTTGTTCTAAATTATATTATGCATTTATTTTTAAATCATATGAGGAAATTGAAATCCAACTTTTAGTGTAAGTAAGAGTTGCTTTAAATTGTGAAGGTCAATGGACTTCACTACATTCTTACTGCCTACAAAACTAAAGGTTTTGATTAGACTCATGATGTCTACATTTAATTATGTGAAACTAATAATTTTCCTAGGACATAGAGCACCTAAGTTGTCTTGTCCATAAAATGTTTTTCAAGAAATTCACTAACATTATTGTCCTTTTTAGAGAGAGTAAAAAATTAATTTGAATAATCTTCCTCTTGAAGTGCAATTTTTAATGCACTTCCAATCAATGTTGACCACAATTTGGCTAGCTTCTCTTTTATATCATTGAATCAAAATTAGAAAAGCAGAGTTATCCAAGGTGTGTTCATAATTGAGTGGAATGCATTAAAAGTTGCTTGAAGAGAAGGAATATTCAAATTCCTATGTACTATTTTTGAAAAGGATAATAAATTAGGGAAGTTTGAGAATTTTTTTTGATGGACAAGACAATTTCGTGCTATGTGTCGCAAGAAAATTACAAGTTTTTAGTCTGGAAAGTGACACTTATGAAGCTTCAAAACTAATAAATAAAATAGTTATTATAGTTCATAGTGGAAAATATACTGTGTTGTAGAAGTTATTCATGATAGAATTTACTTGTTCAATTCCATCCATAACAACATCTCTGAATTTCTTTTCTTGCACAAATTTTTGTGCAATAGAAAACCTCTTCAGTTTGTCCACTTGTGCATTTCCATTTTCCCTTTGCTTATACTATGCATGCTCCTTCCTCGACTTCTCAAGAGCATGGAGGATCTTTATAGTCAGTACATTATGTATCTCATTCATATCACTGTACTTCTTTTCAAGTGTTTTTAGAGAAGATTCATTTTTCATTCCATGTATTCTAGTATTTGCTGCCTCCGATTATGCATTGCCATTTTCCCATTTCACATAGTACATATGCTTGTTCATCAACTTCTAAAGAGGAGGAACAATCTCTTCAGTCAATACATTATCTATCTCATTCACTTTGGTTTGCTTCTTTTCAAGTGTTTTTCGAGAAAATTCCTTTTCGATTCCATACTATCTACTACCTACTGGTCGAGTTCTACATTGCCATTTTCTAATTGTGCATGCACCTTCCTCAACTTCTGAATAGTAGGGAGAATCTCTTCACTCAATACATTATCTTTTATCTATCTCATTCAATGTGGTTTGCATAAATTTTGAAGGTGATCTTCATTACATTCTTATTGTGTACTAAACAAATCTTTTTCATTGTGTTCAACAGTCTATATATATCTGATGTTGGAAAACACCAGGTGTGTAATCAAATTGAGGTGAGAGGTCAAAAACCAATTGGTTTTTTACTGCATTAATCATAAAAGGTTTTGATTACATTCTTACTATTTTCTAAAATTCTTGATTGGAAAACATTGTGTGTTATAAAACCTGCAACCCACATACCGTTCTAAAACCCTTTACAAGTAGCAACCCAATTGCTTAGTCATCCCTCGCCTCAATTTGGTATGTCTTTTGTATTCCCCACCTGTAGCTCCTCCCAATGCTTGTGTAATCCATGAGTTCCAATTTTTCAGTCGGCGAGAGGTGGAAAAACTAGCCTGACAATGTTATTATCTCCTTGCTACCATTTCTTTAATGTTTTCTCCCATACGTTTTCGTTTCATCACTTTTATCCCCTATGTAGTGGGCCCCCCACTATGTCGTCTCATCATGTTATGTATGTTTCTATGTATGGTTTCATGCTTTTTTGTATGTACAAAGATGTATTTTGTGTAGAGATTAGTTAAATCCCATTACATTCTTACTGTGTACTAAACAAAACTTTTTCATTACGTTCTTATTGTCTATATATAACTGCATGTTGGAAAACACTGGGTGTGTAATGAAATTGATATGAGGGGTGACAAACCAATTGGATTGTTACTACATTGATCATAAAAGGTTTTGAATACATTCTTACTATTTTCTAAAATTCCAGGTTGAGAAACACTAGGTGTTATACAAGCTACAACCCACATATTGTTCTAAAACCCTTTACAAGTAGCAACCCAATTGCTTAGTCACCCTCACCTCAATTTGGTAAGTTTTGTGGTTTCCCCATGTGCAACTCCTACCTATGCTCTTCACCCTTTAGGTTTGAGCATGGATATTGAAACATAGAGTGTTATCCAATGTGTAATTATTTTGTGCACTATCATATTTAACCAATGCAATCACCTACTACTTTTTGGTCAATCAAGGTGATCACCAAGGTTTTCATTGAATTCTTAAACTTTATTCTTGAATAGCCAATGCACACTGTGCTTTACAACCAATGTGTCTTGCAATAATCTGTATTTTTCAGTTATCTATACAAGTAATGATATAAATAAAAGTTTGACAGTGGTGTGTGGTATCTTTCTTGTGTGTCTTGTCTTCCCTTATTGATTATGCAAGTTATGTCCTCTTTCATATGCTAGGAAAGATGAGTTTGAGATATATCTAAATGAACATTCAGTGCTTCACAGTTCCAACAAAATAGAAAAATGGTAGATATAATTGTTGATGTATATGACGTGTTAAGAATAGGTTAAATTGGAAATTAAATTCCCATTGTAAAAATTAATATGTTTGTTTATTGTTTGTACAAGCTGGCATATTGGAATAAACACAACACATAATCCAATATTAGTGAAGTTTGGAATGAATTGAATTATTTGTAGCACCAAATGTCTTTAATTTTCCAATTTAATCTATCACTAACACTCATCTTTATTCTAGGTGGTTGATATAGGCAAGAAAACAAAATTGAACAAAACAAGGGCAGGTGGATAGAGAAGGATACTTTAGGAGACGTGAAGCTTTTGCACTAAATATAGGTGATTCTAGTTGTCATAGCTTGAATTACAAGTGTACTAGAGAGTTAAATTTCCAAAATTTATTTTGCATTTAGAAGTTCTAATTTATATATGGATGAGATGCTTAGTGCAAGGAATGCAAACAATTTGCACTTTAATTTAAATAAAATAAATGTTACTTTATTGTGTATGTATTATATCCCAAAATTTTACGTGAATCATGTTTCCTTGTTGAAGTGTGAGTGTTGCATGGAAATTTTTTAAAGAATCAGTGAAGGTTTATACTACATCCTTTTAATTATCCTTCTCATAATTGATTTGTGTTAATTTTAGGATGATTTATGCAACACTACATTGGTATCATTTATCTCCCAGAAGAGAACATGAACCTTTGGATCCTTGGTAATTAGATCAGATATATTTCAAAAAGAACATAATATTTATGATTTTATGTTAGAGTAATTCTCCTTTTAAATCATGTACCTTTTTTTAGTTGTGAAGCATCACTACATAGTTGGGTTTCATAAGGTTGTGAATAAGGAACATTGTTATTGTAATTGTTTTTACTCAAAATAATATACCATACAAACTGCAAAGGTGAGGCCATAATAACACAAAAATGGCCATTAGGCTTTCCAAATTTTGTAATGGAATTATTGTTTTGTAACACAATGCAAAAGTTCTATAAACACAGTGTGTTTTGCAATGTAGAAGCCTCTTTACAAATATGAGTTTTCCTTGTTTCCCATTTTGGATGTTTAGAAACATAATGTGTTTTCAATTGTGTAGACACTTATGCTGAAAAATGCACCTATGTACATACAAAAACACATAAAACCATACATAGCAACATACATGGAAACAAAAAGTGATGAAATTGGTAGACATGACCAAAAGTCCGGGAAATGGTAGGTAGGAGTTAACAATACCATCAGGTCAGTTTCCCCACCTCCTACCAGTTGATAAAACTGGTCCCCTAGCATGGATGTGAAGTTTTGATTTCAAATATTTTTTCTGGCATGGGAAAATTGGAGGCGGATTCACGTGTGCATTTTTGGTTTGGAGAAAGAAGGGTGAAAACACAATGAGTTTCCAATCTGCATGTTGAAAGCTGAAGGTTGGAGTGCACATGGAGGATTTGGAGGAGAAAACCAACCAAATTGAGGTGAGGGGTACTAACCAATAGTGTTGTAAAGGGTTTTACAAAACTATTTGGGTTGTTTGTTTCTTAACACCTAGGGTTTCCCAACATGAAATTTTACAAAATAGAATGAAGAGCATACTATGAAGCACACTATGCATTAATAATTAATAGAGTCCCCCTTAAATGAGAGATAGGTTATTTGATAAAATATAACCCCATATATACATTTGAATATCTGCATTTGAAGATAAAGCTTGGGTATAAGTAAAGGCAGGCTTCAAAACACATTGTTTTTTCCAACTTGCACTACATAACGTTCACCACTTTCAACAAGTTTATTCATTATTTCCAATAACGACAAAAAATTGGTGTTCTTTCTATTTGTAATGCACACCTACATATACAATTTTAAAAACCAGAAGGGATTGGGTATGTTGTGATGTGGAGGTTGACAAATGCAGTGTGTTATGAAGCATGCAATTTGTTATATACTTGAAATTTAAAAACAACAATGGAAGGTGTAATTTTGAAGAAATTCATACTAATTTGTAACATTCCATGTTGTAAAGCTATACGTGCTAAGAAGTAAGCAACCTGCTATGAGACAAATCCTTACATTTAAACAAGGAGATTCAGATAACTGCAAAACCCGCATTGTGTTTTCTAAAATACAACTATTTTATGCACTTTTTCTTCCAATCATCCAAAATTTAAACACACAATGGAAGGTGTGATTTTGAAGACATTCATATTGCTTTGTAAAACTCCATGTTGCAATACCCTACATGTTAAGAAGCAAGCAACCCACTGTGAGGCAACCCTTTACATTTAAACAAGGAGATTCAAATAACTAAAAACCACCATTGTGTTTTCCAAATTACAATTATTTTGTGCACTTTTTTTTTCAATCATGCAAAATTTAAATGCAATTTTTACCCAAATTAAAAGTCCTTATAAATTTTGAAAGGGCCTTTCAGTACATTCAAAATGTCTATATTACAAAATATTTTCAAGACATTCTTTCTGTTTTGTAAAAATGCATGTTGGAAAACCCTAGGTGTTAAGAACCAAGCAATGCATATAGTGTTGTAAAACCCTTTGCAACTGAGAGGGGACAGTGTGTTTTCCAACACTGCAAACAATGTATAACAACATTGTGCATTTCATGTTTCATAATACCTACTATTTTCCAATTTCATTACATTTTTGGGACCTCATTTTGCTATTTGCAAATAATGGTTTCGAATGCCATGTTTTTTTGGATTTTTTTCCATTCCAAAATATGATTTTGAAAACCTGATGGCACTGATACATTTTCCCAATGACAGGACAGGCCGCACTAGGTCGGGGTTAACGTTCGACTATCAAGTCTTTTCATTGATGTGATTTGTCCATCTAGCCTTCTTTTCCATCGGGGTGTTTTGTTCCAATGAGATGAAGAAAGTGAAATGACATTTGGACTGTAGGAAAGAGTTGTTCAGAAATTTGAAAGTGGACTTCATTACATTCTTGGAGCATAATGAACAAAACTATTATATATTTTTCATGGCTACTAATTTTTCTAAACGTTATTCAGTTATTTCACTCATACTTCCACAATGGGTTGTCAATTATTTCATTCGACAATCACAAAGTTTCAAAACCAATAGATGGGAGGAAACAAAAAATTAAAAACCCTCAACAAAAAAAAACATAAAAAACTTTGCATTTCAAATGAAAACCCCTTTTCCCAAGGAAAACCCTTTGTTTTCACGTCAATGAAAACCCATCTTTGCAACAAATAGCCTTCATAGTGCCTAGGTAGAATGGAAAAATGGAATATATTGTTGATAGATAAACATACCTGCTAGCTAGCTAGTTGTCTGTGCCTATCAAATGTGTTTTCATATGGAGGGTGGTTGCACTGCCTTGTCCTTTGAATGTCTACAACTCCTTCCTGTTACTCTCCAACAACCTGCAAAACGTCGCTATGGAAAATGATGAAAAAAATAGGACTTTGTCTAGGATTTTTTCTATTTGCAAATAATGGTTTCAAATGCCACTTTTTGGGCTTTTTGTCCATTCCAAAATATGATTTTTAAGACACATGTGATGACTATTATGATGCATGTGACATGCATTTTTGTAGGGAGAATAACCTTGTCCCAATTGTAGAAGGTGATCTCCTTGCAACATGGCTTACACATGATAACTTTTTCCCCTTCTTCAGGGAAATACATGTCTGATTATGTTATCATGTCAAAGACATGTTTTTTAGGGATAATAGCTTGATTTTACTATATTTTGTAGGGAGATTAGCTTTTACCCTACAATTGGATGTGGCTATTCTCCCTAGAAAAATTCATGTCAGAGGCATCATAACATACAAAAATGCATTAAAACATACAAAATTACATACACCACATGATGGGATAATGTACTGTAGAAAATAGTTGGAGGTTAGAAAATAATGTGTGTTGTGAGTTCTTTCATTTTTCACATTCAAAGTTGAAGGTTTGAGAGCATGGGGTGGTGTTGCAGGTGCATGATATATAAAATAATCCAAATTCAACTGAGGGGTGAGTAAGGAATTGGGATGAAACTTGTGAAGGGTTTTAAAATGGTATTTGGTTTGTAGGTTTAATAACACCTAGTGTTTTCCAACCTGCAATTACACATTGTTGGCCTTACCATTGTATGAAAAGGTCAACCTATCAATGCCTAATACAAGCATTAGATACGATGTCTATAAAAACATGACAACATTTCATGAGAAGTACGCAACTTTGGAGCAACTTTGCAATATTTGCAAAACAAGCTCTTCTCTCCAACACACATCACCACCTCTTCCATAATCTGATCCACTGAGGTCCATGATGTCAAAAGGTGTCATCGATGTATGATGGAGAGAAGTTCATGTTTTCAAAATGAGAAAGGTATGCTTCAAAGTTGCCTAGTTGTCATGTTTTTGTAGAGGTTACTTCTAGAGGTCGGAGGATAAAACAGGCTACATATTTTATGTGGGTTTTTTGAGAGCTTTCCAGTGGTATCATTTGCAGATTTTGATGTCAAAACAAAAAAAAACCACCACATATTGGCAGGGTGGAAAACATATTGGGTTATTTGTTATTTAATTTTTCTTTGTATGGTGAAGATGTGAAAGCCAATAATTTCTTTGATGTAGCTATGCAAGATGTCGCATAATGTTGAAGCATGTGTTTATACTTGGTTCACCAACTACCACCCATATGTTCCATGTAATATTCTTTCTTGCATAGAGGAATTGAGTCTCCCGTACAAGTTGTGGGAAAAGATGTTAAGGAGAATTGATTAAAAAGGGCCAAACTAAACTAATTTCAACTATCATAATTATGCTCATTTCTTTAACAACATCTTTAGTGTATGGTAAAAAATGGGCATGAACATTCAATATTACAATCTAGAAATAGAGATTATAAATTTATGTGATTTGCCAATATCTCTTTACCGAGAAATTTGAGACCTTTTCCTAGCTGGATGTATCAAGAAGGTATGCATTCAAGCCTCAACAATCATACACAAGCACAATCTTTTGAATGAGATGATCATGAGGTTTATGAGATTCCTTAAGGGGGAATCTCTAATTAGTAATCATATGGGTCATGTGGAGGAATGGTTGCTAGCCGTGTTGAAATCAAACTTTTCATGGCAGTCAGTGTTGTCTGTGTGATTCATGATATGGTTTAATCGCCTACCATGCATCTTATCTGACACTTGTATCAAGTATTGAAAGGTAGACATTTTCATGCAACAACAAGGTCAAGACGCATAAACAATATGAATGTAGTGACAACATTTTCATTACTTACACAGTGAGAACCCAATTGGTTGGTCACACCTCACATGAATTGGGATAGTTTTATGTATCCTCCATTTGCAATTATATTGATAGTATGAATTTCTTGGAAGCCTTTTTTTTCATACACAGTAATAATGTAATGAAGTTCACCTTCAAAATATATAACTCTTAGTTATAGTATAAATTGTGTTTGAATTTCTTCATATGATTGAAACAAAGAAATGCACAAAATAATGACAGATTGGAAAACACAATGTGGTTTGTCAGTTGTTTCATTTTACATGTTTAAATCTAAACACTTGAGAGGATGGGGAGGACTTGCAGGTGTGGGATACATTCAGTTGTAGGTTATGGTATAAATTGCAATTCAATATTTTCATATGATTAAAAAAAAAAAATGCACAAAATATTTTCATGTTGGAAAACGCAATGTGGGTTGTCAGTTGTTTCATTCTGCATGTTTAGATCTAAACACTTGTGAGGATGGGGAGAACTTGCAGGTGCGAGATACATTCAGTTGCAGGTTATGGTATAAATTTCAATTCAATATCTTCATGTGATTGAAAAAAATAAATGCACAAAATAATTGCAGGCTGGAAAACACATTGGATTACTTGTATAGTGTTTTACAACACTATGTGGGTTGTAGGTGTCATAACACCATCTCTTTTCCAACTTGCAATTTCATTGATAGTAGGAATGTATTGAAAAGATTTTTTATTTAGACATAAAGAATGTAATGAAAGACACCTTCAAAATTTATCATAATTCTTAGGTAGAGTAAAATATGCATTTCAAATTACTCTTATGATTGAAAAAAGATATGCTTGCTTAATGTAGATGGTGCAATAAATTTTGGAACTTTAACTGTCCATAACACTTGAAATTGTTTTAAATTTTACAACAAACCAAGGATGCATTCTGTAAAATGGAAAGTACTTTGTATAGTGAGGAATGTCGTTGAGGTTGTTGGCACACCTGAAAGGGTGTGTAGTGGTACATCTTCTTTAGGATGGTCACATTCCACAAATGTGCAGGTAAGATCCGGTAATTACAAGATGTAATCAAATGTATAATTTTAATCTCTCATAAGTGGTTATGATGTTGACTAGAAAGTCAGAATTTTTTCATCATGAGACAACAACTGTGGTACAGAGGAAGTCCCCTTGTTTTAGGAAAACATTGAACATTGAGGAAACAATGTGTTTGGTAATTGATTGTGAACTTCCAATTTCCATTTACTTCAAATACATCAAATAGAATGCTTTACAATTTGAGCTATAAAATGTCATGTTTGCTACAAATATGTTGATTTTGATTGTATATCATTCCTTCGATTCAAGACGATAATCAGGGAGACCATCATGCTCTTTCCATAGTCCATGATAGCGAGGAAGAGCATGCAAATGGAGACCCTAAGGATGGGGAGGGACCTAATGAAGAATGGGATGATGTGGTGAATGGGAAGGTAGATATAATAACTCAATTATTGCATCATTTGGTTGTGTGTATATGTTGTTCATTCAAATTGTTTTAATATCAAATATATTAAGCGATTTTCTTTTTCAAATTTGCTATGCAGGTTGCTGCTAAATATAGAAGAGAAGTGGATAATGCTAGATACATATATTATTTTATTGTAGAAGAATGTACAAGAAAATTGTTGTCACCTCGAAATGCACCCTATGCAAAGTTGCAAAAAAAAATTGAGCTTTTTAGTGAAACATTGGATCACTCCAAGGCTGTGGGTCACCTAAGATTAGAGTGAACCTCTGAAGAAGGCCAACTTCCTTTGGGTATCACCTAAACTATTGATCCTTGTGAGGTAAATGGAGGAGAAATGCATAAAAAATGAAACTATACTGAACTATTCCTATGGTGATACACCGAGTTGATAAGAAATCAGGAAAATGAAAACAGAAAGCAGCCACACTGAGAAAACTAGACTGTAGTTGCTTTACTTATTCAACATGACCCCATTAGAATTATGCATCACTCTTAACAGGTTTGATCTACATACATATCTTAAGGAGGAAGGAACAAACTTCACAGCTTTGGGGTATGAATACAGATTAAAAGAAACACTGTTAAAGAAAACTTGCACAAGCTAACATACAGAAATGAGAGTAGTGTAAGGATTAATACTTGCTTTCTTGGTGGACTCTATTTTTGCATTCCATATTTCAGTTGAGTTACAAAATATACATTTGTTGAGAAAGGATTGACAAAAAACACTAACTCTTCAGATTGTATAATCCGAACTCCCTACAAAAAGGAAAAAAATTCCTTATATATCAAACTGTGTCGGCCCCTTAGGGCTTACAAAATATCAGTCCTCAGAAAAATCTGTCCCTAGATCTTTCAGATGAATTAAATGAAGAACCCTGCGTGTCCCTGCTGTGAAGAGTCATCCCCAGAGAAGTCTTCCTCGGATATTTCACAGCTACCGCATTCATTCTAACCCTGGCATTGTGTCCTGTTCGAACCACTTCGGCTGAATGCCCTGAGTTCACAACAAATACATGATGCATTCATCACGTTGACATTCTTCATCTTGATCAAACTGCGACGGCTCTTTTCAGCTCCTCCTGGTTGGTCAAGCGTATTCCACGCAGGCTCTATAGGCAGTTGAAATTTCTTTTGAAAAGAATCGCATCTCGGTGAGACACTGAAAGTGTCTCACCGATGCGATTATGTCCTCTGCAACCTATTGGAATGACACAAACTATCACTGAGACATCATGACGAAAATCCTATCTCCTAGCGAGACCATCTGTTTCGGGGAGACACCATAGTGAGGATCAAATGTTGTACCGGTACCTGCTTCTATTGTTGAGACCACATGATGTCGGTAAGACATCCTGCCAAAGGCACCCACTTAAGCCGAAGAATCCATCCTCCGCCAAGTCATTCACTTATCGGCAAGACATCATGAGTCGGGAAGACTTCTCTCCGATTTGGAAAGCTATACCGAAGGCCTCCTTATCGATGAGACTTTAACAGGTCGTGGAGACACTATCCGAATGCTTTGTCCTTCAGCAGGCTTCCTTTTCTGTCGATGAGACACTCACACTTCGGTATGACCTTATTCCGAAGCTCGCTTCCTTTGACGATGCCACTTCAAGAGTGATTTTTGGGGAGACTTTCAATAATCGGTAAGACCTCCTAACGAAGTCTGTTGACATACACCAGAGGCTATCCTTTCGACGAGACCCCCCACAGATCGGCGTGACATCCCGGCGATGGCTGCAACCTATGTCGAGAGCATTCCACTTGATATGACTCAACTCCTTCGGCCAGAGCTCTTGGCGATAACCTCCATCCTTCCTAGCGATGTGTTTATTTCTCCTTCGGTCGGGGAGACATCTTCACTTCGGGGAAACCTCAGGGTGAAAACACAACACTGCACCAAAGTTAGTCCATGTTGGCAAGACATCTCAATTTTCCAAGACATCACGTAAAAAATCCCTTCCCCTTGGCAAACTATTTTTCATTTTGTAGGCTCCACTAGTCGGTAAGACCTTTGCCGATGACACTTCCTCTGTCGCCAAGACTTCCCAGTGTTGGTAGGACCTCAGGGTGATATCTTCAACTGTTGGCAAGCCCCTTTCATTTTTTGGTGAGGCCTCCCTTTGATCGGCAAGACCGTCTTCATTCGCCAAGACCTTTTGTCGAGCCCTTCGCCTCTTGCCTAGCTCTGATCTCGGCGAGACATTAGGAGTCGGGGAGACATTACCCCAACTTGAAAGCTACACTGAAGGTTCACTGTTGTCGGCGAGACATCATCAGTCATCGAGACTATATGCCGAAAGAGATCTCATGCCGATAGGATCCGTGGTTTGAAGCACTCAGACTTAATGGATCTCGCTAGGGAAATTTCTCCCACTGAGTTCCCTCCCTAGATGATTTTCATTCTAAATCTTCCTAGGGAAATTTCTCCCACTGAGTTCCCTGTGACCTAGCAACAAATGTAGAGTATTTTCCCTTGTGTGAATGTTCGATTGGCCTCTGAAGATCTAACATTTGATTATCCTGCCTGATTTAAACTGTAGGTGAAATATAGGCAACAATTCTAGCGACCTTTGTGGGATGTTTTCCTGCTAAACATGAGAATTAGTAGCTACAACTTGTCCATTGGGCATGGAGTCATTAGAAATCTCAGAGAACAAATAAAAATGTCAATCGGCACATTGTTGCAATTCACATGATACTTATAGAACACAATAGATTGCAAAAATGATAAGACAAGGGAAACTGTAAAGAAACATATTTATTGCGCTAAAACAACGCTTATGGAAAACATAAAGCCTAAACTATTATGTACAATAGATGGACCTATCAAAATTAGAAACAGGGCTTGAGGTGTATCCCATGAACCGGGATAGGAAGCACTTCACCCTCTGTTGTGGTGAGTTGATACGCATTGTGCTCCTTGCAGTCTATGAAAATAAATTGACCGGTCCACATATTGTCAAACTTAGTGTGATGGCCAGACTTGCCTTTAAGAACGTCCCACTTGAGCACAAGGTCTCCCTCCTTAAAAGACTTTACTGTAGCCCTTTTGTCAAATGTCTTCTTTGTCTGGAGCTAATGATACTCCAAATTTTTCATTGCTCTGTCCCTTGACTCTTCGAGCTCCATGAGCTCTGCATACCTTATAGACATTGGGTCCTGTCCCTCAAGCACCTCCAACTGGTGAACAATATCTAGAGCTGGAAGCTCCACCAATAGGGGCAATCTTGCCTCTTTGCCATAGACAACCATATATGGTGAATTGCCAATAGACCTCTTAGGGGTCACTCTATCTGCCCAAAGTGCATTCTTTAAACTGATGTGTCAGGTCCTTTGATTATCCTCTATGGTTCTTTTAATGATCCTGATGAGGTTCTTATTTGTGCTTTCAACTAAACCATTACCCTGAGGATAATAATTTGAGGATGTGTTTAAATGAATGCCATGTTTGACAACCCAATCAGTCAAGCTTAATCCCATGAATGCAAGAGCATTATCAAATATGATGGAGTCAGGAACTCCAAATCTGGTGATTATATCTTCATAGAAACTCAAAACTGAAGACTCTTTTGCTTCTTTCAAAGCTACTGCTTCTATCCACCTTGTGAAATAGTCTGTAGTTGTGAGCACCCACTTGTGACCAGTACTGGAAGGTGGATTTATTGTCCCAATGAAATCAATGCCCCATCTCATGAAGGGCTACTCCACTTGAATTGGATGCAGGGGCATAGCTGGAAACTTTTCCTATCCTGAAAATAGAGCGCATTTGACACACTTTCTTGACTAGGAATATGCATCCTTGAACAAGCTGGGCCAGTAGTAACTAGCTCTCATAATTTTCTAGGCAGTAGTTCTGGGAGCAAAGTGACCTCCTGCTCCATCATGAAATTCATGAAGTACTTTCTCAACTTGGTGACTGTGAATGCATCTTAATAGGACACGGTTCAGATCCTTTTTGAAGAGGATATTATTTACCAGCACATATGATATGGACTACAATTTGAAGTATCTTCTTTTAGTTCTATTTAATCCTAATGGGCATTCACCAGTTTGTAAAAATTGGATCATATCTTGAACCCAATTGGTTGTCCCTATTGGTACATCATGTTGAGCATTCTGAAACTCGTTTGTATTAGCAAGGACCACATCCTTTTGTAGTTCACTTTTGCTGCTTGACCCAGTAGCAAGTTATTCACAGAGACCTCTGCCTCTAACCAATTTGGTGATCCTAATATCTACATCGTACTCCATGACCTTAGTGATCCACCCTGCTCTTTTTTCATTCAGATCTTTATTCAATAAGAATTCCTTCACACTTGAGTGTGCCACCATGACATGAATTTTATTATGAGAGATCAAAGGCTTGAATTTCTTCAGGCTTCTGATCACAGCAAGAACATGCCTCTCTACAAAGGAGTATTTTTGTTCATAATCAACCAAACCTTGACTGAAAAAGGCTATTGGTTGTTCTAAATTATCTTCATTTTTTTGAACCAATATTGCAGAGATGTTACTTGTGCTACCATAGGCATATAGATAAAAATATTAAGAAAAATTAGGATTTACCATAGTAGGAGCTACTGCTAAGGCCTCCTTGACCTTTTCAAAACTTTTCTTGGCAACTTCTGTCCAACTGAAAACTGCACTCTTCTTTAACATAGCTTTCAAAGGCCGTAACAGGTTTGCAACGTCTGGGATGAACCTTCTTAGAAAGTTGATCTGGCCGAGAAAGCTCTATAGACCCTTCTTGTGATTAGGTAGCGGTAACTCAAGTATGGCTTTGACTCTCTCAGGATCAATAGTAATTCCTTGCTTCGACACTATGTGTCCTAATAATCTCCCTTCATGAACAACAAAGATACTCTTTTTTGGATTGAGAGAGATCCCAAACTCTCTGCATTTTTTAAAAACTTGCCTAAGATGTGACATATGTTCATCAACATTCTTGGAGTAAATTGTAAGATCATCTAGGTAAATCAGTATAATTTTGTTGATCAAACCTTGAAATGCCATATCCATGGCCCTCTAAAATGTGGCACCAGCATTGGACAAACCAAAAGGAATCCTTTTGTACGCCATGGTGCCCCACTTAGTTGTGAAAGCAGTTTTAAACTGATCTTCTTCTTTAACCAACACCTGATTATACCCTGAAAAACCATCTAATAAGGAAAATCTTTTAGAACCAGCAACCTCTTGCAAGATTCGTTCCATGGAGGGCAGTGGGTAGTGGTCTTTCAAAGATGATTGGTTAAGGTCCCTAAAATCTATGCAAAGTCTTATTTCACCACTTTTCTTCCTAACAGGCACAAGGTTAGAAACCCATGAAGTGTGTTTGATAGGAAAGACAATACCCCCCTCAACTAGTTTAGTCAGCTCTTTAATCATCAAGGGTTCAAGCTTAGGATTCAAGGGCATTTGTTTTCATCTTATCGGGTTGGCATTAGGTTCCAACTCAATGGTGTTCTGAGCAATATGGGGATCAAACCCTTTCAAATCTGAGTATTCCCAAGCAAAGAAATCATGAAATTCTTGACATAAAGCAACAAAAGCTTGTTTATCTTCAGGTGAAAAAAGTTTGCCTCTCTTAAGAAGTTTACCTTTGAAAATCTCCAGCTCTTCGTAATGTTCTTGTTTGATTTGCAAGCTGGCTTTGCCCTTTTTAAGCTGATCATCAGTGCTAAAAATTGACTCCAAGGTAACAAGACCTTTGGGTAGCTTATTTGTCCTCAGCTGTATGACTTGATCACCATATTGCTGCCTAAGTTTTGCTTGATTCACCATGGAGAACTGATCTTCTTTGAGCAAAAAGGAAAGAATCTGTTCATCACTGTCAAAAACTTGCCAGTGAATGTTGTTGTCGGGAATTGATGGTCTAAATACAACCTTCACATATTGCTGCACTTTCTCTTTTCTAATGTCATTTGGAATATCAAACTATGCTCCAATGGCTGCAAGCCTGTCAGGATGCTTGTTCTGATTTCTTGGGATAAACACTAAGTTAAAGGCATCAAAATATTCTAGCGTGTCCCACACTATATTTCTATAAGACTTTAATGTGTCATTTTTAGCAACATTCAGGCCCCTTACTTGATTAAAAATTAATTTGTTGTCCCCATAGACTTTCAAGCTAGTTACTCTTCTCTTCCTTGCCCACTCTAGACCTTGAACAAGGCCCTCATATTCATCAGTGTTATTGGAGCATGCAAAAGCAAAACAGAATGTAGAGTAGTACCTATCACCTTGTGGAGAAATGAACATTGCACGTCCTCCTACCCCATTCTTACTTCTGGAACCATCGAAGAACATCTCCCAAAGTCCATATAGTGGTTGCAACAACTGATCTGCATCTTTCTCCAAGTTTGGAATCTCTGTGTCAGGCTCAAGAATGACATAGTTTCCCATACCAGCATCTTGAATGAGGTCCCCAAGACTTTCCAATACATTCTCAACTGCCCATTCATGCAACAGCACATCAGGAACAACTTCTGATTGGAGTTCTTGAGCAACAGCCAACTCATTGTCAGTAAAAGCAACACAATTTGCATCTGTAGTAGAGGGAGTAGCATTGATTGGAGTTGGGATATATGGCCCAATGTGATCCTTCACCAACCTTTCAAATTTAATGGTAACCTTGGTTCCATATCTTGTTCTAAATAGAATATGTGACCAATCAGCTGATACATAACCACCTATCTTGGCTGTAAAGTCTCTAGATAGACACAAGGAAAAGAAAGGTGGAAGGTCTATGACACATATGTCTTGAGGAACTGAAAAATTTGGACAAGCATGGAGGGTGATTTTTAAATCCTTGATAATACCCAAAGTATTAACCGAAGTACCATCCAATTGGATCACTCCCTTGTCTAAAAGCTGGTATTTCAGTCCAAGTTTGTCAGCGATATATTTTGGCATCACGGAGCTACTAGCTCCACTATCTACCATATAGTCATGGACTAATTTATCACCAATAATTATTGACACATAGAAAGGAGGTGGTTTAACTCCTTTTTCAGTCTCTATGCAAGGCTGCTGATCATTTCCCTAAGAATTATTTGTTAACACAGCCCTAACCTGACCTATTGGGGGCTCAGATTCATCAGACATTTTCAAACTTGATAGGGCTGACTGTAACATATCCTTTTGACCTAGGATGGATAATGAGTCCCACATGGACATTGTAACATTCATTTTTTTCATACTATCAAGGATATTATAAGGTACAATTGGATTTACTTTAGGATGTACCTTTATACTAGTCTGATAAGCTTCTGGGTGTGACTGCTCCTTGTCTGGGAGTTGCTGATTTCTTTGCCAAACAAGAGCCACTCGAGATGTAGATGGTTCTTCAGTCGTTGCCTTCCCTTTGTCAGCTGCTTGACTAAGCTCAAAAGCTCTCTTCTTTTCCCTGGTGTTAGCTGCAACTAGAGAACTATCTCCATTCAACCCATAGAACTTTTGACTTGCCAGTTAAGCAGGGTGGTATCATTGCTAAATTGGTCCTGGTGTTGTGAAGATGCATCATTGCTTGCACCCTGCTGCGAACTTGAAGCATTCTGTACCATAAGTTCCTGGTTGATCAATCCATTCAAGCAAGTGGCCTGATTATGAGGTTGGGTACAAGGGTAACACCACTCATAGTCTGCTGCTAAGTTTTTTTGGATAGGAACCAGCTCCTTGGTCGCACTAACAGGGGTTGGAGCATAGGCCTAAAAAGGCCTTGTGTTCACACTCTGTCTTGGGCTCTGATAATTGCTTTGATACTGCTGTCTATTCCCTTGGAATTGTTGCTGCTGACCTTGAAAAGGCTGACTTGAGGCCTGATTCTGTTGTTGATAAGGCCTAGAATAGGTCTGTTGCTTTTCCAAGTGCACCAACTTGTTGCCAAAAGTTTTTAAAAGACTTTTGATCTCTTGTAACTCCTGTGATGAGCTCGAAGCAACATTTTCTTGTTTGTCAATGATTGGAATAGTAGCTGGTAGCGTTGGTACAGCTGGGAGAGGTGTGAAAGGTGGTATTTGCAGAGGAATGTTTGCATGAATCTTTGGAAATATAGGCATTGGTGGCCTAGGAGCAAGCTTACCAGCTTGAATTAAGTTGTTTTCAGCTCTGATAGCTATTTCAAAGGCATCTAGTAAAGACACTCCTCCCATTGACTGTATCATGACAGCTATGTCACTGTTCAGAGCCCTCAAGAAATACAAAAATGTGTATTATGGAGATGGCCTCACCATTGTAGGGATCCTATCCCAAGTTCTCTAATATCTAAAATTGAAATCATTCATCTGTTCTTTTGGAGCCCTGTTGATTGTAGTCAATTGCTCCAGTAGAGATAAGTTGTCAGATCTATCTTGAAATTGCTTATGCAACTTGTCTCCAAATTCATCCCATGTTGCAATTGAATTAACTAGTAGGCTCCTATACCACTGCATAGCTCTTCCTTTCAGTGAAGCAGCTAGTAATCTCACTGCAACATCTTCTTGGGTTATGTGATGGACTCCGCATAATGAAGCCACATCTCTCATGTGTTCAATTGGAGTAGTTTGGTCTTCCCCTGTAAAAATTGGCAGACTCTTTAAGGCTGCCATTGGGATGTCGTTGTGTTGTGCCAAATTCAAGGGGCTGCCTCTATTGAAAGCGACAAAGGGTTGATTCCTTGGAGTGGCCATTGGAGGTAGCTTAATTGGATTTACTTGTATAGCAAAATGAGATCCCACTGATGGAGGAGTAAACTGAGTTCTTCTAGAATAGGTAACTGTTGTTCCTCCTTTTTCTGTTGCTCTGCCTTTCCTTCTTGGTGGTGACAACTGCAAATATTCAAAGGGACCTGAACTCCCTCTTGTCTGAACTTTTCTCATAAACTGTAGAAGGCACTGATTTCTGGGGTTCTTCTCCCCAGTGGAGTCGCCAAGTATGCCAAAGGACTTTTATAAAGTCTGAAATTCACTGGTTCCATACTAAACCAGCAGTTCAATTTAGTTCACTATCCCATCGGGCGTGCCAGAAACTATTGTAACCTAGAAATTCACCCTATGCAAAGTTGTAAAAAAAATTGAGCTTTCTAGTGAAACATTGGATCACTCCAAGGCTGTGGGTCACCTAAGATTGGAGTGAACCTCCGAAGAAGGCCGGCTTCCTTTGGGTATCACCTAAACTATTGATCCTTATGAGGTAAAGGGAGGAGAAATGCATACAAAATGAAACTATACTAAACTATTCCTATGGTGATACACCGAGTTGATAAGAAATCAGGAAAATGAAAATAGAAAGCAACCACACTGAGAAAACTAGACTGCAGCTTCTTTACTTACTCAACATGACCCCATTAGACTTATGCATCACTCTTAATATGTTTGATCTACATACATATCTTAAGGAGGAAGGAACAAACTTCACAGCTTTGGGGTATGAATACAAATTAAAAGAAACACTGTTAAAGAAAACTTGCACAAGCTAACATACAGAAATGAGAGTAGTGTAAGGATTAATACTTGCTTTCCTGGTGGACTCTATTTTTGCATTCCATATTTTAGTTGAGTTACAAAATATACATTTGTTGAGAAAGGATTGACAAAAAACACTAACCCTTCAGAGTGTATAATCCCAACTGCTATACAAAAAGGAAAAAATGCCTTATATACCAAACTATGTCGGCCCCTTAGCGCTTACAAAATATCAGTCCTTAGGAAAAATCTCTCCCTAGATCTTTTAGATGAATTAAATGCAGAACCTTGCGTGTCCCTGCTATGAAGAGTCATCCTTGGAGAAGTTTTCCTCAGATATTTCACAGCTACCGCATTCATTCTAACCCTGGCGTCGTGTCCTGTTCGAACCACTTCAGCTGAATGCCTTGAATGCCTTGAGCTCACAACAAATATGTGTTGAATTCATCCCATTGACATTCTTCATCTTGATCAGTCTGCCATGGCTCTCTTCAGCTCCTCCTGGTTGGTCAAGCGTATTCCACGCAGGCTCTATAGGCGGTCAAAATTTCTTTTGAAAAGAATCACATCTCGGCGAGACACTGAAAGTGTCTCACCGATGCGATTATGTCCTCTGCAACCTATCGGCATGACACAAACTATCGCTAAGATGTCATGATGAAAATCCTATCTCCTAGCGAGACCATCTGTTTCGGGGAGACACCATATGAGGATCAAATGTTGTACCGGTACCTGCTTCTATCGCTGAGACCACATGATGTCGGTAAGACATCTTGCTAAAGGCACCCACCTAAGCTAAAGAATCCATCCTCCACCAAGTCGTTCACTTATCAGCAAGACATCATGAGTCAGGGAGACTTCTCTCCGACTTGGAAAGCTATACCGAAGGCCTCCTTATCGGTGAGACTATAACGGGTCACTGAGACACTATCCAAACGCTTTGTCCTTCGACGGTCTTCCTTTCCTATCGTTGAGGCACTCACACTTCGGTATGACCTTATTCCGAAGCCCGCTTCCTTTGCCGACACCACTTCAAGAGTGATTGTCGGGGAGACTTTCAATAATTGGTAAGACCTCTTAACGAAGTCTGTTGACATACGCCGAAGGCTATCCTTTTGGCGAGACCCCCCACAGATCGGCGTGACATCCCGAGGATGGCTACAACCTATGTCGAGAGCATTCCGCTTGGTATGACTCAACTCCTTTAGCCAGACCTCTTGGCGATAACCTCCATCTTGCCTGGTGATGCGTTTATTTCTCCTTTGGTCTACATCTTCACTTCAGGGAAACCTCAAGGCGAAAACACAACACTGCACCGAAGTTAGTCTATGTCGGCAAGACATCTCAGTTCACCAAGACATCACGTAGAAATCCCTTCCCCTTGGTAAACTCCTTTTCATTTTAGAGGCTCCACTGGTCGGTAAGACCTTTGCTGATGACACTTCCTCTGTCGCCAAGACTTCCCAATGTCGGTAGGACCTCAGGGCGATATCTTCAACTGTTGGCAAGCCCCTTTCATTTTTTGGTGAGGCCTCCCTTTGATCGAAAAGATTGTCTCCATTCGCCAAGACCTTTTGTTGAGCCCTTGGCCTCTTGCCGAGCTCTGATCTCAGCGAGACATTACCCCGACTTGAAAGCTACACCAAAGGTTCATTGTTGTCGGTGAGACATCATCAGTCACCAAGACTATATGCCGAAAGAGATCTCATGCCGATAGGATCCCTGGTTTGAAGCACTCGGACTTAATGGAAACCCTGCTAGTCGGCAAGACCTCTGAAATGTCTTGCCGACTTTCCCCTTAGATGATTTTTCTAGCCGAATCTCCCTAGGGCAGTTTCTTGCACTGAGTTCCCCATGACCTAGCAATAGATGTAGAGTCTTTTCCCTTGTGTGAATGTTCCATTGGCCTCTGAAGATCTAACATTTGATTATCCTGTTTGATTTAAACTGTAGGTGAAATATAGGCAACAAAAATATCATGATTGGAGATTATGCAGCATGCATAGGATTCAACATCACCACCTTCCTATTCTCACGACACCAAATCATGGCCAAACTGCATCATGGGGGAACCAAAATGCCCCCCTCCTCCCCTTGAAAAATTGAAAGAATACCTTCAAGATAAGGTAGAAAATATGGAGTACCATTTGAATCTATGAATAAATCTCCAATAGAAGCATGTTATTAAAATGGTTTGTATAAAGTATGGGAAACATAGCTTCCATCTACTTCCCCAAGAAGGAAAGGATGAGGTGAAGAAGCAAATGGAATTATACAACAACGAGGAGAAGACGGAGCAGAGAAGGAAAAAAATAATAAAATTGAAGGAGAGAAATAGAAAGGATGGAATGGTAATATCGAATTGAAATGTTAAATTTGAATTTCGGTTGGTTCATATTTTTTTTCTGATGCATACAAGGTTCACTTAACGTTAACTTACATGACATGACAGGGTGATGGTTGAGAAGTGGTTCCTGCCACCCAACAAAGTAGTTTTTATTCGGTAGAGGAAGTTGTGCCCACAAAATCCCAAGATGATGTTGTTCCTCCCAACCCGGTGTCTAACATTCAGAAGAAGCATTGTACACAGTCAAAAGTTTCAAGGAACCCTCACAAGAAGAAACAAGAACAAACGGTGATCTCAAAATCTTATGTTTAATGTTTGTTTTGATTATTTGAATGAATTTGTTGCATGCATCTAAATTTGATGTGACGTTTCAATTCCTACTATTACGCAACAAGGATGAACAACGAAGTGCTACCCTCGAGCAAGTTTTTGTTGCATTGGAAGATGAAGTAGTGCCCATCGAAGCACAAGATGATGTTGTTCCTCCCAATTCCTTGTCTAACATTAAGAAGAAGAAGGATCATATGTGGTTTAAATTTTCCTCACACTCTCACAAGAAGAAAAAAGAAAAAACAGTGATTTCAAAATATTTTATTTGATGTTTGTTTTGATTATTTTAGTGAATTGGTTGCATGCATTTGAATTTGATGTGACATTTCAAATCTTGCTATTACAGGGCAACAATGAACAATGGAGTGTTGCCTCAAATAGGGTACTGGTGATTTGGAAGACGAAGTGCTCAATGCGCATGGAAGAACAAGATGATGTTGTTCCTCTCAACTTGATGTCTAACATTGAGAAGAAGAAGGAGCGTATATGGTTTAAAATTTCCTCACACCCTCATAAGAAGAAATGAGAACAAAAAGTGATTTCAAAATCTTCTATTTAATGTTTGTTTTAATTATTTCAATGAATTGGTTCCATGAATTTGAATTTGATGTGACGTTTCAATTCCTACTATTATAGGTCAGTGATGAACAATGGAGTCCTCCCCTCGAATAGGGTACTATTGATTTGGAAGATGAACTAGTGCCCATGGAAGAACAAGATAATGTTGTTCCTCCCAACTTGCTATTTAACAATGAGAAGAAGAAGAAAAAGAAGAAGAAGAAGGAGCATACACAGTCAAAGGTTTCCTCTCGCCCTCTCAAGAAGAAATGAAAACAAATGGTTATTTTGATATCTTCTATTTAATGTTTCTTTTGATTATTTCAATGAATTGATTGCATGCCTATGAATTTCATGTGACATTTCAATTGTTGCTATTATAGGGAAATGATGAACAATGAAATGTTTCCCTCGAACAAGGTACTTTTGATTTGGAAGAAAAAGCAATGCCCATGGAAGAACAAGACGATGTTGTTCCTCCCAACTTTCCTTCTAACATTGAAAGGAAGAAGAAGTAGGAGCATACGCGGTCAAAAGTTTCAAGGTGCCTTGACATGGAGAAACTAGAAGAAATGGTGAATTCCAATTCTTCTATTTAATGTTTTCTTTGATTATTTCAATGAATTGGTTGCATGCAGCTGAATTTGATGTGACATTTGAATTTCAGCTATTACAGGGCAAGTATGAACAATGGAGTGTTGGCCTTGACCTAATTGGCCATGTGGTTACAATTGAAATGGGAGAGGGTAATAGAGATGGACATGCAGATGGGGAGAGCATTGGCCTGCAAGTGGGGTAGGGAAATAAAGATGGACATGGGGATGGGGAGAGAACTAGCCTACAAGTGGGACAGGGTAATAGAGATGGACATGGGGACATGGAGAGAACTGACTTGCAAGTGGGACAAGGTAACAGAGATGGACATGGGGACGGGGAGAGCACTTGCATGCAAGTGGAACAAGGTAACAATGATGGACATGGGGATGGAGAGAGCATTGGCCTGCAAGTGGGAAATGGTAATAGAGATAGACATGGGGACGGGGAGAGCACTGGCTTGCAAGTGGGAGAGGGTGATAAATATGGACATGGGGATGAGGAGAGCACTAGATTGCAAGGGGGAGATGGAAATAAAGATGGACATGGGGACTGGGAGAGCAGTGACATGCCATCTATATCGGTAATAGACCCAACACACTTCCATGCTTATGTTCTAATTTCTTTATGAATCCTTTAATATGTTTTGAATTATGATTCACATCAATGATGTTTCTATTGCAACCAAATCTTGTTGAGGAATAGATGATATAGTTCAAGGGCATCACCTTTAAGATCCGTGATCACATTGATCATTGGAGGCAACATAGAATAGTTTCCAAAGGCATTGTACATGTTGTCAAAATAAATGGTGAAACCCATGGCTTTATGCACCCACAAAATTGTGTGAGTCAGCATTGTTGAGGCCATTGATGGTGACTGTGCAGTGCCTTTTCCACATCTTGGCATAGAGACTGTCGAAGAATGTGTGGGTGGCTTCATGGTATGGAAGCTCTCCAAGTTGAAGCATTCTCTTCGAGAGGTACATATAAATGATATGTTGTATATATCATACTACTTTATATTTGTTTCCATCCATATGTTAATTTTTCAAATTGTTTGCTATACGGTGAAGGTGTTTAAAGTGCTAAGGACAAAGCACAATGTCTCCAAAAAAGTTCCAAGGACAAAGAACGACCTCTCCAGAAATTTGTTGTTTCATGTTCATCATCTGTGAGGGTTTGTGGAATTGGAATCACCCCTCTCGAAATACACAACCCAAAGAAATGTGCCCTATATTACGTAGGAATGAACTCAATTGCAAAGAATAGGAAACATAGGATATGATTGGATAGGATCACAATAATCATTGTGCATTGTGGGTTTCATTATATGATTATTGAACAATTATGGTGTAGAGATATGCCATTTTCATATGTTTAAACACTACATTGTTATACATTTGATATCATACTTTTCATGGACCTCTATAATTATTTGATTATTAAACAATTATGGTGTGGAGATACACTATTTTCATATATTTGAACACTGTGTTGTTATCCATTTGATATTAGAATTTTCATGCCCTTGTATAATTATATTATCAACAATGTGAAATAATGGTAGGCAATGCCAACTCAAGAGTTATTGTTTATGGTATCTTGCTTATAAATGATAAAGATAAGTTGATATGTAAATCATTTCACCTCAAAAAAATTGAATATAGGAATCAATGGTATTAAATATACTAATTGCATACATGGTATTTAATAGAGTATAGCAATAAATGTTATTTGTATGTATATGTATGCACCTACATGGGAAACTCTTTGTATTGTTGGAAAGCACACTTTCCCATGTTAGTTATTTCTTTATGAAAAGTTATTGTTTCCTTACGACCAACAATTTAATGAAGTCCACTTTCAAATTTTTAAACAATTTTCTCATACAGTAAAAATGGCATTTCCCTTTTTCCCTATGAATGGAAGGGATAAAATGATAAAATTGTTTGCAGTGTTGGAAAACACACTATCCCCTATCTGCCATTTCCTTATGAAAAGTTTTTTTTGGTTACCACCACGAATGTAATGAAGTCCACTTTCAATTTTTAGAACAACTATTTGGTACACTAAAAATGGCATTTCCCTTTTCCCCCCTGATTGGAACACATAAAATGCTTGCATTGCTTGCAGTGTTGGAAAACACACTATCCCTTGTCAAATATTTCCTTATGAAAAGTAATTGTTTTGTTACGAGCAAGAATGTAATGATGTAAACTTTCAATTTTTAGAACAAGTATTTCATTGAGTGAAAATGGAATATTTCCTTTTTCTATGTGATTGGAACAAATTAAATGCTAGCATTGTTTGTAGTGTTGGAAAACAAAATATCCCCTATCAGTTATTTCCTTATGAAAAGTATTTGTTTTGTTACGACCAAGAATGTAATGAAGTCCACTTTGATTTTTTAGAACAACTATTCAGTAGAGTGGAGATGACATTTTTCCTTTTTTCATGTGATTCGAACAAATAAAATGCTTGCATTGTTTGCAGTGTTGGTAAACACACTATCCCCTGTTAGTTATTTGCTTATGAAAATTCTTTGTTTCGTATGCTCCCAAAATGAAATGAAGTACTCTTTGAATTTTTAGAACAAATATTTGGTAGAGTGGAAATTTCATATTTCCTTTTTTCATGTGATTGGAACACATAAAATGCTTGCATTGCTTGCAGTGTTGGAAAATACACTATCCCCTTTCAGTTATTTCGTTAAGAAAAGTTTTTATTTCTCATGCTCCGAAAATGAATTGAAGTCCACTTTAATATTTTAGAACAACTCTTGGATAGAGTGAAAATGGAATATTTCCTTTTTCCCTGTGATTGGAACAAATAAAATGCTTGCATTGTTTGCAGTGTTGGAAAACACACTATGCCCTATTAGTTATTTCGTCATGAAATTTTTTATTTACTTTATACACTCCAAAAATGTAATGAACTCCACTTTGAAATTTTATAACTAGTTGGTTGAGTAAAAATGACATTTCCGTTTTTCACGTCATTGGAATTGTTGTCACCTAGAAATTCACCCTATGCAAAGTTGTAAAAAAAACTGAGCTTTCTAGTGAAACATTGGATCACTCCAAGGCTGTGGGTCACCTAAGATTGGAGTGAACCTCCGAAGAAGGCCGACTTCCTTTGGGTATCACCTAAACTATTGATCCTTGTGAGGTAAAGGGAGAAGAAATGCATACAAAATGAAACTATACTGAACTATTCCTATGGTGATACACCGAGTTAATAAGAAATCAGAAAAATGAAAACAGAAAGCAACCACATGGAGAAAACTAGATTGCAGCTACTTTACTTACTCAACATGACCCCATTAGACTTATGCATCACTCTTGACAGGTTTGATCTACATACATATCTTAAGGAGGAAGGAACAAACTTTCATAGCTTTGGGGTATGAATACAAATTAAAAGAAACACTGTTAAAGAAAACTTGCACAAGCTAACATACAAAAATGAGAGTAGTGTAAGGATTAATACTTTCTTTCTTGGTGGACTCTTTTTTTCATTCTATATTTCAGTTGAGTTACAAAATATACATTTGTTGAGAAAGGATTGACAAAAAACACTAACTCTTCAGAGTGTATAATCCCAACTACTTACAAAAAGGAAAAAATGTCTTATATACCAAACTGTGTCTGCCCCTTAGGGCTTACAAAATATCAGTCCTCAGAAAAAATCTCTCCCTAGATCTTTCAGATGAATTAAATGTAGAACCCTGCGTGTCCCTGCTGTGAAGAGTCATCCCCGGAGAAGTCTTCCTTAGATATTTCATAGCTATCGCATTCATTCTGACCCTGGCGTCATGTCCTATTCGAACCACTTCGGCTGAACGCCTTGAATGCCCTGAGCTCACAACAGATACGTGTTGCATTCATCCCATTGACATTCTTCATTTTGATTAGACTGCCACGGCTCTCTTCAGCTCCTCCTGGTTGGTCAAGCGTACTCCATGCAGGCTCTATAGGCGGTCGAAATTTCTTTTGAAAAGAAGCGCATCTCGATGAGACATTGAAAGTGTCTCACCGATGTGACTATGTCCTCTGCAACCTATCGACATGACACAAACTATTGCTGAGATGTCATGACGAAAATCCTATCTCCTAGCGAGACCATCTATTTTGTTGGTGGGACCCCTACTTGTTTGCTTTAGCCATCAAGACCCCCTGGTCTGGGAGATGTTGCGCCGAAGGCACCTTAGCTTGGTGAGGCCCCATTTCATCTGTCAGCAAGAGGCCATTAGTGTCTCCCATAATGCATTTTACCTTACCGAGCTCCAATTTTCTTTCGCCAAGAGATCACCGATTCAGGGAGACACCATAGCGAGGATCAAATGTTGTACCAGTGCCCGCTTCTATTGCTGAGACCACATGATGTCAGTAAGACATCCTGCCAAAGGCACCCACCTAAGCCGAAGAATCCATCCTTCACCATGTCATTCACTT
Source organism: Sequoia sempervirens (assembly GCA_007258455.2). NCBI lineage: Eukaryota > Viridiplantae > Streptophyta > Pinopsida > Cupressales > Cupressaceae > Sequoia > Sequoia sempervirens. The sequence continues at coordinate 533,913,410 of VDFB02000015.1, read as the reverse complement.
ATCAGCAAGACATCATGAGTCAGGGAGACTTCTCTCTGACTTGGAAAGCTATATTGAAGGCCTCCTTATTGGTGAGACTTTAACGGGTCGCTGAGACACTATCTGAACGCTTTGTCCTTTGGCGGGCTTCCTTTCCTGTCGCTGAGACACTCACACTTCGGTATGACCTTATTCCGAAGCTCGATTCCTTTGCCGACGCTGCTTCAAGAGTGATTTTTGGGGAGACTTTCAATAATCGATAAGACCTCTTAATGAAGTCTGTTGACATACGCCGAAGGCTATCCTTTCAGCGAGACCCCCCACAGATCGACGTGACATCCCGCGAAAGTCCTTTAGTCATACTGAGGGGTTCTTTTGTGTCGGCAGGACTCCTCCTGAAGACAACCATATCGAGGCCCCTCCCTTCCTTTCGGCGAGACTTCACCCTTGCTATGACCTCCTAGCGAAGCCTGCCTTCTTATGCTGATAGCATTTCTCCATTCGAGGCTCCTCCTATGTCGGTGAGAGATTAGGAGTCGGGGAGACATTACCCTGACTTGAAAGCTACACCAAAGGCTCACTGTTGTCGGCAAGACATTATGAGTCACCAAAACTATATGCCGAAAGAGAACTCGTTCTGATAGGATCCCTGGTTTGAAGCACTCGGACCTAATGGAAACCCTGCTAGTCGGCAAGACCTTTGAAATGTCCTGCCGACTTTCTCCTTAAATGATTTTCATGCCGAATCTCCCTAGGGCAATTTCACCCACTGAGTTCCCCATGACCTAGCAATAGATGTAGAGTGTTTTCCCTCGTGTGAATGTTCCATTGGCCTCTCGTAGATCTAACATATGATTATCTTGCCTAATTTAACTGTAGGTGAAATATAGGCAACAATTATGGCAACCTTTGCGGGATGTTTGCCTACTAAACATGAGAACCAATAGCTACAACTTGTCCATTGGGCATGGAGTCATTAGAAATCTCAGAGAACAAATAAAAATGTCAATCGGCACATGGTTGTAATTCGCATGATATTTATAGAACACAACAGACTGCCAAAACGGAAAGACAAGGGAAACTATAAAGAAACATATTTACTGCACTGAAACAATGCTTATGGAAAACATAAAGCCTAAACTATTATGTACAATAGATGGACCTATCAAAATTGGAAATAGAGCTTGAGGTGTATCCCATTAACCGGGATAGGAAGCACTTCACCCTCTATTGTGGCCAGTTGATACACATTGTATTCCTTGTAGTCTGTGACAATAAATGGACTGGTTCACATATTTTCAAACTTAGTGTGATGGCCAGGCCTACTTTTAAGAACGTCCCACCTGAGCACAAGGTCTCCCTCCTTAAAAGACTTTGCTATAGCCCTTTTGTCAAATGTCTTCTTTGTCTGGAGTTGATGATACTCCAAAGTTTTCATTGCTCTGTCCCTTGACTCTTCGAGCTCCATGAGCTCTGCATACCTTACAGACATTGGGTCCTATCCCTCAAGCACCTCCAACTAGTGAACAATATCTAGAGCTGGAAGCTCCACCGATAGGGGAAATCTTTCCTCTTTGCCATAGACCAACATATATGGTGAATTACCAATAGACCTCTTAGGGGTCACTCTGTCTACCCAAAGTGCATTCTTTAAACTGATGTGTCAGGTCCTTTGATTATCCTCTATGGTTCTTTTAATGATCCTGATGAGGTTCTTATTTGTGCTTTCAGCTAAACCATTACCCTGAGGATAATAATTTGAGGAGGTGTTCAAATGAATGCCATGTTTGATAGCCCAATTAGTCAGCCTTAATCCCATGAATGCAAGAGAATTATCAGATATGATGGAGTCAGGAACTCCAAATCTGGTGATTATATCTTCATAGAAACTCAAAACTGAAGACTCTTTTGCTTCTTTCAAAGCTACTGCTTCTGTCCACCTTGTGAAATAGTCTGTAGCTGTGAGCACCCACTTGTGACTAGTACTAGAAGGTGGATTTATTGGCCCAATGAAATCAATGCCCCATCTCATGAAGGGTTGCTCCACTTGAATTGGATGCAGGGGCATAGCTGGCAACTTTTCCTTTCCTGAAAATAGAGTGCATTTGACACACTTTATTGACCAGGAATATGCATCCTTGAACAAGTTGGGCCAGTAGTAACCAACTCTCATAATTTTCCAGGTAGTAGTTCTGGGAGCGAAGTGACCTCCTGTAGCTCCATCATGAAATTCATGAAGTACCTTTTCAATTTGATCACTGTGAATGCATCTTAATAGGACACCATTTAGATCTTTTTTGAAAAGAACATTGTTTACCAATACATATGGTATGGACTATAGTCTGAAGTATCTCCTTTTGGCTCTGTTCAAACCTAGTGGACAGTCGCCATCTTGTAAAAATTGGGTCATATCTTGGACCCAATTAGTTATCCCCACAGGCACATCATCTTGAGTATCCTGAAGCTCATTTGTATTAGCAAGGATTACATCATTTTCTAGTTCACTTTCACTGCTTGACCCAGTAGCAAGTTGTTCACAGAGACCCTTGCTTCTAACCAATTTGGTGATCTTCATATCTACATCATACTCCATGACCTTAGTGACCCACCCTGCTCTTTTTTCATTGAGATCTTTATTCAATAGAAAATATTTCACACTTGAGTGTGCCACCATGACATGAATTTTATTATGAGAGATCAAAGGCTTGAATTTCTTCAGGCTTCTGATCACAGCAAGAACATGCCTCTCTACAAAGGAGTATTTATGTTCATAATCAACCAAACCTTGACTGAAAAAGGCTATTGGTTGTTCTAAATTCTCTTCATTTTTTTGAACCAATATTACAGAAATGTTATTTGTGCTACCATAAACATAAAAATAAAAATCTTTAGAAAAATTGGGATCTACCAATGTGGGAGCTGCTGCTAAGGCCTCTTGACCTTTTCAAAACTATTCTTGGAATCTTTTGTCCAACTGAAAACTTCATTCTTCTTAAACATAGCTGTCAAAGGCTGTAATAGGTTTGTAACGTCTGGGATGAACCTTCTTAGAAAGTTGATCTCGCCGAGAAAGCTTTGTAGACCCTTCTTGTGATTAGGTAGCGGTAACTCAAGTATGGATTTGAATCTCTCAGGATCGATAGTAATTCCTTGCTTCGACACTATGTGTCCTAATAATCTCCCTTCATGAACAACAAAGATACTCTTTTTTGGATTGAGAGAGATCCCCAACTCTTTGCATTTTTCAAAAACTTGCCTAAGATGTGACATATGTTCATCAACATTCTTGGAGTAAATTGTAAGATCATCTAGGTAAATCAGTATAATTTTGTTGATCAAACCTTGAAATGCCATATCCATGGCCCTCTGAAATGTGGCACCAGCATTGGACAAACCAAAATGCATCCTTTTGTATGCCATGGTGCCCCAATTAGTTGTGAAAGCAATTTTAAACTGGTCTTCTTCTTTAACCAGCACCTGATTATACCCTGAAAAACCATCTAATAAGAAAAATCTTTCAGAACTAGCAACCTCTTGCAAGATTCGTTCCATGGAGGCCAGTGGGTAGTGGCCTTTCAAAGATGATTGGTTAAGGTCCCTAAAATCTACGCAAAGTCTTATTTCACCACTTTTATTCCTAACGGGCACAAGGTTAGAAACCCATGAAGTGTGTTTAATAGGAAAGACAATACCCCCTCAACTAGTTTAGTTAGCTCTTTAATCATCAAGGGTTCAAGCTTGGGATTCAAGGGCCTTTGTTTTTGTCTTACCGGCTTGGCATTAGGTTCCAACTCAATGGTGTGTTGAGCAATATGGGGATCAAACCCTTTCAAATCTGAGTATTCCCAAGCAAAGACATCATGAAATTCTTGACATAAAGCAATGAAAGCTTGTTTATCTTCAAGTGAACAAAGTTTTCCTATCTTGAGAAGTTTACCTTTGAAAATCTCTAGCTCTTCGTAATGTTCTTGTTTGATTTGCAAGCCGGCTTTTCCCTTTTTAAGCTAATCATCAGTGCTGAAAATTGACTCCAAGGTAACAAGACCTTTGGGTAGCTTATTTGTCCTCAGCTATATGACTTGATCACCATACTACTGCCTAATTTTTGCTTGACTCACCATGGAGAGCTGATCTTCTTCAAGCAAAAAGGAAAGAATATGTTCATCACTGTCAAAAACTTGCTAGTGAATGTTGTTGTCGGGAATCGATGGTCTGACTACAACCTTCACATACTGCTGCACTTTCTCTTTTCTAATGTCATTTGGAATATCAAACTATGCTCCAATGGCTGCAAGCCTGTCAGCATGCTTATTTTGATTTCTTGGGATAGACACTAAGTTAAATACATCAAAATCTTCAAGTGTGTCCCACACTCTGTTTCTATAAGACTTTAATGTGTCATTTTTAGCAACATTCAGGCCTCTTACTTGATTAACAATTAATTCGCTGCCCCCATAGACTTTGAAGCTAGTTACTCCTCTCTTCCTTGCCCACTCTAGACCTTGAACAAGACCCTCATATTCATTAGTGTTCTTGGAGCATGCAAAAGAAAAACAGAATGCAGAGTAGTACCTATCACCTTGTGGAGAAATTAACATTGCACCTCCTCCTACCCCATTCTTTCTTCTGGAACCATCGAAGAACATCTCCCAAAGTCCATTTAGTGGTTGCAACAACTGATCTGCATCTTTTTCCAAGTTTGGAATCTCTGTGTCAGGCTCAAGAATGACATAGTTGCCCATACCAGCATCTTGAATGAGGTCCCCAAGACTGTCCAATACATGCTCAACTACCCAATCATGCAACAACATGTCAGGAACAACTTCTGATTGGAGTTCTTGAGCAACAGCTAGTTCATTGTCAGAAAGAAAGACACAATTTGTGTATGCAGCAGTAGGAACAACATTAAAGGGACTTGGGTTATATTTCTCAATGTGATCTTTGGCCAAGCTTTCAGATTTAATGGTAACCTTGGTTCCATATCTTGTTCTAAATAACATATGTGACCAATCAGCTGATACATAACCGCCTATCTTAGCTGTAAAGTCTCTAGATAGACACAAAGAAAAGAAAGGTGGAAGGTCTATGACACATATGTCTTGAGGAACTGAAAAATTTAAACAAGCATGGAGGGTGAGATTTAAATCCTTGATAATACCCAAATTATTAATCGAAGTACCATCCAATTGGATCACTTCCTTCTCTAAAGGTTTGTATTTCAGTCCAAGTTTGTCAACAATCTGTTTTGGCATCACGGTGCTGTTGGCTCCACTATCTACAATACAGTTATGGACTAGTTTATCACCAATAATCATTGACACATAGAAAGGAGGTGGTTTAACTCCTTTTTCAGTCTCTATGCAAGGCTACAGATCATTTCCCTGAGAATTATTTGTTAACACAACCCTAACCTGACCTATTGGGGGCTCAGATTCATCAGACATTTTCAAACTTGATAGGGCTGACTGTAACATATCCTTTTGACCTGGGATGGATAATGAGTCCCACATGGACATTGTAACATTCATTTTTTTCATACTATCAAGGATATTATAAGGTACAATTGGATTTACTTTAGGATGTACCTTTATACTAGTCTGATCAGCTTCTGGGTGTGACTGCTCCTTGTCTGGGAGTTGCTGATTTCTTTGCCAAACAGGAGCCACTCGAGATGTAGATGGTTCTTCAGTCGTTGCCTTCCCTTTGTCAGCCGCTTGACTAAGCTCAAAAGCTCTCTTCTTTTCCCTGGTGTTAGCTGCAACTAGAGAACTATCTCCATTCAACCCATAGAACTTTTGACTTGCCAGTTAAGCAGGGTGGTATCATTGCTAAATTGGTCCTGGTGTTGTGAAGATGCATCATTGCTTGCACCCTGCTGCGAACTTGAAGCATTCTGTACCATAAGTGCCTAGTTGATTAGTCCATTTGAGCAAGTGGCTTGATTATGAGGTTGGTTACAAGGGTAACACCACTCATAGTCTGCTGCTAAGTTGTTTTGGATAGGAACCATCTCCTTGGTCATACTAACAGGGGCTGGAGCATAGGCCTAAAAAGGCCTTGTATTCACACTCTATCTTGGGCCCTAATAATTGCCCTGATACTGCTGTCTATTCCCTTGGAATTGCTACTGCTGACCTTGAAACGGTTGACTTGAGGCCTAATTCTGCTATTGATAAGGCCTAGAATAGGTCTGTTGCTTTTCCAAGTGCACCAACTTGTTGCCAAAAGTTTGTAAAAGACTTTTGATCTCTTGTAACTCTTGTGATGAGCTTGAAGCAACACTTTCTTATTTGTCAATGATTGGAACAGTAGTTGGCAACGTTGGTACAACTGGTAGAGGTGTGAAAGGTGGTATTTGCAAAGGAATGTTTGCATGACTCTCTGGAAATATAGGCATTGGTTGCCTAGGAGCAAGCTTACCAGCTTGAATTAAGATTTTTTCAGCTCTGATAGCTATTTCAAAGGCATCTGGTAAAGACACTCCTCCCATTAACTGTATCATGACAGCTATGTCGCTGTTCAAAGCCCTCAAGAAATACAAAAATTCGTATTCTGGAGGTTGCCTCACCGTTGCAGAGATCCTATCCCAAGTTCTCTTAAAGCTAAAATTGAAATCATTCATCTGCTCTTGTGGAGCCCTCTTAATTGTAGTCAATTGCTCTAGTAGAGATAAGTTGTCAGATCTGTCTTGAAATTGCTTATGCAACTTGTCTCTGAACTCGTCCCAGGTTGCAATCGAATTGACTGGTAGGCTCCTATACCATTGCACAACTCTTCCTTTCATTGAAGCAGCTAGTAATCTTACTGCAAGATCCTCTTGGGTTATGTGATGGACTCCGCATAACGAAGCCACATCTCTCATGTGTTCGATCAGAGTAGTTTGGTCTTCCCCTGTAAAAATTGGCAGACTCTTTAAGGCTACCATTGGGATGTCGTTGTGCTATGCCAAATTCAAGGGGCTACCTCTATTGAAAGTGACAAAGGGTTGATTCCTTGGAGCGGCCATTGGAGGTAACTGAATTGGATTTACTTGTATAGCAAAATGAGATCCCAGTGATGGAGGAGTAGACCTAGTTCTTCTAGAATAGATAACTGTTGTTCCTCCTTTTTCTGTTGCTCTGCCTTTCCTTCTTGGTGGTGACAGCTGCAAATATTCAAATGGACCTGAGTTGCCTCTAGTCTGAACTTTTCTCATAAACTGTAGAAGGCACTGATTTCTGGGGTTCTTCTTCTTTGTGTAGTCGCCAAGTATGCCAAAGGACTTCTATAAAGTCTGAAATGCACTGGTTGCATACTAAACTAGTAGTTCAATTTAGTTCACAGTCCCACCGGGTGTGCCAGAAACTGTTGTCACCTAGAAATGCACCCTATGCAAAGTTGTAAAAAAAACTAAGCTTTCTAGTGAAACATTGGATCACTCCAAGGCTGTGGGTCACCTAAGATTGGAGTGAACCTCCGGAGAAGGCCAAATTCCTTTGGGTATCACCTAAACTATTGATCCTTGTGAGGTAAAGGGAGAAGAAATGCATACAAAATGAAACTATATTGAACTATTCCTATGGTGATACATCGAGTTAATAAGAAATTAGAAAAATGAAAACAGAAAGCAACCGCACTGAGAAAACTAGACTGCAACTGCTTTACTTACTCAACATGACCCCATTAGACTTATGCATCACTTTTGACAGGTTTGATCTACATACATATCTTAAGGAGGAAGGAACAATCTTCACAGCTTTGGGGTATGAATACAGATTAAAAGAAACACTGTTAAAGAAAACTTGCGCGAGCTTACATACAGAAATGAGAGTAGTGTAAGGATTAATACTTGCTGTCTTGGTGGACTCTATTTTTCATTCCAAATTTTAGTTGAGCTACAAAATATACATTTGTTGAGAAAGGATTGACAAAAAACACTAACTCTTCATAGTGTATAATCCCAACTGCTTACAAAAAGGAAAAAATGCCTTATATACCAAACTCTGTCGGCCGCTTAGGGCTTACAAAATATTAGTCCTCGAAAAAAATCTCTCCCTAGATCTTTTAGATGTATTAAATGCAAAACCCTGCATGTCCCTATTGTGAAGAGTCATCCCCGGAGAAGTCTTCCTCGGATATTTCATAGCTACCGCATTCATTTTGACCCTGGCGTCGTGTCCCCTTCGAACTACTTCGGCTGAATGCCTTGAATGCCCTGAGCTCACAACAGATACATGCTGCATTCATCCCGTTGACATTCTGCATTCTGATCAGACTGCGATGGCTCTCTTCAGCTCCTCCTGGATGGGCAAGCGTACTCCACGCAGGCTCTATAGGCAATTGAAATTTCTTTTGAAAAGAATCGCATCTCGGTGAGACACTCTCACCGATGCGATTATGTCCTCTGCAACCTATCGGCATGACACAAACTGTCGCTGAGACATCATGACGAAAATCCTATCTCCTAGCGAGACCATCTTTTTTGTTGGTGGGACCCCCACTTGTTTGCTTCAGCCATCAAGACCCCCTGGTCAGGGAAAAGTTGCACCGAAGGCACCTTAACTTGTCAAGGCCCCATTTCATCTGTCGACAAGAGGCCGTTATTGTCTCCCCGAATGCATTTTACCTTACCGAGCTCAAGTTTCCTTTTTCCAAGAGATCATCAATTCAAGGAGACACCATAGAAAGGATCAAATATTGTACCGGTACCCGCTTCTATCGCTGAGACCACATGATGTCGGTAAGACATCCTACCTTAGGCACCCACCTAAGCCAAAGAATCCACCCTCCACCAAGTCGTTCACTTATCGGCAAGATATCATGAGTCGGGGAGACTTCTCTCTGACTTGGAAAGCTATACCGAAGGCCTCTTTATCGGTGAGACTTTAACAGGTCACTGAGACACTATCCGAATGCTTTGTCCTTCGGCGGGCTTCCTTTCCTGTGGCTAAGACACTCACACTTCGGTATGACCTTATTCTGAAGCCCGCTTCCTTTGCCGATGCTGCTTCAAGAGTGATTGTCGGGGAGACTTTCAATAATCGGTAAGACCTCTTAACGAAGTCTGTTGACATACGCCGAAGGCTATCCTTTCGGCGAGACCCTCGACAGATCGACGTGACATCTCGGCGAAGTCCTTTAGTCATATCAAGGGGTTCTTTTGTGTTGGTGGGACTCTTGCCGAAGACAACCATATCGAGGCCCCTCCCTTCCTTTCGGCGAGACTTCGCACTCACTATGACCTCCTAGTGAAGCTTGCCTTCTTATGTCGATAGCATCTCTCTATCTGAGGCTCCTCCTACGTCGGTGAGACATTAGGAGTCGAGAAGACATTACCCTAACTTGAAAGCTACACCGAAGGTTCACTGTTGTCGGTGAGACATTATGAGTCACCGAAACTATATGCTGAAAGAGAACTCATGGCGATAGGATCCCTAGTTTGAAGCACTCGGACCTAATGGAAACCCTACTAGTTGGTGAGACCTCTGAAATGTCCTGCCGACTTTCTCCTTAGATGATTTTCATGCTGAATCTCCATTAGTACAAAAACAACAATATATGACTAAATAAACTACTAAAAATTGCATATAAATGATTAATTTTGGTCACGTGACCATTAGTAGTTTATTGTCGGTCATTTATAACACAACAAAATTTATGACTAAACTATTTTAGTCATTTATCTAGTCATTGATTTAGTCATTGATTTGGTCATTGATTTAGTCATTAATATAGTCATTGATTTAGTCATTAATTTAGTCATTGATTGTTGTTAACTGGTCATTTATTTAGTCACAGTAGTAATTTATTTAGTCATATATTTAGTCATTAATTTAGTCATTGATTGTTGTTAATTGGTCATTTATTTAGTCATGATAGTCATTTTTTTAGTCATATATTTAGTCATTAATTTATTCATTACTTTATTCATATATTTAGTCATTATTTTAGTCATGGTAGTCATATATTTAGTCATTATAGTCATATATGTAGTCATTGTAGTCATATATTTGGTCATTGTGTTCATTTATTTTAGTCATAGTAGTCATTTATTTAGTGATGGTTTAGTCATTTATTTAAGTGAATTAATGATTCAAGTTATAAATAAAATCTAACTTAATTAATTCTCACAAATTTATGCATATAAACTTCAAATATCATAGATATTCAAATATTTTTTTTGTATTGGATTAATATGAAAAAAAAAAATACAATCAACAAACAACTTTATGCATATAAAGCTCAAATATCATAGATATTAAAAAAAAAATTGTATTGTATGAAAAAAAAATAATATACAAACAACAAACAGTTGCATAACTAAAGGAATTACAAACAACATACAACTGCATAAACAAAGATCCAAGAAATACATCCTTCAGTGCACTCTTGGTTGCCATGGAAGACAAATACAAGATACAATACAAATGCTACTAACATTGAAGGGAGAAAAGACATGAAAATATATAGTAAATGTAGTTATATTATTTGTGGTGCATATATTGCCCGATTCAAAGCAGCCTTGCCCTCCCACTCCAACCAGACAACCCTTGACAGAAGATTGGAATGATTCAAATGAGAAGGATGGCAACTTCCTATCTAGAAATCTCACTGGTCATGGTCGAATGAAAGTAAATAGTGCATGTTCACCTCTCCAATTTGATGAGCTGCAACCTGGAAATAAGATTTCAACAAGGGTTTTAGAATATGTTTATTAAAATGAAAATATAGTTATTAAAATGAAAATACAGCTCCAAAACCTTGCCTTTATGTTGCTCAACAACTTACAAAAGAATAGGAACATGACTATTCTTTATTTCCGATCATTATGGAGTGTAACACAAAGCTTTATGTTGCTCATATACTAATGAAGATGTTAAAAATTTGCCTTGTTTGTGATGCCAAAACTCATGAGATGACAATAGCAATAGATGACAAAAGGATGCAACAAGAAATGATAGTTAATATGAGCAAAAAATATAGATAACAATGAGCAGAAATGACAGTGAAATATAAGCAGCAATATACTCTCAATATGAGCAGCAATACAAATTATTCATGAACAAAAAATAGATCAATAATGAGCAGCAATATGTTGTCATATGAGAAAAAAAGTAATGTCCATAAAAGAGCAGCAATAAGGACAAATTTTGGAGCAACAATTTTAATCAAAAAGGTGTAGAAATTTGAGACCAAAAAAGTGCAATAAAGATGTCTTCATGAGCAGCAATTCTCATAATTTTTTAGCAGCAATTTCACTGTGATATTTATAAGAAAATTCATGAGAAAAGGCTGCAATTTCGATGTCACATTAACATTAAAACAGTCATCAAAATGAAAGGAAAATAATATTAATTTATAAAAGATAGTCAAGGCATAAGAGGGTAGTTTTCAAACTATAAAGGCAGTCCACTTTGAAGTTGTCAAACCAAGTAAAGATCAGTGGGCAGTCATTTACAATGCATGAAGCACAGCTAAAGGGCAACAATATCAAGGACTGTGCAAAAGGTTTAGCAAGGGAAAATTTCAAGAAACATGGCAATACAAGGCTATGTAGATAAAGTGAAGCCTCGAGGAGTCAAGTTCCAAATACCTAGAAATGAGAAAAAGGATGATAATGGATAGTCCTTATGAGGATCATGAAGTTGCACTCGTAGACATGGCACTCTTGCTGCTAGTTTTGGGGTCACTCAAACAAAGACAATCATAACGAGTTTGTGAAGAAAATTAGTCATGAATGTGGTGCAGGGGCACCAACACCTTGTATGTCAAAGGATAGGATTTCAAAAGGTTCAAAAGATCATTTGAGGGAGTTTTCATCTTGGTTCCATGAGAAAATTGCAAAAAGTTGTAAAAACATCAAATTTTGTCAATATTGTCAAAATTGTCAAAGTGGGTAAAGGCAGGGTATTTTGATGGTTGTGCTTTGAATAATGAATAAAGGCTTAAATAAGGTCTAAATTATCATATTCTAGGTGTCTAGAGGTTTTTAAGGTCTTTTGAGTTCAATAATTGCAAAAATGCAAAATGTTGCAAATGTTGTCAATGACAATTTTGCTGATTTGTGCTGATTTGCAAAATTAGAGTCATTTAAAGGGTAATTAAGTGCAATTCAGTTGGTTTGAAGGTGGTTATGGTTTGTAAATACTATAATAGGCCTTATTAGGCTTGAATCAAGGTTGTTGGAGGTGTAAAAAACTCACACAATTCAAAATACCACATTTTTGGTGCATTTTCTGAGTTTTTTTTCACTATTTTCCAGAATTGTTTGTTGTTGTATGGACCGTACAGACCCAATCATGCTTTGAAATATTTAGAGGTTGAATTTTTATGAGTTTAATTTTATCTGTACTTGGTTTGGAGTTCTAACTTTATGTTTTGTGAGAGAAATTGCAAAAATACAGTGAATACCCTATTTTTTCCATTATTAAGGGTTTAAAAGCAAAATAATGCACTTTTGACCAATCCACCCACTGTCTAATACTGTAACTTGGTATATTGGTAGGAAATATGCTAGATTAGATGTCTTAATGCATTTTATATCAGAATAAAGCATTTTTGTGGTGATTGTGTGATGCCCTAGAGCTGGAAAGTGCATTTTTTCCTTGAAAAGTGATGGCTTTGAAGTGCTTCTCAATAAAATTCTGATGGAGTTGAGTTTGTGAGTGTGTAAAATGAATAGGAAGACCCTATGGAAGGTGTATTTTTTCCTTGAAAAGTGATGGCTTTGAAGTGCTTCTCAATGAGATTCTGATGGAGTTGAGGTTGTGAGTGTGTAAAATGAATAGGAAGACCCTATGGAAGGTGTTTGGACCATTGATTTGTTTGTTCAAGCCTTGGAGTGAAGATTTTGACAAAACCCTTTTTTTTTCATTAGAAAAGGAGGGTTATTGAGTTGGGAGAGTTTCTGGTTGTACAAGTGCAAACCTATTGTGGATTCTGTGGTTTTGAGGCATTTAATTTGCTGCCCCAAGGTTTAAAGGTGATTGGATAACTTTGAAGGGTACTTCCTTTGTTAAATTGACCTATTTTCCTAGTTTTTCCATGGTGGATGTATATGAAGTCTATATTGATCCAAAGGAGTCTTACTTAATTTGAAGTATGTTGTGTAAGTCTTTAATGGGGGTCTAAATCCATTATTTAATTGACAAGTCTTTTGGGAAAGTTGGGTGAAAGGTCTCTTGAACCTATTTGGCAGTACTAGTAGAAGGAATACATCTGACAAGTAGATTTGAGAAGTTCTCTTGAACTTGCTTTGAGAATTTGGTTGAACATCTTGTATTTGTCATTTGTAGTTGATCTCCAACCTGGGTCTACATTAGAATGATAATGAGTTCAAATGAATTTCGGAGGTATATATGCAGTTCGAGTTTCTTTTACAAAAAGATAGCAATGATCATGGCAGTGTTTCCTCATATTGATAGTGCTAAGCATCACAGTTGCATGATATGGTTGATAAAATAAGACAGAGAAATTGAGTTAACATTGACCCACCTTGTCCAAAAAAATTGAAACAAGTGTTTTTGATCAATTTGAAAGTGTTTTGCCACTATGGTTAATGATATATTGATGCTTTTTTGAAGGCCCCAATACATCAGTTATTGCATGTTGTAGTAGATACACCACAGAGAGTGAATCAACATTGACCCTTTGTGTCCAAAAAGAAAATGAAACAAGTGTTTTTGTTCAAGTTGAAAGTGTTTTACTACAATAGTTCATAATATATCAAGGCATTTTTGAAGGCCTCAATACAACAATTATTGCATGCTGTAGTCTATTCGGATCTTGAAACGAGGTTTAAATCTGATCTAAATTTTTCAATTGTTGGGCCATCGTCTAAGTGTTGATCTGAACCCAATCCTCCAAATTCAAAAAGAGTGTTGGAGTGTTTCCTTAGGCATGTGTTTCATAAAGGAAGATACGGAAAAAGGATCTTTGCACAAAAACATAGGTGAAAATAATGTTTGATCATCATCAAATGATGTAATGGATAATTAATTGAAGGATGACTGAATAGGACATGCACCAAAAGAAAAAGTTATACCAAATTTATTGTACAATATATCCACATAAAATTCAAACTTAAATCTTGAAGCTTTATGCAATTTGTGCTATAAATTAAATGCAATAGAGTTTGTATTTATTAGTTTTATTGCCATCACAAATATAGAGATTGCCTCTACAGGAGACTATACTACTGTTGGCATCTCGAAGTAAATGGTGGAGGCATCACTAAACAATTTGTTATGTGTGGTCTCCTACATTTTCTTCTGGTCAAGGATGTGATCAAAAGTCTTCCATCACTCTAGCACTTTCATTAATTGTTCAGTGATATATAGGAAGGGAGCCCTGCACCAGCTAATGCAAAAAGTAGCTGAAGATAGCTCCTCTTTGGAAAATGTTAGCAACACTCTCTTGAGTAACATTTGGCTTTCTATCTAGCCAAGACATTAGTTTGTGTTTACAAAATAAGGATTTTTTATTGAAAAAAAAAATCAAATGTTGCATATTCTGAGTTTCTGTGAGTGTTTTTTCCCTTAAAATTTTAGTTTAATATTATAACATAATGATTCAATGATACAATGGTGTAAGTTTGTAACAATTGACCATCCTACCGAGCATTTTTTCTTTTTTAATGAAAAAGAATCAAATGTAATTTTAGTCATCATCTCTTTCCAAGTTATGGATAGTATAATAATATAATTGATTCTCAGCCCCAACCAGGAAAAGGACTATATTTACATAAATCACTTGGCAGAGATATATACAACAACGCTGACCAAGTTAATCCTGAATATGGAAATTTTCAATGATTTTCCAACTAATTCAGAACTCAAAGTAGAGATGGCACTAATATTAAGTTATTTCAGGCTAGCTAACAAATCATGAAAACATGGGAAATATTTGTTCTTTAGCCAAATCAAGAAATAAAAACAAGAGATCCATATCTAATTTGATAGTTAAGATTGAAACTTACAGAATCTTGAATCTCCTCCTTGACAATATAGAATGGATCCTCAGCTGTAGACATTCTTCACTCTCCCACCCAAACGAACTTGCACTAATTTTGTTTTTCACAAATAATACATGCCCTCAACCCCATTAGAATAGAATAGTTTTGACTCTGTCTATATTCTGGAAAGTACTCTTTTGCAAAATACAAAACTTCATCATTTGAAAAAAAATGAGACAATAAAATTAGAAATATTTTTTTGATAGTAAAATGTTTATTAAATTGTTCAAGAGAAGCACAAGATGACAACTCATATAACTTCATCTACTCAATTCATTTGATTTTTCCAAAGCCACAGTAGGTGTAATAATTTTTTTTGTGTTTCTTCTGCATAGAGATGACTAAGGGGAGGATAATGGTGAAAATTCAAAAACCACTTACAGTTATGTTTGTAGCCGGTAAAGTCCTTTAGAGACTGCTAGGCTGCACCAAGCAGGAATGCAAAAATCTGTCAAAGATCAAACATAATCACATCACTAACAGAATTCGCATTACTAACAATTGTAGCTAGGAATTGGCTCTTCATCTCTAAAGATTAGATGAAACTAAAACCTACAATTACCCAACTAAAACCTTGGCAAAGCCATAAAATACCTCAGTTAAAATTTTAACAAATAAGCAACGTTCCTATAAAAAGTAAATTTAAAAAATACGTTAACCATCCAAAACTTACACAAAAGTAGAGATGGTTCTGCAAATCAAACAACTGTACATAACCTCCACTAAAAATTTAGCGAAAAACCCCATTAGATGTTTAACATTGACATGCCACTTCTAGTTTTAGTACACAAGGCAGAGAAAAGATATAGATCATCACAAACTAAAAATTGCAAAAAGAGATATTTCTTTTCCATGAAAAATATGTGCCCATTGCCCAAAACATTAGGTGAAATCCATAATATTTATTAAAACAAAAAAACTTCCACTCACGAGTAATTTAAGCAAGAATTCAAGCTATCATTAACAATTTAACACAAAAAAATCTATATTTTACTAATATTCTCGAAAGAATGGGAAAATGTATTCCATAGATAAAGAGGAATAGAACAGATCTTTGAGACATACCAAAAGATTGCAGTATTCAAATTATACCTGAGGCATTTAATGTTGTGTTCCCTGCATTTACAATGAGAAGCAATCATAAGACCAAAATATCACAATCATTCACAAAGATTTATAGGAGATACAGATACAGAAACAAATATCTTACCCTCCACATGTGTTAATCCTGAATCACCCAATCTCCATTGTTCGCTTTCTTCTGCACAAATTTTTCCACAATAGTAATGCCTATTGTGGTAATAAGAAGCTCTGGTAAGAGCTAGATCTAAGGATCCACAGATGGGGTTTGTAGAATCCAAGAAAATAGGTTCAATTTATTTTGTTATAAAAAAAATGTTAATGAAAATGAATGCTTTCAAATTACAATAAATAATTAATAATAATAAAATAATAACAATTAAATTTAAGACTAATACCACTTGTTATAGCTTCTCAAAGGATGTAGTAAAGACTAATACAATTTCTATCTATAGTCTTGGAGAGCTAGTTCAAGATGGAACTTTGTAGTTAAATTATTCTCATCCTAGAGTAGCATTAGTAAGGAGCCCAACTTCACAAATGAGGGTACATAATGTTTTTCAAGAGGGATTTAAAGTTCTACTGAGATGGACTTATCACCTTCTATTTTAGCAATTTCTTTCTAAGTGCCTTATGCTATGGCTGTTGCCACTTTGACTATTTTTCATCCCATTTTAGCCCCTTTTGTCCTTCTAAGCCAACCCTACCCTTCCATGACCTCTCTTCCTCTATTGACCTTTTTACTCTCT
Organism: Sequoia sempervirens; assembly: GCA_007258455.2. Lineage (NCBI taxonomy): Eukaryota > Viridiplantae > Streptophyta > Pinopsida > Cupressales > Cupressaceae > Sequoia > Sequoia sempervirens. Next base: position 533,896,610 of record VDFB02000015.1, on the reverse strand, counting down.
CTTCTTCTTAACCCTTTTACCCTCTTTGACCAAATCATTTAAAGAGATCCTATCTCCTAAGCTAAACATAAATCATCTCTTTTGGCTCCTACAATCTTGTATCTCATGGCTTGCCTTGACCCATAACCACCACCTTAAATGGACACCTTTTCCCTTGAGATGTCATTGGAAATTGGACCTCCTCAAGCTTTGGGACATCACCACAGCCTTGAGTAAGCATATGGGGGTGGCAAAGTCCTTTCATCCAATTATCTCAAAAAAAAATTCCCTCCAAAAACCTATAAAATAAGCATTTGAATCTCTTATTTTAGCATAGAGATGACAAAAATTTTCACTTCAGAGCTATAGTAGTTATTAGTAGTGGTTACTAAGTTTTCTAATTTCTAAACCTTTTAGACTTTTTTGAACTATAATAGCAGAGTTCTCTCTCATTTTAATAAAGAGCAAGGTTGTGTTAGTGGTTACTATATTGCAGCAACGAATTGGCTTTTATATTAGAGTTTGCAATAGTTTTTGAAGTCCTACAACAACTTCTAAAAAATCTCTTCGGGTTTGGGGTGACAACTTCCTTTTCTTTTGCACTAGCATAGATAGGTTTCTATGTGGTTTTGATTAGAAATATTCTCCAATCTAAATTTCCCTCATCTTTAAAAGCTTCCAAAGGATCCCAAGCTTCTATAGATAAATGATTTCTTAAACTTTTTGCTTGGTTTATCATACATTATTTGAATTTAAACTTTTTCACAAACATCAAGTGAAAAGACCATAATTTGAGGTAATGGTGTCCCTCTTTTTCTATATACATGTCATGTCTCTGAAGATGATAATGCTTTTGTTCTTATAGGAAAAATGCTATTATTTATACCTAATATTGTTATAGAAAAATGCAGATATGTAGTAGCTTTATTGTGTCTTCGATTTCACAGAATATAACTCCAAGTTTTGTCTTTACAATGTGAATTGCAAAGTGCTTAAAGGAGCTATAAGATGAACATGAATGTTTTTAGGGATGTGATATATGCATCTTTGAGGCCAATCTTTTATATTGGTTGTGTTGAAGAATTTAATAATACATCCCCTTGATTATTTGCTAGGAATCTACATGAAGATCTTTTAGGTTTCATCGCTTTGCAAGTAGCAAAAGGTATATTAATGAGATTATTGATTTTTGAATGAAAATATTCATGCTGAGAAGATTTCAGGTGGAAGAGGTTAACACAGACAACTCCAGGTGGTTATCCCCTGAAGCTTGCTTAGAGATTGACAAAGCTTTTGGTGAACATAATGCTTCATAAAATGGTCCTTGATTTACTGCAGATTGTATGTGACTCTATACTATTTAGCAGTAATGTATACAACCCTATTGTGTTATTCAAAATCTAACTCAAAACCCCTCCTACATATGCATTGCCCACACCTGATGTATTAATTTATTTTAATAGGATGACACCTATATTTGTTCAAAATGATTGACAAATAATTAAACAAGCCTTGAAATGTTTAAATTCTATAAAATACCATATAGTAATAGTAAAACTAATTAAAATGAATCTATTTCCATCACTAACACATTAACACATTTTAAGCTAACTATGCACAAACTAAAAACTAAGCATGTTTGGGAGCTTTTATATATCAGTCTGGGTATGAGATCAACAAACCTTTTCTTCCAGAAATTACTTGTAATAGTTTTCCTACCTTTTGTCTGCCTTTTCACCCTTTGCTAATAAAATGTAGGGATCCTGGGCATATATATGTATATATACAGGTGGTTTCTACAAGAAAATTCAGACTTGATAGTGGTGATTTCTATTGCTTGTGATTTGTACAGGCCAATGTAGTTTTTGCCAAGTTGAGCCAGCTAACTTGCAGATGGAGACTTGGTGCAAGACTCTGTAAGTCTAATACTATGCCTTTAAGTTATTATTGCTAAAAGTATTTTTGACACCCATTATACTAAACAGGAAACCTAAATTGTGAAATTAAAAATGTGCAACGAAAGTTATATTTACTATTTGACAGGGAGGCCTTGTTGGTGTGGATGGAGGTCACAACTTGTAGCTAAATGCTAAAAGTTGCAGTAAAATTTAAACAACTGCTTTTGCAGGTTAGTTGTGATAGTTGTCATTACAAGTTGTATGTACTCTATCAATGCTAACTTTTTGGTATTCTAAAACATCCTTGTTGAAACTCCCTACCAACATGCTGAAAATCTGAGGAATTAGATCTCTTTGCACAGAGTGACAAATTGGAAATAGCTTTAAACTGTGAATAATGATTCAGAAAGGAATTATGATTGCCTCAACTGTATTCGTGAAATTTGGAATACTTTTTCTACAGTCAACTCTTGTTTCTTCTCAGAGTATTTTGCTCAAGCTTCTTCATCTACTTTCTTGGGAAGCTTATACTGAATCATTACTTTTAAGCCTTCAATAAAGATCCATGGTACATATGCCCCGCAACCTCCCTTCATCTCATCTTTTTCTTCATTTTCCATTTCATTCATATCTCCACCCTCACATAATATTTTCTTCTGAAAAATTTCCACAATTCTTTTGAACTTGCCTTTAGAATTCTTGAATTTTAAAGCTTGTGCGTACTGAGGGTTTCTCTATTATAAAGTGGAATATTTGTCTTACAAATAATTGAAAGTAGAGAAGGATGGAAAAAAAGACCATGAAACAAGGTAAAAACAAAATATAATCTATTTACTTAGGGTCTATGTCCACCAACATCAAAGTGTGGTACGCCAAAATAACAACTATTTCATACATTAACAATTCATCAAGTCATCCTTCAAAGCATAACCATGGCAGAAAAAAAAACATGTATCATGCTGAATAGCACATGAAAATAATATTTCTGAACACATACCTCATCCTAAATGAGTAACAGGACTAGGTCTTGTGACCCATTAGATTGAACAGTTCATTGTTACAATGTCAAATGTCCATATTTAATTCATCACAGTGTACAACTAGTGACACAACTCGAGAGAATTTAGTTTTATAACATATGGTATAAACGAATGCCAAAATAAACATGAAATGGTAAAGGTAACAAGTGATGTGTAAAACAAGCTTTCTGATTCCATGTTAAGAATTATCCTATTTTGAGATAAAATAAATCATTGAAAGGAAGATAACTTTATATTTGATTATTTGGAAGGGCTATCCCATTTATGTATTACCTTAATCAGCCACCACTCCAGCTAAATTGCAGTAGAATCGTGTCAAAAGTAGACCACAAAACCCTATGTCAAAACAGATTCAGATACTACTCAATAAGATTCTTTAACTTTGATGGAGAACAACATAGTGGAAGGATAACAAAGCCTATTTGAGTTTAAGGACCGCAAGGTGGAAAATTGAAAATTTTGTGTCCCAATCCATTGCTCTACATAAAATTGTGCTATGTTTCCTTACAAATGCATTGCAACAAGAACAAAATAAAACTCTAAAATATGATCAACAAATTGTTACGTTGCTGGGTGATTGACACTTAATCTGTCACGTGGCTTCACTACAAATGATTATGGCTACATAGAGTAGTATATTTTTTCCATTAGCATCCAATATTCTTTCATGACTCAACAAGATTTGACATCGACATTGTGAATTTTCCTCAAATAGTGTAATGTATTTATTTTGCTTTTTGAAAATCTTATAATAAGAATTTGCAATAATTTTCTTTTCTATAATGTTAGAAGGCGTTGTCAGTATCTTCTTTCCTTATATTTTAAAGGCACGCCTTTTTAGATTACATTATCTACCCACTTTACTTTAAGAAATCAGATTCCAACTTTTAAAATTTTATTATGCCTTATATTTTAATGTAATCTGAAATGAAGATTTCAGATTTCTATTCTAGTTTGCAGATTTCTATTCTTTCTTGCAGGATATTTCCTTTAGGTATGATTTGATTTCCCACTTGGGAAAGAATTTCCAGAGTCCTGCAAATTATATTTCTTCCTGGAGGTCATAGAATAGTTACAATCCCTATTCCACGTGAATAGATTAATGGATCAGAACTTTATATACATGTATTGCTACGGTTGTATGATATTTTCTTCATTGGACTCCCACGGACATAAGAAAGGATTTCAATGCTTCTTTTGGTGGGGCAACAGTGTGGAGTTTGGACTCCACCACAATAGCATGGAGAAACTTCTTGGTTAGAATAGAGAAATGGCTTAGCAATGAATGGACCAGAATGAGCAGTGGGTAAAGGACATTACAATACAGTGTGTAGTTTCTGGTTTTGATTCTGTGAATTTGTTAAAATCATAAACTACACATTATAATACAATATTATGGACTGTGAAAATCATGTCAGCAGTCTTTAAAATATATTTGATAGTTGATTTTTAAATAGTGTAATTCATTAGCAAAGACAACTATTTTTCATACATTTGTGATAGGTTGACAATGGAATCAGGGAGTTTATTTAAACCTCTACAACTTACTATTTTCAAGTACTGCAGACGTGACAGGTTGCTAGTGGAATAAGGAAGGTTATTTAAACCTCTACAATCTTCTATGATCAAGTGTTGCAGCTGGGACAGGTTGCCAATATAATCAAGGAGGTTATTTAAACTTTTACACCCTTCTATGCTCAAGTGCTGCAGCTGAGACAAGTTGCCAATAGAATCAAGGAGGTTATTTAAACTTTTACACCCTTCTATGCTCAAGTGTTGCATCTGTGATAGCTTGCCAATGGAATCAGGGAGATTATTTAAACCTCCAACTCTATTATATTCCAGTGTTGCAGCTATGACAGGGAGTTAATGGAATCAATTAGTTCTAGGTGTATGCAGTCATGCAGGTTTAGTGGATGAGGGCTGCACATACTTCACACATCAGTAACCCTTAATGTATTACAATTTACATATATAGTTGATCATTAGGTGTGCATAGTTGACCTTTGTGCCCGTGCTGGCTATATTGAGGACACCCTAAACATTATTATTAAGATGCTAGTTAAATATGTGGTACATGTGGATCATATATGAATATAGGTTGAGTATTTCCGGCAACACTGCTTTTTTAGTTGGATCCTAAAAATGCTGCAACTTATGTTCTTCTCTAAAACATTTGTATAAGAAATAACTCAAGTTTCACGAAGAGAGTGTAGTCTCTTCTTTTTTTAGAACATAATAACATTTTAATCAAATGTCACTGATACTGGACTGAATCATGATTGGATATTGGAATAAATTATATTAAGAACAAGAATGAATAATTGTTATAATCTACGATTATGAAAACCACAACATCTTGAGGTACACATCTTAATTTCTACAAATTACACTAGATCCCAAGGGGAAACTATAACATGAATTTGATGATATATAAGCTTCAAAATGTTAGATTATACCTATACGTGCACATGCTATAATTACATTTTTGTAACCCAAACATTCCTCATGACCTACTAGAATAAATGTTATTGGTATGGAGAAATGATAGGAGAAAAATACTAATGAATAAATCATAAAGGTCTGAAAGATACACCCAGAACTTTTGGATTTGAAACCCATTTTTGCACTCACTTGATGCACCACTGCCCTGTCATGATTGCTCAAATTTCTTTCAAATGTAAGCACTGCAAAATAGTAATATTTAAGTTAGTATATGCATAAGCACATAAGATTTCCCTCATGCAAAAGTTCCTTCAATTAGAAATGCATGTCTGAAACAAATTATAATTACAAGGAGACCAGAGAAGCAACACTAGGATTTAAGGTATATCCTTACAATTTCATGTGTAAGAAACAACACTAGTATTTAAGGTTTATCCTTACAATTTCATGAGTGATAAACCTAGTATGCAAATCCATTAATGTGCATATGGAATTTCATATTATTAAGGCATACGGGCAAGGATTTGCTAAGTAAATTAGCTATTTCATTTTACAAATAACTTGTCACACTACATTCAATAGCAACTTTAGGCTCAAATATACAAGTAAATCTCAATGAATACTCTAGTTTGAGATTAATAGATGAAAGTAGCAATAGAAGTATTAAAACTTCCCTTGAGGACTTGCCTAGTATTCTAGGATTTGACTTTCAACCTCCAAAATCCTTACAACTTTAAAAATTCTTGCTCACGCCTACTATTTGCACTTTTCTACCCTATCTCCATTTTATTGACTTCCTTTCTTGCAACATTCATTTTTTCCCTCTTCAAGCTTTTGCAACTACCCAAATTCCATCATTTCACATTAATATTTCCCCTTTCTCCTTTGTTGTGCCTAAATAAATATGCATATGGTGCTCCTAAAAAAGAGCTTCCAGCCTAACATATCAGGTGCAAATATGCACACAACAATTTTGTTTGAAGCGCATTTATAATGCCTTAGCATTATGTCTAACAAGAGATTTATTTCTAGTAGCCTCTTATTCTTGTTTTAAATTATTACTATACGAGTTTGTAGTTTTATTTTGCTTAAACTCGTATAAGGTTGGGGATTAAATGATTAATTTTTGGAAGATAAGACAATAGTAAATATTTCATATTTCCAAAAGATGTTTAAATTTTTTTACTATATATATCACCAACCAATGTGTGTTGAAGATATGTATTCATGTTGGTCTTCCAAGTACTAGACAAATTGACAAGAACTCTAAACTCAAACAAAGTATAAGATAAAAACTATGTCTCAATGTTATTTTTCCTACAATTTACTTACAATTGGTTGAACCTTAACTTGGATCTCAAACACTTAAGTGGGTGTAGGACCAATTTGGCCATATAACCTTTATAAAAAAAAAAACCACAAAGCCTATGTCACCTTGCACCCTAACACCTACAAGATTGACATTTATACCATCTCAAATCTCAACAAATAAATATCAGTCTAGATTAGTCATAAATATATTCATACATGTTCAATTTAGCCAATTATAACCATAATTGACACGATAATTCCCCAATCCATGAAAAATAAAATATGCCAAGTTCATCAATGATCATTACCTTAATTGTCTTCGTACACACAAGCACATATGTACACACACAACCCAAGATAAAACAACACAATTGGCGAGTCCTCACCGTTGTCTAGATTACATTGGGATTGAGGGTGCTTTACAACTTAGTTTTGTGGTAATGTGACAATTCTTTGGAAGAACCACTATTTTTTATTGGATATTTTCAATTGTCCTACCTCCTTATTTTGTCTCAAATGAACTTCAACGTGATAGTTTTATATTTTTTCTCCCTCTAAAGAGGATTGTTGCCCTACAACCCTTTGCACTTCCCTCGAATTGAGTTCAGCTTGATTGCTCATTTCCCATTTTGAAGGGCCTATGTATTCCCTCCCAAGATTTCAAAAATATTTGAAACAACAATAGTTTGACCCTATTTGATACCATAATTTCATTGACTATTTCTTTGTTGAAGATGTATTTTTCCTTTGGTTGTAATGAAGGCGTGTTAGGCACTTTTGGGTGCTTGAAGCACATTCTGATCTTTTTTGGAGTCCCAACCAAACTGACCATACTCATGGCATTTATTACATTTGAAGGGAATCAAATCATTATCAAATTTTCACATATATGTGTATTTATTACATGCTAGAGTTCTCTTTTGGCTCAACCTTATTGATGAAGTGGCCCAAAGTGTTACCAATAGTAGCAAAGATTTTTCATCCTAAAAAATCAGAGGAAGATGAGGAAGTTTCACCAAAACAGGAACTACGTTGGACATATCTTTAGCAGGATTAAAATCCATGGACCAATGTTCTAAAATATAATCCTCTTACTTCTATAAAATATGGGCCACTTTTAGAAATCATATCTTCGTCCTCTTTTGGCTAAAAATAAGTTATGGAAACTTTCTCCACAAAACCAAATGTTCATTCTGCCTTTCAAAAGAAGTTCCTAATGGAGAAGAGTTAAATTATTCATGCCTTAATTAGGTCTTAGCCAAAGACCCATACACTTTATAAAAAAATACAAGGCTTTTTTCTTTAATGGAATCATTGTTGAATGCAACTTTAGACACCATTTTCAACTTTTTGACTAAACAAAATAAAGGTGGTTTAGCCTTAGACCAACAAGCAACTACAACTACTAACTTCAAAATAATGGACTTAAAAAGCAACTATAGCTACTAAAACTTCAAAATCATGGAGTTAAAAAGCAAAGCCACAAGAATTGCTTGTAGAAAGCTCTGAATATGGACCAGACATCTTTGTGTTTGTAGTTGTTGCCACCATCATGGCCACTGTTGTGCAGTGTGTGCCCTTTTCCATGCCCTCATGAAGGGTGTTTTCTTGCCCTGAAAATTGTTTGGCTTTCAACATTGGATCAATCCTCCGTCACAATGGATTACATTCATCATTGACATTTTTTTTGAAAAAAAATCTACATCATTATCATTCAGACAATAGAAATTCATAACTTGTATATTCTTCATCTTTTAGGCAAAATTTTGTAAATCAAAATCAAAAGTGATATGATTTTATTTCAAAAGAAACACTGGAACTCCATATTCATTTTAAGGAAATCAAGAAAATATCAACAAGTAACAAAAATCACAACATATCCAAATGGAGAAAAGGTATGATGGCCATAATAAGGTACAGAAGTTCATCAACACTACTAATTAACTAAATAAACCATAAACACATCCATCAACATGACAATGTATGCAGGGTATTTACAGACATTTTTTAGCATTACATAGTGTGTATTGGAAAAATTTAAGCAAATGAAATGAGTGGGTGTAAAGCCCAAATCCTCAACCTTTAATATATTCATAGTAAATGAAATTTGCTTAAACCCTAATAATTACACACATAAATTGTTGCTTCAATCTATTCACAGTAAACGAACTTTGAAAATATCAGGGTTTAAGGACTTACTTAGATGGTTGCAGCTCGCCAAATTGGAGAAGTGAAAGGTCAATACCAGAGAGGAAGAGTTTGGGGAAGCAAACCCATTGGCAGTGTCCCACCCACCTTTGCAAGCATCCTCCCTACGTGAAAATGGGAGCTTTGAAGGGAGCTTTGGAACAGGGTATGTACATCTGTAAAAGAAATGTGCGTCGCTCTAAACCTTATTTCAGGCTGCAGCTCACCAAATTAGAGAAACTTGAAAGTTCAATGCTAGGTAGGGAGAGTTTGGAGGAGCGGGAACCAATAGTGGTAGGAAAACTAGCACAAAATGGTGAAAAGCAACAAAAAAAAAGGTAAAAAATGATGAACGTTTAAGATTTGTTTAATCATAAAAAATTAATATAATATATATAATTTAAAATATAATTAATATATTATATATATTTAATATAATAGTAATAAGATTAAATTATATATAATATAATTATATTTATTATTAATTTAATAGTACATATAGGTTATATTATTATTATTATATATTGTATTTTATAATAAAAAATATTAAATATAAATATAAAATTATTATAATTAATAATTAATATATTCTTATATAAAACAAATTAAATTAATATATAAAAAATTTGATAGTTTAATTGATCTTTGGAGAGATTAGGAAAAGGAAAGAGAGATCGATGGGGAGACAATTCTATATACAAAAATGAATATATACTAACACTTGCACCTAAAGGAGGTTCAAGGATTGTGCCGATAGAAAATTATATGTATGTTAATATGTTAGAGATTATGTGTTTGTGCATGGATGTGCTACAAATTCTAGTTGCATGTGACTAGCTTAAAAATAATAATAATAAGTGCTAAATAATGGAATGAAATAAATTTAGACAAATCTAGATTAGGGCTCCCTAACATACTTCACGCTCTTGGGCTTAGGTGTGGTGAAGTTAGGGCTCCCTAAAATGCTTTCTCTTTGACCTCATCATGTTAGACTATGGGAATAACACTATTGATTCTTGATTCCTTAAATGATCCATTCAAATGGATTGAAATAATTGATAATATATATGTATTATTTAAATGAAGTGTCTCCAAGATAGCCCTCAAAATACAATTGGATTGTTTGAATCATATTTTATGAGTGAAATTGACCAAAATTGCTCTTTGATACATTTGACATGCTAACACAACAAGAAACTAAAACTGGCTTCAAATCATAGTTAAAAACATCAATAATTCATTAACATAATGAGTAATAAAAGTTAAAGAATGTAAATGTTAATTTTTTTTATAACATATGTGAAGGCCTTAAGATTGCACCAAGAGGCAATGCCTTCCATGCAATAGGTATTTTTGGTGCACTAAGCAACCTAGGCGGCCAAATGGCGCACTTAGGTAGGGGTCCCATGAGGGGGGCTTAAGCTCTATGGATTATGATCAAATTCGAAAGAAAAAAGAATAGAGGAGTAATAGTCATTTATTTAGTCATTTTTTATTTGTCTGATATTAGTCATTTAATTGCGATTTTACCCGATGACCAAATTAGTCACTTATAAATGACCAAATTAGTCATTTATTTTACAAATACTACTAGTGTTAGTCACGTGACACGTGACTAAAATTTTTAGTCACGTAGTCATTTATTTGCCAAATTCTACTAGTGCTCCCTAGGGCAGTTTCACCCACTAAGTTCCCCATGACCTAGCAACAGATGTAGAGTCTTTGCCCTCGTGTGAATGTTCCATTGGCCTCTCGAAGATCTAACATATGATTATCTTGCCTGATTTAACTGTAGGTGAAATATAGGCAACAGGAACAAATAAAATGCTCACATTATTTGTAGTGTTGGAAAATGCACGGTCTTATGTCAATTACTTCGTTATGAAATTTTTTTGTTTCATGGGCTCCAAAAATCTATGATTCTATATTGCATGGTTGTATCTTTTTTATTACGGTATCTTACAAGGATGTAATGTAACTAACATAACACATTATTTGAGTAGAAAGAGGGTAGATGAAGGAAAGGGATATGGGATATGGTTAATGGATGAATCATATATGTTGTCAAATTAACTTCATGTCAAAAGAGAAACTTACTTTTATTAGCACTAGAATTATGTAGGATGATATAATGGATCATGATGATGATGCATTAAGTGTATTATGTACATATGGAGCAAAATATATAGTATAGATGTATTTTTTGTAGTGCTAGAAAAAACTATTGTCTCAAATAATGTCAAATGGCATCAAATAATGGTAGGAAATAACACCTAAATCTTATTATTTATGTCAACTTACTTACAAATGTAAGCACATGCAATGGGAACTTTATGTTCTGGAGACTGTAACGAAATAGTGTATTGAAGTTCAACTTCATATTTTATAACAACCCTTACTTTCAAAAAAAATTCCATTTCAATATCGTAATAATTTTGGAACACAAGATGCACAAAAAAGTTGCAGGATGGAAAACACACAGGGTTGTGACTCACTTCTCAATTCTTGTTCAATGACAACACCTTTTATTATGTAGACTGTAACAACATAATGTATTGAAGTTCAAATTCATATTTTATAACAACCCTTACTTGTAGCAAACATTCCATTTCACTATCGTAATACATTTTGAACACAAGATGCACAAAAAAGTTGCAAGATGGAAAACACACAGGGTTGTCACTCACTTCTCCATTATTGTTCAATGACAACACTTTTTGTTATGCAAATTGTAACAACACAATGTATTGAAGTTAACCTTCATATTTTATAACAACCCTTGTAGAAAACATTCCATTTCAATATCATAATATGTTTGAAACAAAAGATGCAAAAAAAATTGCAGGATGGAAAAAAAATCACTTGCTTCTCAATTCTTGTTCAATGATAGCACTTATTGTTATGCAAATTGTAACAACACAGTGTATTGAAGTTCAACTTCATGTTTTATAACAACCCTTACTTTTAGCAAACATTCCATTTCAATATTGTAATACTTTTGGAACACAATATGCACAAAAAAGTTTCAGGATGGAAAACACATAGGGTTGTGACTCACTTCTCAATTATTATTCAATGACAACACTTTTTTGTTATTTAGACTATAACAACACAATGTATTGAAGTTCACCTTTATATTTTATAAAAAACCTTACTTGCAGAAAACATTCCATTTCAATATCGTAATACATTTAGAACACAAGATGCACAAAAAATTTGCAGGATGGAAAACACATAGGGTTGTCACTCACTTCTCAATTCTTGTTCAATGACAACACTTACTATTATGTAGATTGTAACACAATGTATTGAAGTTCAGCCCCATATTTTATAACAACCCTTACTTGCAGCAAACATTCCATTTCAATATTGTAATACATTTGGAACACAAGATGCACCAAAAAGTTGCAGGATGGAAAACACACAAGGTTGTCGCTCACTTCTCAATTAGTGTTCAATGAAAACACTTTTTGTTATACAGTCTATAACAAAAATGTATTGATGTTCATATTTTATAACAATATTACAAAAATATTCAACTTGACCTTCATATTTTATAACAATATTGAAATTCACCTTCATATTTTATAACAATGCTTTCTTGCAGCAAACATTCAACATCAATATCATAATATGATTGGAACATAAAATGCACAAAATATTTGTAGGATGGACAACACACAGGGTTGTGACTCACTTCTCAATTCTTGTTCAACGAAAGTACTGATGGTGTAAATAATGTAAGCAATAATAGACTTGAGAAAGCTTTTGTAAATCCTCTTAAACTCAGAAAAATTGAAAAAAATATTCAACTTGACCTTGATTGAAGTTTGTTTTTTCTTTTAGTTGGTTGTGCTATATTTTCAAAGCTAGGTAGCCATGTTAACTGGTTTTTACTATAAATCCTACATATACAAAAATTAGAATATTGACATCATATAGAAAGATGTAAAGACCTTATCTAAATTCCATAGAAAACCAAACATGTCCAAAAACTTTCAACCATGTTTAACTGAAACTATGCAATTATGTTATTCAAAAGCTATTCAAAAAATCTTGTGGACATAACTAATGGACATATAAAGTTCAACATTTCCCTCTAGCCATTTTTAGAGGAAAAAAAGATTTGTTTTTGACAGTATTGGAAGATTTTGAAACTAGCCTAGTATGTGAAGCTAACAAACACAAGTATTCACCTAGATGTGTTTTTTTGGATTATTCACCTATTAATGTTGCCTGAGATGTACTGCTCATAAATTTCTTCCTATTCGTTATTTCATTCCTTTCACAAAATATTCTACAAACCAATAAATTTCAACTCACTGATTGTATTCAACATGAATTTCTTTCATGGACTCCAGCTTGAAATATGATGCCAAGAAAGGACACTCTAGGATATTTACCTTGTGCATATCCTCCTTTGAAGAACACCATAAATTTAGTCATAAATTATAGGAGGAATAAAAAAGAAAGGGTTGCTCCAAGAATTCCATTCTCCTACAAATCTCTTGTATTATGATTAAAGTTTACGAATTGTCATATGAAATGTTGATGAAAAAACTTTAACACAATCTAATCTAACAATAGTGATCATCTGGACAATACTTAAATTCTAGACATAGATCTAAGCTTCTTCAAATGTGAGCTCTAGCTAACAAAATTATGTTGAAGGTAAAATTTGCATACATGGAAGTTATAAAATTATTGAACTCTTACAAAAGATTTAAAACTACGACTTCCACTTCTATATATAAAGTTTAGGTGACCAGTATTATATTGAGTAATGTTGTAATACGTATCCATTGAAACATCCAAGGAATTGTAAGAAATGTTGTAATACATATTAATGGATGGTAAACAATGTTTTGAAATGTTCTTATATTTGACCTGAGATAAATAATTCACATCACACAGTCAAATGTAAAAAGAAACTGAGTTAATATTATAGATTCTAAAGAAAATTACAAGCCACATTTAATAGTGCTAACACTGACAACGGGTATAATTTATGTGTTCTCAGCATTTGAAAGGATTTGGTGCACTCTAATTGTCAAGGTAGAATTGAAAGCATACAATGTGGGCACCCTGTAATATGCATGTATCATCCTAAATGATGTTCTAACACAATGGATCTCAAACCTAATAATGTGGTTGAATTTGAACATGTCCAACAACCATTCCTCCATAGGACCCATGTGATTACTAATTAGAGATCCCCCCTTAAGGAATCTCATAAACCTCATGCTCAACTCATTCGTAAGATTGTGCTTGTGTATGATTACTATTGGTTGAATGCATACCTTCCAAATGCATCCAACTAGGAAAAGGTCTCAAATTTCTTGGTAAAGAGACATTGGCCAATCACATAAATTTAAAATATCTATTTCTAGATTGTAATATTGAACATCCATGCCCATTTTTTCCCATATACCAAAGATGTAGTTAAAGAAATGAGCATAATTATGATAGTTCAAATTATTGTGGTTTGTCCCTTTTCTATCAATTCTCCTTAACAACTTTTCCCGCAACTTGTACAAGAGACTCAATTCCTCTATGCTAGCAAGAATATTACGTGGAAGATATGGGTTGTAGTTGGTCAACCAACTAGACACCCATGCTCGTGAAATATGTGACATCTTCTATACAACTGGAGAAATAGGTAGTGAAATTCCTAAAATGAAAGACAAAACAACTTTTTTAGAAGGTACAATTGCATTCTCTAATCAGGAAGACACTCTCAATGCTAACCAAAAAGCACCTACAAAGCTACATAATAGTATTGAAAATTTGTGCATGTGCAATATGTGTAGATAAAGTGACAATATGGGACAGTGTGTTTTCCAACAATACAAATAATGTGAACATTTTTTTTATGCAATGGACAAATGGCGATGTAGGAGTGCACCAACATGTACTACAAATACTAAAATGAAAAAGGGATATGCAATGAAAAGACTAGAAAAGAAGCAAGCAAAGTGGAAGATATAGATAATGTTTTGACTGAAGAGATTCTACCTGTTTTTCAAAACTTAAGGAAGTAGCATGTGCAGTAGGTCTAATGGAAAGATGGCAATGCAGGAGTGCACCGACATGTACTACAAATCCTGAAATGGAAAGGGGATCTACAATGAAAACACTAGAAAAGAAGTGAGCAAAGTGGAAGATATAGAAAATATTTTGACTAAATATATTCTACCTATTCTTCATAACTTAAGGAAGTAGCATGTGCAGTATGTCCAATGGGCATATGGAAATGCACGACTAGAGCAATAGGAACTAAAATGCCTAAAATGAAAGACAATAAATTTTTTAGAAGATACAATTGCATTATCTAATTAGAAAGACAGTCTCAATGCTGACCAAAAAGCAGCTACAAAGCTATAGTATTGAAGAAGGTGCATGTGAAAAAATTTTGAGAAGAAATTTATGTAACGAAGACACAACAAAATTCTCTAATTAAGACACTCTAAATGCTAACT
The DNA here is from genome assembly GCA_007258455.2 of Sequoia sempervirens. Lineage (NCBI taxonomy): Eukaryota > Viridiplantae > Streptophyta > Pinopsida > Cupressales > Cupressaceae > Sequoia > Sequoia sempervirens. Next base: position 533,881,271 of record VDFB02000015.1, on the reverse strand, counting down.
TCATTATATTCTTGGACTGTACAAAACATAAACATTTTCATGATGAAATAGTTGATAGGGGATAGTTTGTTTTCAAACATGGCAAATAATATGAGCATTTTATTTGTTACAATCAGATGAAGAAAGTGAAAGGACATTTGGACCGTAGGAAATAGTTGTTCAAAAAATTCAAAGTGAACAAAATTTTTTCATAACGAACTAACTATCATGGGACAGTGTGTTTTCCAAAAAAGAAAACAATGTGACCACTTTATTTGTTCCAATCAGATGAAGAATGTGAAATGCCATTTTCATTGTAGCAAAGAGTTGTTCAAAAAATTGAAAGTGGTCTTCATTACGTTCTTAGTGGTAATGAAACAAAAATTTTCATAAGGAACAAACTGACATGGGACAGTGTGTATTCCAGTAGAGTAAACACTGTGACCATTTTGTTTGTTCCAATTAGATTGAGAATGTGAAATTCCTTTTGTGTACCAAACATTTGATCAAAAAAATGAAAGTGGACTTGATTACAGTCTTCGTCATAACAAAAAAAAAAATCATAATGAATTAACTGAAATTTGGACTATGTGTTTTCCAACAACAAACAATGCAAGCATTTTATTTGTTCCAATTAGATGAAGAAAGTTAAATGGAATTTTGACTGTACCAAAACATTTTGAAAGTGGACTTCATAACATTCTTGGTCACAACAATACAAAAACATTTCAAAATGAACTAATTGACATGGGATAGTGTGTTTTCCAACACTGCAAATAATGTGAGCATTTTTTTGCACAATGGACATATGGAAACACACAAGTGGAGAAAGATGTACTAGAATTCCTGAAATGAAGAAGGGAACTGCTATGAGAACACTTGAAAAGAAGCGAGAAATATGAAAGAGATAGATAAAGTTTTGACTGAAAAAATTCTTCTTGCTCTTCATGGGTTGAGGAATGACTGCGTGCAGTATGTGCAATGGGAAAATGGCAATGCATAACTAGAGAAAAATGTACTAGAATACATGAAATCAAAAAGGAATCTATTGTACAAGAACTTGAAAAGAAGAAGTGAACAAACAAAATGAGTTCGGTGGAGATAGGAAAGTTCGATGTCAAAATTATAGATAACTTTTGTGAACAACTTTTAGAAAAGACAACATGCTTACCTACAAACTAAGGTTCACTGAAGTATGCTTGTGCAATCCTTAGTAACTCTTGAAGAAGTAGCAGAGTGAATGCACATTGGCTGACATCAGCCTATCACCGTAGCCAAAATTTTATAAGGAAGCATGGTATTGCATAATGTCATACCAAAAAATTGGACTTACTTACACATAGTTATTAAATTGGAACCATACCTTCCATTGGGTTTACACTTGCGAAAGACAGTTGCTGACAAGGAATACTTTCCCTAGATTGGAATGTTGAAGAAAAAAAAGACCAAAAAAGAAATCAAAAAGTTTATGACATGGTAGAAGCACATACTGGAAAAAGAAATCTGCAATATCCTTTCCTATTACAATATAGAAATTGAAACGGGTTTTCTCATTGTCACCTATATTAGATGTTGTATCCTCTGCTCCATCCATAACAGTTGCACTTGAAGTCTCACATTGCATATTGACATTCACATTGAAGCTATTGTCCGTGAAGAAGGGAAAGGAGTCACTAAGGAGTTTGGTGATATGATTATTGTGCAACACGGTTCGTATGATGGGTTTCACATCGAGGATGATCCTTGCTTGCACTAAACCATGAATGCATGCAAACGGTGCTAGTTTTAGCTTCATTAGGATCATGAATGAATTCAAATGGAAATTCATTTGATTGTTGTAGGTCCTGTAGAAACCTCTTGATGCACTGTGCATATGATTGCACTTGTTCTAGACACTGGGGTGGTGTATGCATCACTTTGTTCAAGATTTCATTTGTGCCATTCCAAATACACATTTTTAGCAAATGTTCATCATATACATGAGTGACAGAAGGAGCTTGTGTAGGGGTGAGAATATTAGGATTATTTTCTTCGATGTCCCCTTATGACAATGTTTCATTCAAATCTGTCACTCTATCAATTGGTTGACCTCCCCCATCTAAATGACCACACATAAGAAACTTGTATTAGGTAGTAGAAAATGAAAAATACAATTGTCTCCCATAAAGTAACACACTTCGAATTGAAATTCACTTACTGTGGACCACCCCTTCAATGGAAAATGATCTTTTAATCAAGTCAACAACCTTAAGGACATGTTTGCAAGTGTTCCCCTACAAACTCCAAGGGAACTCACAAACAAAAATTTTCTCGTCAAATTTCCAAACAAGGTAGTGGTCAGACCTACTTTAAATTTTCACCCAGTACCATCCAAGATGTGTTTCATCTGAAACCAATGATCGTCTAGAATTTCCTTGACCCACTCCAAACTAGATTGCATATTTAAAAACTTATAGTTTGTCAAAAAACCATATTGCTGCAACTTTTCCTTTTTCCTATAAAATGGTTCCATTTTATACACAAGTATGTAATAAAAATAGTCCATTCACCTAGTGCATTTTTTAGAATGATCACACAAGTACTGAGTTTTGAGCACACAATGGTACGAATCAATGGTTGCATTTTTATTTTGGTTGGCATGTGGGAATAGTCTATAATTTTTTGCCCACATGGTTGTGAAAAAAAATCCAATAGTCAAGTAAACCACAACATATTAGAGGTAACATCAAAGAATGTTAATGGTGCAAATCCTACGAGGTGACAAAAATTGTCAACTCACCAATTCGACCTTCTCCTTTGCACCAAGTCTTCTTGAAGTACTCTAAAAATCAAGGTTGATCATTGAACTACTCAAAGAAAGAGTTCAATAGCTGAGTGATGGTGTCTTCGCTATCACCGATTGCCATCATGATCATGCCAAGTCTATGGAAGATGCCCATTTCCCTTTCCTTGGCTACATACTTATATGCATTCTTTAGCCAAGCCCTTTTAACATGTCAAATGCATAGAAGTACATGACATCAAAAGACATCCCTAATAGATAATACAAACGTTATTGTTTACCGCTCATTTACATGACAAAGTGGCATTGAAAATAAATAGACAATGAGAAAGGTACACAAATGAAAAAAGAGATGCACATACTATATGGCTTGGATTTCTACAATCACATCATTGCTAAAAAATGCATTGATTCTCTAGTTGGGTCTGGTTCTTCTTCCACGGGCATGCAATAAGCATAGCCATGCAAAGATGTCCCTAATCTTGTTTCGTGAGGATACTACCCATGCAATGGGAACACCACTCTATTGCTCATCGAGAACAAGAAAAGTATACAATGGAAACTATAGACATAACAAGTTAGCATGAGCATTGTTAGGTTTATAGCCAATAAGATCATTGAAAATACAAAGAACTATTTGCCAATGTTTGTAAGGCCTCACCCCATATTTGTTAGTGGAAAATGTGGAATCCATCGAGATGATTGAATTGTGTGAGTGGTGAACCATCCTATCCAACATCCATGGAGTCTGAACCTTGATAATAAAAGGTGTATCATTCCCATGGGGCCATTGAAAGTAGAAGAAGTTATCAAAGTCCTCTCCATTCCACATTAGGATACTTGTCAAATCAACTTTTTGTTTCAGTGCGTGAATAGAACACACCTTTTCCAAAGCATTCATTACATCCTTTCTTGTAAGGAATTGATCTCTCTTTAACATCATGCCATATAAGTAGGATCATTGATGTGTCTATACATTATTGCATTAACACCCATATCCATGAGCAAAAGGCTTTCAATATAGTTTTTTCATTCTATAGATAGATTAGCAGCAAACATAGAATGCCTATCTCCACTTGTGTCATCAATGCAATGACAAAATTCACCTTTTTTATCAACATGGAACATTTCTTTGTAGAGAAGATAGGCAACATCGGGTCTGCCATGCATAACCTTTACAATGAAGTGGCATTGACAACTTCACATTTGTAGAAAATGTCTTCTATCTTTTCTTCTTTGGTAGAGGCTAGTCTCTAAGGTCTACAGGACTATATTGACACCAGTTGCTATGAAGAAGGCATCATCTCATTATCTTGAAGTAAGAGAGAGTAAAATATCATTGGACCATATAAATGAATGCTAAAAGATACAAAACTATGATACCAAATTGTTTTTCCATAATTTTTGTCGTCGATGAGACACGTGATGGTATACTATCTTTTTTTCTTCTCTAGAAATTTAGTTTTAAAACCTTCAATGGACATTTCACCTCAAATTAAATCATCAAGTCTCATACGAGGAATTGCTACGACAAGGTCAAGGACCCCATCCTTGTCAATGTGAATAGGAGTCCACTGCAAATCGAAAGAGGAAAAAGGAGTCTCCATCCCATACATATTGCACCTCTAAATCATCTTCCTTCTTCCATTTCAAACCTCTCCCCATTTTAGGAAAGGATGGAATTGGATGGACATTTAAAATTAGAGTGGATTGTGTCAAGAAATAGAAAGAAATTATTCATTCAACATAAATAAAATGTGCTTGCATTGCTACCACCAATGTGAAACCAATAGGAGGTTTCCAACTTCAATTGAGGAAAATTAAAGGTGATAGATTGAATCAAGCTACACATAAAATATAAAACAAGCGTGGGTTGGAAATTGGAATGTCTATCTCAATGTGCAAGTGGACATAGACAACGTCAACACAAAATGACAACCAAAACCTTTGATGACAACCTTGTATGTAAAAAAAAAGTGCATGTCCTATCAACCATGATGTAAGCTAATGTAGGTTGGAAAATACAGTGTGTAGATGAATGTCCAAGCGGACATATAGAATGAAAGTAAATTCACAACCCCACATGTAAATATAACTAAAATTTAAGAGTATATGGGGTGTACAAACCTCTTTTACCTGAGGAGGCATGTTGTGATATTGAACCTTCCATTTGGCATGACTTAGCATGAGGAGAAAAAGTAGATCTAGCAATTCATGAAATAAACAAATGAAGGTTGAACCACACGATGAGTGGTTCAACCTACAACTTTGTATGTGGCATAGGAGTGTAACGTGCATAACAGTATGTAATAACTGCTACAATTGTAACAACATATGTATTATTTTGGGAAGATACATTGGTTGTGGTGTGTGTATATGTGTTAAAGGAGAGGAAGGGTTAGAGGAAAAAAAAAACCTTTGATGACAACCTTGTATGTAAAAAAAAAAGTGTATCCATTTGTGCCAATAACGCCAAAATGATAACATGTTTGTTGCATCTGTTGTAAAAAATTAATCAGTAATGTAGAGAATGAGGAAAGGAGAAAAGGTTTTAAATGTCCTATCAACCATGATGTAATCCAATGCATGTTGGAAAACACAATGCGCAGATGAAATTCCAAGTGGACATAAAGACCACAAGTAAATTTGCAACCCCACATGTAAATATAACTAAGATTTTAGAGTATATGGGGTGTACAAACCTCTTTTACTTGAGGAGGCATATTGTGATATTCAACCTTCCATTTGGCATGACTTAACATGAGGAGAAAAATCACATCTAGAAATTCATGAAATAAACAAGTGAAGGTTGAACCAAATGATGAATGGTTCAATCTATAACTTTGTGTGTGGCATGTGAGTGTAAGGTGCATAACAATATGTACTTCTATAGTTGCAACAAAAAAATTATTATTTTGGGAAGATATGTTGGTTGTGGTATATGTGTATGTATTAAAGGAGAGGAAAGATTAGGGGGCAACCAAAAAATTTGATGACAACCTTGTATCTAAAAAAAAAAGTGCATCCATTGCTGCCAACAATGCCAAAATGATAACATGTTTGTTGCATTTGTTGAAAAAAAAAAGAATTAGTAATGCAAAGAATGAGGAAATGTGGAAAGGTGTAAAATGTCCTATCAACCATGATGTAAGCCAATAAAGGTTGGAAAACACAACATGTAGATGAACATCCAAGTGGACACAAAGACCACAAGTAAACTCGCAGCCCCGCATGTAAAAATAACTAAGATTTCAGAGTATATGGGATGAACAAACCTCTTTTACTTGAGGAGGCATGTTGTGATATTCATCCTTCTATTTGACATGACTTAACATGAGGAGAAAAAGAAAATCTAACAATTCATGAAATAAACAAGTGAAGGTTGAACTACACGATGAGTGGTTCAACCTACAACTTTGTATGTGGCGTAGGAGTGTAACGTGCATAACAGTATGTAATAACTTCTACAATTGCAACATATGTATTATTTTGGAAAGATACATTGGTTGTGGTGCATGTGTATGTGTTAAAGGAGAGGAAGGGTTAGAGGGCAACCAAAACCTTTGATGACAACCTTGTATGTAAAAGAAAAAGTGCATCCATTATTACCAACAATGGCAAAATGATAACATGTTTGTTGCATGATCTGTTGACAAAATAATGAATCAGTAATGCAGAGAATGACAAAAGGCTGAAAGGTGTAAAATTTCCTATCAACCATGATGTGAGCCAATACAAGTTGGAAAATGTAGCATGCAGTTGAACCTCCAAGTGCACATAAAGACCACAAGTAAATTTGCAACCCCACATGTAAATATAACTAAGATTTCAGAGTATATGGGGTGTACAAACCTTTTTTACCTAAGGAGGCATGTTGTGATATTCAACCTTCCATTTGGCATGACTTAACATGGGGAGAAAAAGCACATCTAGCAATTCATGAAATAAATAAGTGAAGGTTGAACCACACGATGAGTGGTTCAACCTATAAATTTTAATGTAGCATAAGAGTGTAACATGGATAACAATATGCAATAACTTCTACAATTACAACAACAAATGTATTATTTTGGGAAGATACGTTGGTTGTGGTGTGTGTGTATTTGTTAAAGGAGAGGAAGAGTTAGAGGGAAACCAAAACCTTTGATGACAACCGAGTATGTAAGAAAAAGTGCATCCATTGCTACCGGCAACAACAAAATGATAACATGTTTGTTGCATCTGTTGACAAAAAAATGAATCAGTAATATAGAGAATGAGGAAAGGAAAAAGGTGTAAAATATCCTATCAACCATGATGAAAGCCCATGTAGGTCAAAAAAACAACATGTAGTTGAACCTCCAAATAGACATAAAGACTGCAAGTAAATTCACAACCCTACATGTAAATATAACTAAGATTTTAGAGTATATGAGGTGTATAAACCTCTTTTACCTAAGGAGGCATGTTGTGATATTCAGCCTCCCATTCAGGGTGACTTAACATGTGCAACAAAGGTACATCTAATAATTCATGAATTAAACAAGTGAAGGTTAAACCACACGATGAGTGGTTCAACCTACAACTTTGTATGTGGCATATGAGTGTAATGTGCATAACACTATGCAATTACTTCTACAGTTACAACAATAGATCTATTATTTTGGGAAGATACATTGATTGTGGTGCATGTGTATGTGTTAATGGAGAGGAAAGGTTAGAGGGCAGCCAAAACCTTTTATGACAACCTTGTATGTAAATAAATGTGCATCAATTGCAACTAGCAACACCAAAAGAATAAAATGTTTTTTGCATATGTTGAAAGAATCATGAATCAGTAATGGAGTGAATCAAGAAAGGCATAAATGTGTAAACTCTCCTATCAACCATCATGTCAACCAATTCAGGTTGGAAAACAAAATGTCTAGTTGAACCTCCAAGTGGACATAAAGACTACAGGTAAAATCACAACCTCACATGAAAAAAACCTAAGACCTCATAGTATATGGGGTGTACAAACCTGTTTTACCTGAGCAGACATGTTGTGATATTGAGCCTTCCATTTGGGGTGACTTAACATGACCAAAAAAAGCATATATGACAATTCATGAACTAAAACAGTGTAGGTTGAACAACACGGATGAGAATTCCAACAAAAAACTTTATATGTAGCCTATAAGTGTAATGTGAATAATAATATGTAATTACTTCTATGGCTACCAACATTTTCAAAAGAAAAAAAATGTTCTTTGCATCTGCTGATAAAAAAATAAATCATTAAAGGACTAAATGAGCATAGGCTAAAACACATTACTTTTTTATGCATTTCTTTGTGAAACATATGAATAATTCAAAAAAAAAATTTAACTGTAAACCACAATTGCAATAAATTGTGAAGCTCTCATGCATTGAAAACCATAGTGAATGAGATAGATATTGTGTTGAATTAAGAGATTCTTTATGCTCTTGATAAATTGACAAAGAAACATGTGTAGTATGTGCAAGGGCGAAGAAACAATGCAAATTTGGACACTTGACAGGTTCTATAATTTATGAAAATGAAAAGGAATCTACTCTAAAAACATTTGAAAACAAGGAGATCGAACTTAATGAGATAGATATTATTTTAACTAAAGAGACTCTTACCACTCTTGAGAAGTTGAGGAAGGAGCACGTGCAGTATGTGTAATGGGAAAATCACAATGCATAAGTGGATAAACTCAACAGATTTTTTATTGCATATGAATTTTTCTAAGTAGAGAAAGTGAAAGATGATTCTATAACTAGATTTGAACTAGTAAATTCAAAGATTTGTGAACATAAAACTAAACATGACTAGCAAAAGAACATCAAGGAAAAAAAAAAAAATTCCACCCTTGAACTTACAACAAGAAAAAATATATAAAATATAACCCACAGTGTTTTCCAACATGCCTATAGTTTATTTATTTGAGAAAGTTGAAATGCAATTTTTAGTCTACTTGAGACTTCTTATATATTTTGAAGTTGTTCCTTTCATTACATTTTTATTGTGTAAACAAAAAAATGTTTTCATTACAATCATATTGTTTGTATAATTGGAGGATGGAAAACATAGTGCGTTAAGAAACCTACAACCAACATAGTGTTGAAAAACCCTCTGTATAAGAATGCAATTGGTTGGTCACCCCTTAGCTAAATATGGTTACTTTTATGTATCCCTTGGCTACAAATCCTCCCCAAATTATCCATCCTTCAAATTTGTACAAGTTCAACAAACTAACTCGCAATCCACTGTGTTTTCCTACCTACCTATATTGTAATGATATGATGAAATCCAAACGTAATTCATACTATAAGTAATAGTTTTGGTAGATTTTCAAGGTGCCTTTTCTTACATTGGTACTATAAGGTTTTCATTACACTCAATTTGTCTATTGATAATTCAATCTTGGAAAACACTATGGGTTGACAAACCTGAGATCTTCGTAATACTTCAAGAGGCAACAAGTACTAGAATGTATGAAATGAATAAGGAAACATCCCTAAAAACACTTGAAAAGAAGCAAACCAAAGTGTTTGAGATATCTAATATATTGATTGAAGAGATTCTTCTTGCTCTTGAGAAGTTGGGGAAGGAGCATTTGAAGAATGTGCAATAGGAAAATGACAATGCAAAATTTGACACAACAGGTACTAGAATGTATGAATGACAAAGGAATCTGTTGTAGAAATACTTGAAAAGAAGTAGACCATAGTGAATGAGACAGATATTGTATTGATTAAAGAGACTCGGTGTTGTTGAGAAGTTGAGGAAGGTTCATGTGTAGTATCCACAATGGGCATATGGAAATGCAAAACTTGAGCAAAAAGTAGTAGAAAGTATGCAATGAAAAAGGAATTTTCTCTATTAAAAACACTTGAAAAGAAGTAGACCAAAGTGAATAAGATAGAAATGTATCAACTGATGAGATTATTCTTGCACTTGAAAACTTGATGAAGGAGCATCATGTAGTATGTGCAATGGGAAAATGCCAATGCAAAAGTGAATAAAGTCAATAAATTTTGTATTCCATATGAATTTATGCAAGAAAAGAAAGTGAGAGATGATGCTATAAGTGAAGTTGAAAAAATGAAGTCAAATATTCTTCAACTTAAGAATTCCATGGAACAAATACAATTTGAAATAGATGATAATGAAAAGGAAAAAAAAAATCTTAGAGCAGAGAAAGAGAATCAGTTGGCTGGAGACATGAAAGCCCTATGTGAAAAGGTAGACAAGTTTTGTAAATAACTTATCAAATAGAAAAAATCTGCATTCTCTAATCAGAAAGACATTCTCAAAGCTGAGCAAAGAGTGGCTGCAAAGCTACACAAAAGTATTGAAGATATTCAAAACTCTATCAAAAAATGGATGGTGTTGTCCTAAGGGTTGATGAGGAAGCAGCTGATCCAAAGCTACAAATTAAAGATATGAAATAGAAGGTAGAAGCTCATGAAAAGTAATGCCAGGGGTGATAATAGGTAACAACAATGGGGAAGAACAAAAATGTGTGATTGGTCAACTTACAGATGCAAAAGCAATAATTAGAACTATTGAAATTAAACTAAAACAACATAAACACTACAATTAACCACTTGGAAAAGAAATTAAAAGATTAAATGGAAATTTTATCATCGAAATAAAAGGAGTTTAATTAATGTCATTGACACACAAGTGCAATATAAAATACAAGAAGTTGAAAAAATAAACACAATGGAATGTGTGATTTTAAAGACATTCATACTATTTTGTAACATTCCATGTTGCAACACCGTAGGTGTTAAGAAGCAAGCAACCCACCATTAGATAACCCTTTACATTTAAATAAGAAATTCATATAACTAGAAACCACCATTGTGTTTTCCAAATTACAATTATTTTGTGCACCTTTTTTTTCAATCATGAGAAATTTAAACACAACAATGGAATGTGTATTTTGATGACATTTATACTATTTTGTAACATTCCATGTTGCAAAGATGTACGTGTTAAGAAGCAAGCAACCCACTATGAGACAAACCTTTACATTTAAACAAGGAGATTCAAATAACTAAAACCCACCATTGTGTTTTCCAAATTACAATTATTTTGTGCACTTTTTTTTCACTCATGCGAAATTTAAACACAACAATGGAATGTGTGATTTTGAAGACATTCATACTATTTTTTAACATTCCACGTTGGAAAAATTTAGGTGTTAAGAAGCAAACAATCCACCATGAGACAACCCTTTACATTTAAAAAAGGAGATTCAAATAACTGAAAAATACCATTGTGTTTTCCAAATTACAATTATTTTGTGCTATTTTTTTTTTCAATCATGTGAAATTTAAACACAATAATGGAATGTGTGATTTTAAAGAAATTCATACTGTTTTGTAACATTCCATGTTGCAAAACCATAGGTGTTAAGAAGCAACCAACCCACCATGAGATAACCCTTTACATTTAAACAAGGAGATTCAAATAACTGAAACCCACCATTGTGTTTTCCAAATTACAATTATTTTGTGCACTTTTTTTTTCACTCATGCAAAATTTAAACACAACAATGGAATGTGTGATTTTCAAGACATTTATACTATTTTGTAACTTTCCATGTTGCAAAACCGTAGGTGTTAAGAAGCAAGCAATACACCATGAGACAACCCTTTACATTTAAACAAGGAGTTTCAAATAACTGAAAACCACCATTGTGTTTTCCAAATTACAATTATTTTGTGGATTTTTTTTTTCAATCATGCAAAATTTAAACACAATAATGGAATGTGTGATTTTAAAGAAATTCATATTCCTTTGTAACATTCCATGTTGTTGCAAAACTGTAGGGGTTAAGAAGCAAGCAACCCACCATGAGAGAACCTTTTACATTTAAACAAGGAGATTCAAATAACTGAAAACCAACATTGTATTTTCTAAATTACAATTATTTTGTGCACTTTTTTTTTCAATCATGTGAAATTTAAACACAACAATGGAATGTTTGATTTTGAATACATTCATACTATTTTGTAACATTCCATGTTGCAAAACCATATGTGTTAAAAAGCAAGCAACCCACCATGAGACAACCCTTTACATTTAAACACGAGATTCAAATAACTGAAAACCAACATTGTGTTTTCCAAATTACAATTATTTTGTGCACTTTTTTTTTTCAATCATGCAAAATTTAAACAAAACAATGGAATGCATGATTTTCAAGAAATTCATACTATTTTGTAAAACTCCATGTTGCAAAACCCTAGGTGTTAAGAAGCAAGCAAACAACTATGAGGCAACCCTTTACATTTAAACAAGGAGATTCAAATAACTGAAGACCCACATTGTGTTTTCAAAAATACAATTATTTTGGGCACTTTTTTTTTCAATCATCTGAAATTTAAATACAACAATAGAAGATGTGATTTTGAAGACATTCATACATTTAAACAAGGAGATTCAAATAACTGAAATCCCACATTGTGTTTCCCAAATTATAAATTAAAAGGTGTTGTAAAACCCTCTAAAACTGAATTGGTTAGCATGCCTCACCTTGATTTGGTTGGTTTTCTCCTCCAACTCCTCCACATGCACTACAAACTCCATCTTACAATGTGAAAAATGCAAAAAGACACCTCGATTTGGTTAGTTTTCTCCTCAAACCCTCTGCATGCACTCCAACCTTTAGCTTTCAATGTGTAGACTGGAAACTCATCATGTTTTCACCCTTCTTTCTCCAAACAAAAAATTCACACGTTAATCTGCCTCTAATTTTCCCGTGCCAGAAAAAAGCTCTGAAAGGGAAACTTCACAGGCACACTAATGGACCCAGTTTTATCAGCCAATAGGAGGTAGGAAAACTGACCTGATGACACTATTAACTCCTACCTACCTTTCTTGGATGTTTGAAGCTGTTTGTTGGTTTCATTACTTTTGTCCCATGTCTGGTGGGCCCCACACTATGATGTCTCGTCATGTTATGTGTGTTTCCATGTATGTTGTTATGTATTTTTTCATACGTTTTTGTATGTAAATAGGTGTGTTTTTTCTAGGAGTTAGTCGGCTCCTGTTGAGAAGGATGTTTTTTTTGGTATAATTTAAATATTTTTAAAGATAGGTATTTCAAATTGTATTTATAGTTTAAATATGTAAACAATATTATTTTGATGATCAACACATATTTATTTGAGCAATAATATTGTAGTACTTTTAGAAAACATAACATAAAAATTAAGAATTTTTTGATAATCATGAAAATGCACAATACAACTAAGAGAATCTAAGGAGTAATGTATTATTTTATATTCATTGAAAGTTATTTTAAGAAGTGCATCACATTATTTATCATCTAATAATTTTAGTCTCTATTCTTTAGATTTTTGGTTATCAAGTTGTTTTCCTTTTTCCATCTTTTCATAATGGCCAAACATAAATAGTGGAATTACTCTTTGAGCTTCCAATAAATTTACACACATTATAGCCACACATGTTAGTCCTATTTATTTTATTTGTCTTATGCCAATAGTATCTTTTAAAAGAGACAAACTTTGTGATTTGTGTATTATCAATGTGCAAGTCAATCTTAAAGGTATTTGAATTATATGGCCCATTTTTATTGGTGTGATTGGAATTATATGTGGACATTGATCTTGAAATAGATTTCCCATGCAACTATCAAATTCAACCATAACATATTCCATTAGTTCTAGTATTACACTTCTAGGTTTGTATATTATTTCTCAAACATATCTTAAAGCTCTATTGGTGAGGAATTGGCTAACATCCATAATAGTCACTCAAAATCTATCATAAACATCCACAAAGAATTTTTGGAGCTTCTAGTTGAAAGGACACCCTCCAAGATAGTAGTAGAATGTAAGGGAAGCTTCCCACCAAGTATCTATTTTTATAAGAAAAGATATAATGAGAGAGAGAGAGAGGGAGAGAGAGAGAGAGAGAGAGAGAGAGATCTAAAAGGAATCTCTTAAAGGATATGACTTGTAAAATAATGGTACACAATAACTACCATGGGAGAAGATAAAGGAGTAATGTAACACCAAACCAAAAAAACCCATGGAAAAAGGAGACAAGAAGAAATCAAGAGAGATTACGGATGAAATTGAATTAATCAAGAGAATTAACATGGAAATCCCAAATGGTGAGGGAAAAAGATAAAGGTAGAACATTGAAAGGGAAGAAATACATCACAAAACATTAGAGAATATGAAGAAGAGAAAGGATGAACACACCAATATCGGTGTTGCTGAGCATGCCAAGGAGCCCATGCTATTGAAAGAGAGAAAGAGAAAGGAACCGTAAAGGAAGAATGAAAAACTCTAGAAAAAATGAATTCACATTGGGAAGAGCAAGACAAGTTTTGAAAAATTTGGAGAAGAGCATAAAGGAACATGAAAAATCTAAAATATTATTAGTAGAGGATTGTCAAAGCATGAAGGCTCTATCCCTATCACATCTCCCCAAAAGTTCAACAATAAGACCAAATCTATAAAACATCACAATCAAGTAGGATGATAGATTCCTTGAATTCCTAAGAACTCTAGAGAAGATCTTATCCATTCAAGAAGAGTATATAGAAGAATTAATTATTATAAGTGTAAGGAAGTTAAGAATAGAAGAGATAGAAAAAGAACCATGTTTAAATTAGGAAAATAATTGTCAACATTAAGTACATGTCATTAATAAATAAAGGAAAATACTAAAAAATGAAGTGATGCTATAAAAATTCACAAGCCTCAAACCAAGACCCATCCCTTGTGACCTATAAAACTAGAAGAATATCAATTGAGGAGATACTTCAGAAAGGAGAAGATGATCTATGAGAGGAAGAAGTAGCATATTTGGAAGAAATTATTTTGATACTAATTTAGAAAGAGACAATAACAAAGAAAAAATGTCCACAATAGTAAGAAGTGTGAAGAAGCAAAAGATAGACAATCGCCAATCCACAAATTTAAGCATGAAAAAGGAAAGCATACAATGGAGCCATCAATCAAGCCTCTAGTATTCAATAAATACACTACAAAATCTACATAACATATATTCGTTCTAGAATATTTATGAAAAATAAAATACATTGACGAAGATAACATTAAACAATTGGACTTCATGGAATCTTCAAGGAAGGATACATTAGATTGGTTTAAGAAGACCTGCCCAAAAACATGATAAGGATTATAAATAAGTGAAGGACTTCCTAGAAAACTTTTAAACTCCAAAAGTACCATCTGAGAGTGAGAAAAATGAGGGAATTGGTACAAAGAAAAAGATAATCTATAAAAGAATGATAAAATATTCAAAGAATTATCTTGCAAATTAGAGGAACCATTAACATAAAAATATAAGGTAGAATGGTTCATTTTCAGAATACAAAAGGATATTAGAGAAATATTAGATGGTAGTATATTTAACAAATATCTAGATGCGATAACCATGGACTATTGCATTGATGCACAACAATGGAGAAAATTATATAAAGAAAGTGAATGTGAAACAATAAACAAGTTACAATTAACAACCAAGAAACTTAATTTGCATCAAACCATAATGGTAAGAGAAGACATGAATAAGGTAAAATATAACATCTAGTGCTCTTATTGTTTATAAAAAGGTCATTTAAAAATTATTTCTTGAAGGCTGTAGGGAGAAAAAAGGTAGCCACTATCAAAGTGGAGCTCCAATCAGTATATTGTGGGATATACAAAGAATGGGATGATCATGAGATAAATAAATATCTATCTAAGGAATTCCACATAATAAATGAAGATGATCATCTAGACCCTATATGTTCGTTATACCTAAGATATGATAGGGATATACACTATAATATGGCCTATGTTAAGGGACTTGCAGAGTAACCCTTGTATACACATGATGTAGGATATAAACAACAACCATGGAGGAATAATAGGAATTATAATGTATTAAAAAATAATCCTCTACAAAATTATTGAGAGGACAATACATAATTCAAGTATAGAAGAGGTTGAGGATGTAGAAGGGGCAACCATAGAAGAGATGACACAACTTGTTTTAAATGTAGTAAGTTTGGTCACTATACCACATAATGTTGGTTTGAAATAAAGAAGAATTGTGCATTTTGTGGTAATCAAGACTAGGATTTATACAATTATGAAAGGGCCTAACAATATTTTTAGAATACTCCACCATGATCTAAAAGTGAATATCTTTAAGGAAGAAATAGGGGAGCAAGGGTTATCAGAAGAACCCCCCTACAAGGAATTAGATGATGCCAAAGAGATAACATATTTTCATTAGATACATCCAATGAAGAATATTCTAGAAAAGAATACCAATTGGAGAGAAGACATTAAAATATATAAAAGAAAATAGTAAAAAAGAGAAAGTAGTGGTACTCAACTAACAAGGGACTGATACTAGTAAAAATAAGAAAAAAATATGGAGATAAACTGTGAATATTTTAATCCGAAAGAAGATGGGTATAATAAATTTTGGCCTACGAAAAAACATGGTAGAGTAGTGGAAAGAACTAAACAAAACATTATTCAATAGTAAAATTAAGAAATTGGTTATTTTTCCTAGGAAGAGGTGATAATGCTAAAGAAATTGGATTCCCTAGCACAACACAAAGATTCATTAGTGAAATTACAACAATTGGGTAAATATTGGAACAAATAGACACCCAAAAAATTGCAAACTCGTAGAATATCAACATACTAAAATTGGAAGAATGGACTACTAATAATAACTAAAAATCTAAATAACAAAAGATAAAACATGTCATGGTAGATTTGGCTGCAAACATAAATATTATATTGGCATCAACTTGGGAGAAATTGGGAATGTACCTAAATTAGTAATAAATCCATTCAATATTAGCTTAGCAGATGGATCTGAAATGTAGACAATGGGCACATGGATAAATGTTGAGGTTAATGTGCAGGGCCTTAAATTTACAATAGAATTTGAAGTGGTAAAGATGAAGGAGCCTTTTAATAAATTTTGAGCATTAATAGTTCTGAAATTGTTTATAAAAGAAAATGGAGTAATGGATTCTAGAAAAGAGGGAATTTTATTTGTTGATGAAACTAAGGTCATGTATATAACCCTGGTAGATAATGAGGATAGTTCATATATGGATGAAATTTCCTAAGAAAGAGATGAAGATAATTCAATTTTGATATACTCAATATCTAATTTTTTATCACAGATGAGGTAGAAGACCCAAGTGGTGAAGGGGGGATTGATTTAAAATGTAATAATACAAGTAAATATAATGACAAGGTACTGTGTGCATAGATACAAGAGGAATATAAATTAACATCATGGAAAATATATGGGTTTCAGAGAGCCTTCATGATACAAACACAAGCTGAAGGCACTTCACATAATATTGCAACATGGAACCATGCATCATAGATAACAAAGATAAAAAATATACTTAGGCTATTTCAACATTCTAGAAATTAGCAATGAATAAATCACTACCTAACAAAGTACCCATGCACTCCTATAGTACAAAAGATGGAAAAACACACTAGGATAAGTTTTTTAACAATATATAAAAGGATACAACAAATAAGACCACTGATGGCTCCACAATATTTGAAATTATCTAATTACTTTTGAAAGAAGATGTGAATGATAGTTAGGCGTAAGTTGAAAATCATATTTCCTTGACCTACCCTAAAACCTAAAGACATAAAATAGGGTATTAAAAAAGAAAATTATGGTAAACCTATAGGTTAAATATCATTAACACCATAAACTATATTATTCTAATATTTGTACCCTAAAGTGTATCATAAGTATATTATAATATCACCTGTAAAAATAGTCATACAAAAAGTCAATAGGGAAAATAGATGTCGAAAGGTGAGAAAATGACTACAAAATTTAATGCATTTCCCTGCTCACAATCCTATAAAAACAACATGAATCTATCAACAAACACCAATTTTTCTATTCTCATACACTCATACTCCCCTGTTGTGAAACCCGAGCAACTAAAAAAATTCAAAATTGAATTTTTCTCAACTATAGCATGACAATGGCTATTCCTATCATTGTAGAAGCTTCTCAAAAACCTTGAACCAAGTATAAGAATTTCACTTAAGAAGATATGGAGATGTGATAAAGAGTGGGAATTATCCAAATTATTTGCAAAGAAAATATACACATAAGACATAAGGAAGTATATCCACACTTTGCTATTAGAAATTAATCACACTAAATTTGAAACCTTGTGGATGATTCTACTACAACCTAGAACATAGAGATACCTTTCCCAACATAGCCACATCATAGAAAATAAGTTTGACATTTGGAAGGACTTCTCATATTTCACATAGGAGGAGTGGCATGTCTGAATCATCCTTATTCAGATCTATGAAAAATACTTCTACTTGGACAACCCTATAGGATGATGAAGGAGGAAACTCAAGTGGTAGTCAACCTATATGCAAAAGGGGAGGTTTCCCTAAAAATGAATAAAAAATTAGGAGGTAACTAAGTTAATGAGGGTCTAATATGATGATTGGATCTTGGATGTAATGAAAATCACCAACATTGTAGTAAAATATGTCACAATGGGGATTGCGTATAAATTTTACTACATAAACAAAGAAGACTCAACCACTGCAACTTCCATTCATGTGGCCTACCAAATGGTGGAGGATGGAAAATATGTAGAGATCTATAATACCTAGTGACAAGAACTCCTAGATAATGTGGAGCATACAAAGCAATCTCACTATAAGTTCAGGTATGTGACCCTAATCATATGCTTGTAATTCTACATTTTGAATGAATTTCCAACTTTTATGGGTAATATATGGGGCATATCAAGGCTAGAAGTTGAAAAAATATAAAGCCATGTCAATATTTTTCAAGATTTCACCTCTTATACATTTAAATATTGGAATTTCTTCAAATCCCTTCAACAAAAGCTGTAAAATAAAAAAACATCTCCTACGAGCTGATCCACAAATATACCAGACATTGAATTATTGGTGGAAAAATATTTCACATTAATAGAGGCAATTAAACTACAAACGTCTTGGATTCCAAAGCTCACATATGAAGTTTTAGATGTGGGAGATTGAATCATATGCAAGAACATTGCTCTGCCTCCCAAAAGATCCACAAAAAGAAAATTTTACCACTTACCAAGAGTATATGGATAATATTTACAAGAAGAATTTTAACAAGCATATATAGAAAATTTGGGAGAATATTAAGGATAAATGGGTATGCCTAAGAAAGAACTAGAAAAATATGTTGAAGTGAGCAACCCAAGATCTTTAATCTGAAACACGAAATAACCTCCACAAGAGATAGAGAGAAGCAACAATAGAAGATGCTATTCCACCAAACAAGAATTGCAATATGATACAATATGAAATACTTTACAATACAATATTGTGAAAAATATGTTAGAGATTTCTTGCTTATAAAGGAAAGGATGAGAGATAGGATAAGACAAGATCATGACAAGTGTCTTAATCCTATCACATGAGACAACTACCTCATAACTACCTAGGATGATGTGAAGTCTAGATAAGACAATTATGACTTGTCTAGATAAGACAACTAAGACTTATAGAAAGAATATTTTATCCGAAGTAAAATTAACATGTGAACTATGACCCCTAAGTCCCTAGTAAAGAATTAACTAGGTACAAAATTTTATTCACACCAACACCCCACCTTAAGTGAAACTTAGGGAGGAACAAACCAATGCAAATAAGAAAAACATGGGTCCCAGAAACAAGGCCTAATGAGGTACCCATGTACAAAACAAAAAATTCTCACAAGTGGAGAAAAGGAGCAAAGCCTTGTGGGAGAAAACTCCTCTCCAAAAGAGAGAAAAGGTTGAAAATAAAAATGAAGAAGGAAGGAGGACTCATCAAGACCCCCCAAGGAAAAATTCATTCACCCCAAGAATCGATCACAATTGAAGATAATGAGGCGATGCCAAAGGTGTAGTGAAGATGTCTACAACCTGCTGATCTATAGGAAAATACTCCAAGCTGAGAACACCATCTTGGATGAGCTGTCTGATGAAGTGCATGCGGATCTCGATATGCTTAGTACATTGATGCTCCACTAGGTTGTGAGAGATATAGATGGTACTCTGGTTGTCACACCAAAGAGTAGTGGGTTGAGTGGAAGGAAATCCAAACTTAGTCATCAATTGTGATGAACCCATAAAACCTCCTAACTAGCCAAAACTGCACATTGATACTTAGCCTATGTTGATGATAATACAATAGTAGTATGCTTCTTGCATGACCATGCAATCAGACCAAAACCAAGGTAAAAGAAAAAGCCAAAAGTAGACTTCCAATCATTGACATCACCAACCCAATCTAAGTTAGTGAAGCCCACAATCTGAGATATGCTTGAAGTATAATGAATGTCAAAATAAGTAGTGCCCTAAATGTATCTCAAGATATGCTTGGTGACCATCCAATGACTCTCATGAGGCTCTTGTGAGAAGCAAGAGACAAGTCCAACTGCAAAGGAAATATCAGGATGGCTATGTGTCAAGTACAAAAGGCTACCAACCAATTACCGATACAAGGTAGGATCAATTGTAGGAGTAGTGCAACTGGTAGATAATACAACACCTGATTGGAATAGAGTGGGGGAAGACTTACAATTATCCATGCCAAATCTTTGTAGAAAATCAAGAGCATACTTCTACTGGAAAATGAAGATCCATTCATAAGTCTGATGAACTTGAAGACCAAAGAATTAATGTAAGAGACTAAGGTCAGCCATATCAAATCGCTCCATCAATGCTCGTTGAATGCTCTTTGTGTACTCTGAATCATGGAAGTGGAACACCCTTTGAGAATCAGATCATCCACATAGAGCACAAGTATGAGTATATCCTTACCATGTCCCTCAATGTAAACTATAGGGTCAGAATGGAAGTGAGTGTAGCCTGAAGCAAGCAAGAAACTATCCATCTTCTCATACCAAGGTCGAGGAGCCTATTTGAGACCATACAATGAACGTTGAAGCCTACAAACAAGTGAAGAGTCCTACACAAAACCTTGAGGTTGCTCCATATAGATCTCCTCATGAAGATCCCTATGCAAGAAAGAACTCTTCACATCCATATCATACATTGATCATTCTTGTGATGCAGCTATAGCAAGGACAAGGCGAATAGAATCCATCTTGGCAATAGGAGAAAAGGTCTCAGAATAGTCAATTCCTTCAACCTGAGAGAACCTCTTTGCAACAAGACTATCCTTGTACTTGTCAATGGAACCATCTATGGAATAATTGGTATGATACACCCACTTGCATTGAACCAAATTTCTTCCCTTAGGAAGAGGCACAAGATCCCAAGTATGATACTTCATCAAAGAAGAATACTCTAGAATACCTAAAGCATCTAAAAAATTCTAAGGATCATTTGAAACAACATAAATCAAAAGAAGATTCCTGAAGTTTGAGAATGATTGCAACAAGTGTCTACAAGATCACCAACAAGAGGACCAACCTCCTCAAGAGTAACTCGAGCCCATCATGGCCTAGTGGTTGAATGAGAAAGAGGTGGATCAAGACCATCATCAGAATCTTCCTCAAGTAGAAAAACATCATCAACTGAAGAAGATTGAGTAGGTTGTGATGAAGCAGTCGAAGGAGGGTTTGTCTATGTGAAGGACTCAACAAATTGAATATCATGACGAAAATGAGCCTCTCATGTGTCAGGATCAAACAATCAATATGCCTTCACATCCTCACAATAGCCAACGAAGATGTACCACTGACTCTTCTTCTCCATTAATTTATGTTGATCATTTGAAATGAATGCCCAAGCCTCACTATCAAATACTCTAAAGAAGGATACATTAGGCTTACAATGAGACCAAGCCTCCTCAAGACTCATATTATGCACTACCTTGTGGGGTGTACGGTTTTGAATATAATTAGCACAATTGATAGCTTTAGCCCCAAATGTTGGAGCCATCGACCTAAACTGAATCATACAATTGGCCATCTCCTTGAGATTCCTATTCTTTCTCTCTTCCACACCATTCTATTGAGGAATGTAAGGAACTATGTGTTGATGAAGAATACCATGCTCACTATAAAAATCCTAAAATTCCTAATTGACATACTCCCCCCCATTATTTGTGTGTATTCATCGAAGAGAAAAACCTGACTACTTCTCCACAAATGTTTTGAAGGTCTTGAATATGGTGTGAACCTCACTCTTGAGCTTTAGAAAATAGACCCATGTGCATCTAGAAAAGTCATCAATGAAGGTGAACACATACTTAGCCCCTGAAAAAGAAGCAGTTGAGAATGACATGACATCACTATGGACCAACTTAAAGGGAGTGGTTGTACATGTAGCTTGACCCTTAGGAAAAGGATCTTGATGTTGCTTCCCAAGAACACAACCTTAACAAACACCATATGTGCAAGAGATCTTAAGAAGACCAACCACTAAGTTATGTGCTTGTATTTGCTGAAGATATCTATAGTTCAAGTTCCCAAGTCTTTCATGCAAAAGCTTGCTCATTGAATCAACATGAGAAACAAAACATAAACCCGATCAAGACTCAAAGCTATCAAATTGATACAAATGGATCTCATGATCAACTATCACTGTAGCAACAACCTTCTTAGGATCCTACAACTATCTAATAGTCACATTTTGTGGAGTAAACTCAACTGAATTCCCATCTCCAGAATGAAAAAATTGATATATGGAAAGTAGATTTGTTGAAATGTTAGGAACAAGAAGAACATCCCCAACACACCCATCTAGCATCTGAACAGATCCTGTCCCCAAAATTGGAATCTATGAACAATTACCAACTGCAATATGAGAAGTAGAAGTATGAACAATGGAATCAAGAAGATCACGTGAATTGGTCATGTGATGTGAAGCACTTGAATCTAGAATCCAACTATCTGATGATGAATGAATGACCCATGTTGAAAGAGCTTTCCCTTTACCCATGGAAGAAGGATTAGACACTAATTTTTTTTTTCCTCATAGCTTCCTCCAAGGCTTCTAATATCTTAAAAAAATGAGCCCCATTATGCCCAGTTTTTCCACAAAATGAACAAGGATTTCCTTTCTTTTTATTGGACTTGGAACAAGAATCTCTAGATGTAGAAGGAGATAGAGTGGACTTCTGATTGTTATTCGACTTCTGTTTGGAGGGAGTATCACAACCTAAAGATAATTCTATCTTAGGCTTCTTCTTATTCTTTTCTTTACCCTTGGATGATTGAGCCATTAAAGCATGATTCTTAGAACTAGGTAGTGCATCCAACTGAATCAACTTGGCCTCCTCCCTAGTAAGACACTCATAAAACAACTCAAAAGAGGGAATTTTGTAATCTTTCCACATGAAATCCATAGTTGAATAGAAATTAGAAGAAAACACTTGGTAAGGGCCTCTTAACTTGGAAATAATCAAGAAGATACATTCATCACTAGATTTATCATGCCCACATCCTTCTAATTGCGACAAAATCAACTTGAATTGTGCAAGAAAATCTTGAATTGAAGGAAATGCATTTGGAGAGAGTGATTATAGATCTGCTTGAAGTTGCAAGACTCTGAACTAATTACTTTTACCATACAGTTCTTTAAGTTTATCCCAAACATTCTTAGGTGTTTTACACCCTGCAATATGAAACAACAAGTTATCAGATACATGTAAGCCAATGATCCCTTTTACTTCGTCCATTTTACATCTATGGATAAATTTCTCAGAATCCCTTGTGAATTTAGGTTTTTTTGCATCTAACATTGGCCATAGACCTTTAGATTGCAACAATTGAGTCATTTTTAGCTTCCATATATGATAATTGTGTGGAGTGAGTGGCTCAATTTTCCTTAGATCTACCATGAACACCCAAAGAAAGAAGACAATGTGGCACTTAAATTGTGCCTTTCACCCCCCTAGAATGTATTAAAACTCAATTGTAACCCCCCAACAAATTATAGTGAAGAAATTTTGTAATTTGTACAAGTGGCAAGCTCAAATCAGCCATTTATAACACATAGTAATTTTTACATTTTTTAGGAAAAAGAGCTTGCCAAAATTGAGAAAGAAGGTTACAAATAGATTCATTGTATTTTTTTTTATCAATTTCAAATTTATTTTTTCCAAAATTTGACTTCGTATGCAAAATTTATGTCAGTTACAAGTAATAAATGCACCTGTACCTTCGGGCTAAAAAATGGAAAAATATGAAAAAATAACCTACACCACTGTGAATTTTGTTGAACTATCTTTTCAATGCTATCTCGTTTGCAAAAAATGGACACTGTGGCAAAAAGTTATGAATTTTTGGAAAACTCCCTGAAATTAGGCCTATAGTGATGACCCCCTGACAAAATTAAAAAATTCCAAAACTCAAATTCATTAAAAATAGATAAATTTTATGAGAACAAGGGGTTTTGGGCCTTCTGAACACAATGGAAAGGTCTGTTTGAGCCGAAAATGCTCCAATAAAAAGCTATTGACAGATCTAAGCTTCAAACCCTTGTTTTCCAAAGTTGCAAATGGCGACCAAATTGAGTGAAACAAAAGCCAAATCTAACTTTCTTGAGCCTCCTAAATGCAATGGGACAACCAAAAATACTGCCACTATAGCTAAAAATGCTGCAATCACCAGATCTCACCAAAATGCATATATACAATATAGGATTAAAAAATCTTTGCAACCCATTTTTGATTATCAAGATCATATTGAAACACAAGAGAAGAGCATAAAGGGAATTTGCAATATCATACAAAAAAATCAAATCACAATATAAAAAATTGATGATAGAAACTCTATAATGAAAAAAAATGGAAGGGGCTTGCAAGATTCAAAGCTCTGATACCATGTTGAAGTGAGCAACCGAAGATCTTCAATCTTCAACACCAAATAACCTCCACAAGAGACAGAGAGAAGCAATAATGGAAGATGCTATTCCACCAAACAAGAATTGCAATATGATACAATATGCAATACTCTACAATATAATGTTGTGCAAAATATGCTAGAGATTCCTTTCTTATAAAGGCAAGGATGAGAGATAAGATAAGACAAGATCATGACAAGTGTCTTAATCCTATCACATGAGACAACTAACTCATAACTACCTAGGATGATGTGAAGTCTAGATAGGACAAAAATGACTTATCTAGATAAGACAACTAAGACTTCTAGAAAGAATCTTTTATCCTAAAGTAAACTTAGCATGTGAACTAATATGTCCCCTAAGTCGCTAGTAAAGCATTAACTAGGTACAATACTTTATATACACCAAAAAAATAGAGCACCTCTATGCCAAGGTAGTTTAGAAGACAATAGTTGGGGGCATCACTAGTAAAATCCACTCAATATAAAGGGAATTAAAAAAGAGAAAAAATAAGTTTACCAATGAAACCATGAAAAAGGGAGCCCTTGATGGAAGAAGCTTCTGAAGAATTCCTTTAGATAATTGTGAAGTGTAAACAAAAGAAGAGGAAATAGAAAGAATAATAAGAGTTTTCTCTATCAGAAGAAGAAACTAAGGAAGAGGAATCATAGACCAAAGAACAAGTGGAACCATTGATGAAAGAATAGAAATCATACAATGGGATATTTTTGAAGGAGGTATTGAAGAAGAAATTTGAGATTTGTTAATAAATGGCAACACCAAATGTAGAGTAGGAAAAGAGATCCTAGATCCAACAAGTAGATTAACTAGGATTAAATATTTTCACTTGCCCTCTACATTCAAACAAAACAATAACTAGGGTTGATGATTGTATTGTTGCCACAAGGGAGAGACAATCTCTTAGGGTTTTGTCCTTTCGAGTTTCAAAGAGGAGAAATTTGATGTGTGTTCTAACAAGCCTATTTCACATTAACCCTAGATCTAAAAATCTAAGTTGTCACATAAACCAAAACTAAAACTATCAAAATAACTAGAGATTTGGAAAAGGGATACAAAAAGGAACATGTGACTGAAATATGAGCTTGAATTGTAGGAATAGGGGCATGGCACCCTAGACCAAAAAGGTTTCCTTTTCAGGATCTGGAAATATCAGATGTTGTGTTACAATTTGCACTATGTTTCTTGTAGCTTCCTATTGATGAAACCTTTGGATATGACTTGCACACAAGAAAAGAGGGGAAAATGTTGTGCTATATAGGGTCTTGCCTAATTCAAACCATCTTTTTGTGTTTCCACCTCCACGTACTTGAAAAAAATTTATGATCAAGAGGGTGTTCCCTTGGTTAGGTAGAGTCCAAATAAATAATAATTGAATGAAATAATAAATGATAAATAGATAATGCTATCTTGGTATGAAACCTTTTATTATTCAAAGTGATTTCCACACCATGAGTTGCCACAAAATTTGATTAATAAATTCTTGGATTACTTGATAGACCTGCAAGAGGTTAGTAAAAAAAATAATAGGTCATTGTAGCTAACATGTAGAGGATAACACAAGACATCTTCATACTATTTGTATCATAATATCTCCTTATTAATTATGCTTCTCTCATGCTCAAATGAGAATAAAACTTGTATATGCATATGCATCCCAATTGATATTTTTGATATTAGGTTGACCTGGGATCTTTCCAATTCCCTAAGGACTGAAACTAAAACATTTAATTTAAAATAGCTCACCCTTAAGGTCAAGGGTTCACATGCCCTTGACTAGGTGCTTTTTATGCAAAATTTTCAAGGTGTCATAGATTTTAATATATTTTATCAATCTACTCTTGAAACAAATAAATTATTAATACATTTATATCCACAACTTTAAAATAGGGTGTCTAGGTAGTGTGAAATTGTTAGGGGTGACAATTTATGATGCTACAATTATACCCCACTTAAATGAGAGTATGATATTACATTCATACTCACAGTAAAGGAATAAATTCTTATATAAAAAAATTGAAGAGGATAATGACACCAAGTTGAGGGTGTTGCAAGTATGTTGTTGGTGTTTTCATTGATGCCAACGGTATGAATATTTTTGGAGATTGAGTGGTGTTGTCATTAGTGTTGTCAATTGCTAGTGTATGGAGATTGTTAGAGTTGTTGAAGAGTGTTGCATGAGAAAGAGTTATGGTGTTACATTTTTTGTGGATGTGTTGAGGAGATGTTTATATTGTTCTTGATGTAGTTGGTTCACTTGGTTTCCAAGTGATATTGAGAAAATTTGAATAAAAGAGTGTGTAGTGTGACATAGGTGTGTTTTGTGTTGTGTTTTGTATTTCTTCATGGTTGAAGATATGCTTGTGTAGTTTGGAAATGATGATCAAAGGTGTTCAAAGGTGTTATATCAAGAGTTTTAGGTTTTGGATCATGTGATAGTGGAAGTTGTGTTTGACAATGTGTTTGTTAGTGAAGAAGGATGTATGGGAGAAATGGAATTTCTCCACATTTATTTGCATTGTTGTTTCTTGTCTTGTGGATTTGGGAACATGCTAATATTGTTTGTATCTACTTTCCCTTGGAGTGTTAAGTGTTGAGTTTCTCTGCAACCTAGTATTCATAAGTTGTGTTCTATGGCAGTGTGTCTGGTTGCACAAAATCAGTGTGTCCTTTAGTTTCAGGTGGTTATGGAAGTGGTGTTGGATATTCTAATGATGTGGAATATTCCTAGATGTCATGTGATGTTGCTATGTGGTTTTGATTTTTTTTTTGAATATGGACATGTGTGTATGTGGTTTCTTGTTAGTGTTATGTAGGTTTGGCCGACTTGGTGTGCTATCACTAATTGTGGAGATTGATTGTTGTTTTTGGAAGCATGGTGAATCATGTTGGTATAGATTTTGGTCCTAGTTAACCCATGGTGTGTTTTTCCTCCACTTATTTCCACCACAAAGGTGTTTGGTTCCAACCTATTTGGTATTGCACGTTTGATGTGCATATGTTTCATTAAGTTTGACATAATTAAGTTCATTTATGTCACAAATGGTATAATGCATGGTGAATTGTTGGAGATGTAAGGTTTTGTGAGATGTGAATGTGATCAAGTGTAGTGATCTGAGTGTGAGTTTAATGCCTATGACTCTAGATGCAGTGAGTAGAAGGTGTCTACATTTTCAGTGTTCTTGAAGTTATTGGAGGTAGTGAGCCAAAGGTTGTGGATGACATAGATTTTTAGTGGTGGATCTTTTTATCACTCTAAGATAGTGAATCTCTCTATAAATTTTTTCTTCTATTCTTATTTCTTCTAGATAGTGAGTCCTTTTGGGCAATGAGCCCTTGGTAGTGAGCCCTTCTTCTCTTTTGGGAAGTGAGTCATTGGTAGTGAGCTTAATTGTTTTCATTATTGCTATTCATATATATATGTGAGCTAATACTCACCATGGATTTTCCCTGCTTAGGGTTTTCCACATAAATATGGTATTCTATTGTGCATGGTGGCATTTACATTATTTTTTCACATGTTTACATTTTGCTAATGCTTAATGAGGTTTTAAAGTTTGATAAGGGTTTAAAATTTAATGAGGGATTTAATGTTTTAATGTACAACTAATTCAACCCCCTCTTAGTTGTTTTGTGCATCTAAAAATTGGTATCGGAGCTGTGGTTCCTTGGAGAAATATTTACCACTTGAGGCAAATCTGATGGAACATAGGAAGGGTGTCAAAGCTCCTATGTTTGATGGGATAAATTATGCTTATTGGAAAGTTAGGATGTAATCATTTTTGTCTCTCTAGGGTTTGGTGTCTGGAAATCAGTTGAAAAAGGATATAGTATTCCTATTAATGGTCTGACAAGTGATGGTGAGATCAAGGAATATGAGAAAAATGGAAAGGAAAGAAATGTTATCCTGAGTGGTCTTTATGATTTTAAAATTGGAAAGGTGATAAGCCTGAAAACTACTAAAGATAATTTGGACAATGTTGGAGAGTATTTATGAAGGAGATGACAAGGTCAATCAAGTGAAGATGTAGAATTACAAAGAAAATTTTGAAACCCTAAGGATGCCCAAAGATGAAGATATTGCAACCTACATGCTTAGAGTGGATGAAGTGGTCAATGTCATTAATGGTATCGGTGGTAAGTTGGAAGAAAGTGAAGTGAAAAAGGTATTAAGAACTCTTCCTAATTATTATAGTTCTAAAGTGTTTGCTATTGAGGAAGCTCAAAATTTAAATCAATATTCTAGAGATTACATGTTTGGTAGTTTAATTTCTTATTAGTTGAGAGAGTTTGGTAAAGATGTTACAAAGAAAGAAACTACTTTGAAATTCAGTAAGGTAGAGAAGGATGATAAATCAGATCTGAATGATCTTGATGGGGTGGAAGAAAATTTTGTAAGGAGACTAAAAAAGGGAACTAGAAAATATAGAGGTAAGTTACCATTTAAGTGTTTCAATTCTGGAAAGATAGGTCATTATGCTTCTAAATGTCCAATCAAAGTTGTAAATGACAAATAAAAGGATCATAAAGGTAATTTTTTCAAGAAGAGTTATTATATTGAAAAGGATAATGGTGTATTTGATGATGAGGAATCAAACTATCCTGATGATGATAGTGATGAATTCTTGTTCATGGCTCTAAATGTTGGAACAAATTCTACTAATTCTGAAAGATGTATGAAGGAAAGTGCTATGAAATTAGGTCACAAAATTGAAGGAACTATGGTGACTACTTTTCATGCAAGAGAGAAAATAAATTACTAGATAATTGATAGTGGATGCTCAAATCATATGATAGGTGATAAGAGATAGTTTTTTAAACTTCAAAAGTATGATGGTGGTTTTGTAAGTTTGGTGATGATACATCTACTAATATCTATGGAAAGGTTTCAATTAGTTTTGATGGAAAGCATAAAATAGATGATGTTATTTATGTCAAGGGTCTCTAACATAATATTCTAAGTGTAGGACAAATGTGTACCATAGGAAATAATTTGGTGTTTCGGGATGGTGGTTGTGAAATCAAAAAAGGTAGCTCTGATACTGTGACTAATGTAGAGACAAGGATAGAAGGTAATGTTTATCAGCTCAAAGGTGGTGGTGTTAAGTTCTTTATGTCTTAGACTAGTGAAAGTTTGCTATGACATAGAAGAATGGGTCACATCAATTTTGATAGCCTAGTGAAGATCAATTCTACTGATGTTGTGAGAGATCTACCAAAGATTACAAAGCCTATCAATGCAATCTACAAATAATATTAGGTTAGGTTGGAAAGAAAACAAAGAAAAGGTATTTTGTGTTGTTGATTGATGATTATTCTAGAATGACTTGGGTGACATTTCTTAAAAAAAATTAGAAGCTCTAGATGAGTTTAAAGCTTTCAAATATATGGTTGAGAATGAAATGAATTTGAAAATCAAGTATTTGAGGTTTGATAGAGGTGGTGAGTGTTGATGGGTGTTTTTGCACACTTTCTCAACACAAGTAGTACATGAATGCACTACCTCTCTTGAAAGGAGACTTCAAACAACAAGTTGCTGAAAATCACCATAAGGTCTCTCGGGTGTCAGGTCATGACTTGCATGGAATTCCTCAGTTGATATTTGATGTGATTTTGCTGGTAATCACAGGGCAGACTTACGTAGCTGGATGCGAAGTGGATCTTAGAGTCTAAAGTTTCTGAGATGGAAGTTAAGGTGCACTTTTTTGTAGGTTCAAACAACAATTTGAAACTCCATTGTTTTCTTTAAGTTTTGACTTTACAATGTGCAATGAACCTTAACTTAGGTTACTTCTAAAAAAAGGAAAAAAGAGTAGGGAAAAGGGAAGGTTCCTAGATCTGCAACTAACTATGAATAGTGATCATAGAGGTTCCACTATGGACAACTTCCTTTAAATAAGATTTCACTTAACCAAGAAGCCTACAATGTCATGAAATCTGTGCCATCTTCCAAGGTCCATAGATATTTTACCATTCATCCACCATATATATGCATGAATAAAGATAAAATTTTAAAGCAACTTCAAGTTTTAGCCCATGTATGGACTGGAAGGCATCTACATAGCAAAAATTTCCACAATCATAGAAAAGCATTACCAAATTCATTT
This sequence comes from Sequoia sempervirens, assembly GCA_007258455.2. Taxonomy (NCBI): domain Eukaryota; kingdom Viridiplantae; phylum Streptophyta; class Pinopsida; order Cupressales; family Cupressaceae; genus Sequoia; species Sequoia sempervirens. Next base: position 533,850,507 of record VDFB02000015.1, on the reverse strand, counting down.
AAGCAATCTAAAACCAACTAGAACAACAATGTAAATCTAACTAAAACATCTGACTATGGGAGATTGAATCATGAAACATAGAGAGAAACTCAGAAAATGCACCAAAGTCAATGTATTTTCATTAAAATTTTTGTAGCATGTCATTACAACTCAACTCTCTCTTGAAAATGAGAGGAGACCCCCTATTTATAGTGTCCAAAAAGTAGAACAAATGGCCAAGATTTAACCTCATTATGTGACCAAGATTCACTACAACTTAGGGTTCTACCTATCCCATAATATATTTCAATTTAAAATACAACTTTGTCTTTATCCCTATTTTGTCCTTTAGTGACAACACTATAGCAGTTTTGTCTTTTGTTGATTTCCCTTTTGTTGTAGCTACTCTGTCAGGAATTCTTCATTAATAATAGGGTTTCCTTCTTGCTTCTTCAAAGCTGCATATTCCATGAACTTCAGAATTACCAGCTAGAGCTTGCCAACCTCCAAAATTTCAGATCATAGCAATTAATAACTCCACTCCTTGGAGTTGTCTGTAAGCCTTTCCCAGTCTTCATCATACTTGGCAGTGTGGTCCTTGAATAATTCTAGCTCAGCAAAGGTGCGGGCAGAAAAACTCATGAAATCCATGGTTATCTCCTCTAACATTCCGTCCTCCATCATTTTCTGAAAGTGGCACCTTATCTTATTTGGGTCCATTTTTAGGACAAGCATCTCATAGCCTTTCATTAGCTTCAAGTATCAGGTGCAATATAATCTGATTTCCGTGACCCATTGAATATTTGGATCCACTTTGTCAAGCAACTACTCCAACCTTTCTTTCTTGTTCTCAAAGTCCCGCTTCCATACATCCATTATCCAATGATCGTCCCTTTTGAATGCAAGCTCTTTTTCCCATGTTGCACTTGGAATTTTTAGAATAGCCTCAATCTTCAAGTAGGTGGACTCATAACTCATAGGAAAAGCATTGCAAATTTTTCTGGTACCCTCAAGAGACTGTTGTAGGTATAAGAACTTGTTTCTTGTTCTAACAACATGGCTAATGCCCATGTTTCCAATGTATAGAACCTGCTAGAACCAAATTTCTGTAGTCTTGTCCAAACTCTTTCTCATTTTTAGCTTATCAATTTTCTCCTTGGACAATAGTTGTGGTGGAGCCACGGACGTGGTAGGTACCTCTTTCATCGAGGACCATTGCTAAATGTATGCCATCAGGTTAGCTACTTATTCCTTTAGTTCCTCTTTTGAAACTTTGTCTTGTTGTATTAGGTGTACCACTGTGGTAATAGATTCTTAGAGGTTCTCTACCTTTTTCTCCCTAGTAGCCATTCCCAAATAATTGGTAGAGACATTATAGCTTATTCCTTCTGCTCCCACTACCGGTGTTGCCACCTAGATAATCCTAGATCCAGAAACATCCATTGTCACTTTGTATCTCACTTTAGTATTTTTCTCTTGTTTGGTAGTGATATGTGCCCTATCTAAGATAGCTTCTAGTCTCATTCTTGGATTTATCAGGGTGGGAGCCCTCTCCTCAAGTTGCTTCTCTAGCGATTCGGGCATCTGAGCCTTTTCCCTAGGTGACTTATGATCACCTTCTTCTTCATCTTTTCTAATTTGAATCTCCTTTTCCTTAGGAGCCTCTTCCTCTGCCTTCTTATTCATCTTCATCAAAATCTCGAATGAACATTATGCATTTAATTAGGGATTTGGTGGGTAGGCACCCTTTGAGATTTTCTTCCCTCTTAGCCTCCTCTTCTCTTTTGTCACCCGACTCATTCTCATGCTTGTGCTCCTTGGGAAGTTCAGTTTCGAGGCTTTTTTCATCTTGACCTTCACCTTTAGGTCTTTCCTCTTCTATGTTCTCCTCCTCCCTACGAGGAGGTGACATATCTTCTAGTTGTTCCCTTGTAGGAAGTTTTACATTTTCTTCTATCTTGTCACCCTCTTGTCCTTCCTCATAAGGAGGTGACCTTTCAACTTCTTCCTTGACATCTTTTAGTTGCCTAACCAACTCTTCCTCAAAGTTTGGATCAAAGGTATACACAATAACTCTACCACCGGCACCCTCCTCCTCATCTCCACTTTAAGAAGACCCCGTTTCTTCTTCTTGATGGACCACCTTATCAATTTTTTGGTGCTCATACTTAGGATGCTCATGATACTCATCAACTTCTTCCTCCAATGCTTTCAAAGTTTCCATCTCCAGCCTCTCCCATTCCTCAAATATTTTCATTGTGGCTTCCATTGCTTGTAGTCCTGTTGGAGGTTTCGAGGGTAGAGCATTGTTGAGGACCTACACTAAGGCAGCTTGGATGGTGGGATCCAAAAATATTTGGGAAATATTAGAGGGGACATTCTGCATGTGCCGTGAGAAAGCCTCTGGCAATGTGAGTGTGGGCATTGGTATTGTAGTTTTCGCCATGGGAAGTGATGTAGTGGCCGACATGGAGGCAGAGGAAAGTGGAGAAGTTGTAGTGGAGGAGGAATCAACCAATACTACAAGACCATATGGTGAAGAGGAGGCAAGGTGGACCGATATATCCACAGTTGGTGGGGATGTGGCAATCATGGCTTGGGAAATGGATGGAAGGGTGATGGAATTAGGGGTAGTAGGTGAAGATTTTGGCTGATCTATCTCCCCTTCTTCACCCTCATGAAAGGGGTCCTCCTGAATCACAGGAAGTCACTCAACGCTTCCCAACTTTTTATATTTCTTTGAGGGTGAGCCCTCTAAATCCTTCCTTGCATATACTTTAGGATTAGGCTGCTCCTTAGCCTCTTTCCTTTTCCTTGATCTTGTGAATAGAGGAGACTTAGATGTTTCTCCTATTGAGCTTGTAGCAGTAGCATCATCTATGGCACTGGGTTCACTCTTGATCCCTTCATATGTTAGGAAAACCCCTTATTGCTTTAATTAGGCTACTTGTCCATTGACCGATTCCTTGGTGTGATCCTTAATGGGCTTGGTTAGAATGTCAAGGTCATCGACCTCTTTCTCATCCCAATCTATCGCCGGTATTGGAAAGTTGGTGACTGGGTCCATTATGGTACTTTCATCTTCTTCAACCTGGTCAGGTATGGGAAAAAAATTCACCCTTCTTACAAAGTACGTAGTCATTCACATATAATTCCTCGCACGTACCTCCTTATCATCTTGGCAATTTTCCCAGAAATATTCTACGTGATTTAAATGTGTACCTTGGTCCTAGTTCCTTCCTTATGTCCCCATATGGGTCCATTCATGGGTGAGAAGTGTGTAAGAGGAAATGATATTCTACTAGTTCCTTCTTAGAATTCCCAGCACACTAGGAGGTTTGCAATTTGTACATACCCTGGTGAAAGTTAAGGGATAAGGGATCCCTACAAAATTCCTACCACTAATGATCGAATGTACATGTTGTACTTGTCAAGAGAGCTCCAACAGTATGATCTGGTCATTGGGATATCAGGGTAGCTTATTTGGCCTCTCTGTGTAACCTCGGGCATGAATGTAGGTGAACTTGGGGTATTGAATGAATAAGAAGGCTTACTATTTCAATAACGCCTGAGTGCTATGAGAGACCCTGCTTTCAAAATCTCCTCTAAGTAATCTGATAACTTGACCCATGAAGGCATCATTTACTTTGTAACACTCCTTAAAAATTTTGAACTAGAGCTAGGGATATCTATTATAGACCTTCAATGCTTGACCCGGTTCCTCATCAGGTGCCTTGAACAATCCACTATATTACCTCCACTCGGCTAGTGAGTAAACAAGATAGGAGGCCATGTAGAATTTGGAGGTCTTCTTTATATTCATGAACTGCTCATGGAAGTAGTCACTTATTATGACTCCCCAGTAGAATGAGGCTTTTTTGGTAACATCCTCTTGCCCGCGGAGAATCTGATCTACAAAGTAGACCATCCACTCTTGAAAGTATGTTGTAGTGGGAAGGCCCATTACTCTACTCAGCATGGTTACTAGGTCATGGTAGTCCTCGTGAAAGTCATTGCGGAAGAGCTCTTGGGGAACCTTCATAGTTCTGCCTCTCTTCTCCTTGAGCCAGTACTGGTTTATAAGTTTCTTACAACCACCTGAGTCCTCATCCCAAGTCACTTTACATTTTTCAATGGTTGGTAGCTCCATTTTTTCAAAGGTAGGGATGTGGAAAGTATTTGCTATTGCTTCACCTGAAATATCAGCAAGGATGTTTCCATCTCTGTCAACTATTGTCTATGTCTCTTGCTAATATGCCTGCTTGCAAGCCATGACTAACTCAGGAGCAACAAGGGATGGTGGAAAGCCCGTAGCCTTAGCAATTCCACTGGTTTTGATTAGTCTTGCATTGTTGTTCTAAGGATGGATCCTGACCCTTTGTTTGAATTCATCTATATCGACACGACTGATATTGGTATCTGTAATTTCCTTCCAGTCCATAATGATTTTTGAGTGCAGAGGCTCCCCTTGGAATTGGTACTTCATCTAGTCTTTTTCCTCTTTCCCATGAGGAACCTTGCCTAACTTCTTCCCTTTTTCTTTCTTTGTAGCCACCCTTGAGGGTCCTAAACCTGGTTCCATATATCTTATAGAAAAAGGAAAGATGAGAATAACCAATCACAAAAATATGGACATTAGTGAAAACCCTTGTGGATGAAGTCCAATTAGATGATATATCACTCATAAAATCAAAATTCTACTTCAAAATATCGTTAGCAATTTACTAGGGGGATTTTGGACAACCCAGGCCTAGGGGGTCAGACTTCCTTGGCAAGAATGTTGTTTAAAGGGTGAATAGGGTGGAGCAACCCAGGTGGTTTCTCCCATCCTTAGACTTTGATGGTTTGAAAGGCTCATGTAGTAGAGGGTCAAATTTAGGCATGTGGGTCAAGACTAGTTTGCAAATTGAAGGTCATTTGTACCTCAATTGGAGCGACTGAGGATACAAGGTCGGAAAGTTGTTGGGGTTCTACTATTTGGAATAGTCAAAAGGAAATGGAATTTCGAGGATGGAGTTACGGGGTCCAGGATCCACAAGGGCCTAAGGCGGTCAATACATCCCACCAGTTTCTTAATTGTTTGAGCGAAAAGGGATGAGGAGCTATTGATATTTTTCCATTTGGAATGACAAACATCGAATTGAAGTCCAGTGGGGCTAGACCGGTGGATCGTTTGGCCCCTGATTCCTTCATTACGTTAACAATTAGGATGACAGGTCCTGGAGGTCAGAAGGATGGAGCGACTTCTCCCTTTCGTGTCAGTCGAGATGGGATGGAATCCCAACAACACAAACCTGGTCGATGGAGCTTAGTGAGAGAAGGGACACCCAAGTTTATCGTTGAAATTCCTTTGTAGCGAATGAAGGCCCAGGGCCCAGGAGATGGAAGGACACGATTAGATGACCATTTGAAATGGTGAGATTACAGTGGAAGTCCGTGGAAAAAATTCACAGTCTGGGGTCTAGTGAAGGCTTGGGATACTGCAGTTTACTTTTTTTTACTCTGGCGGCGAAGATCATGGCGGGACCCGGAGCATGGGTGGACAGGGTAGCTTCACCATTCAAAATGGCGATGACTGCATGGTATCCCAGGGATAGAATCCCATGGGAGTAGGCCCAGGACGGACAGATGGAGGCCAGGTTTTCAGGTTTTTTTCAAGTTTCGACGGCGATTTGTCAGAGGAAGTCCAAGGTTGTAGACTAGAAGGGGCATGTTTCCATTCAAATGTCATTTGGTTTCTAAGTTTTTAAACTGCAACAAGGAGGCCCGAGCCTAGAGGGCATAAATGTCCTATTTGAAGAATAGTGCCGATATGGGAAAGTTTCAGACTTGGCTAAAATGAGATTTTGAAAGTTTGTAGGAATTCTACCACATGGGTTTTCTAGGTGTTTTCTTCATCTACGAAATGAATGTAATTTTAGCCCATGTTATGTTTATCATTTAAGCACAAAATCACAAAAACCACATAGAGGGGTGGATGGAAAACCTACCTCGAAAGCTGAGTGAAAGAAGCTATGAAATCTGCAAAGGATCATCAAACGAGGGTAACGGGCGTGAAGGCGGCGAGCGACAAATGCATATAACTCCTCAAAAATTTCTTTGAACTCCTCTAGCTAACTTGACATATGAAAATGATAGGTTGAACTAGGTATTTAGACCTCAAATCAACATTTAATATGCCTATTAATGCAAGTAGGGTGAACAAATTGGTTGGTGGGTTCAAATTCACAGATGGTCATGGGAATGCCAGGATTTGAGCGTCGGGAGGACGCAACCTCTCGGTTGTTTCAATGTTATCGTATGGAAACTGACGGAAAAAAGGTTTTTGAGGTCTAGAGGATGGGATGCTGGTACAAGTTGGCCGTTAGACATGATGAAGCCGTCATGGAGTTCTGGGTAGAGAAGTCTAAAGGATTGGACTCGGTGGGAGCAAAGGCAATCCATTTTGCAACACAAGTCAAAAGGGAAGAAATCTAGAAGCTAGTTCCTGGGGTGCAGGAACATGAAGGCCATCGACCGTTCAAGACAACGAGCACACAATGGAAACTCAGCAAGGGAAACCTGATAGGTTGGGCCTGCTAGGCCCCAAGGCTATTAGCAGAAGCAAACTACCGAGGAAACTCTACAAGGAACCAAGACTTAGCCAAATTAGAGGGGATGAAACACAATTAACTTAAGATGAGACTTTGGAGGCATGTTAACCATTTAGGACACCAAAATGGGGCATGCAAAATGAGGCGGTGGAAAAATGACCCTACAAGACTAAAGAAAAGAGGGTCCCCATTCTGAACAGGGTGTGTGTGCTGAGGGCACAACAAATGGTGACTCTGTTGGGAAATGCTCCCTAGGGTTCTGAGGGTAAGCGTTCATTCTGAACCCAAAATATTTGGTTTCATAGACTAGGGGCCAATATCCAAATGTGAACTAGGAGAATAGGGTCCTTAGTTGGTCAATCCACAAGACATCTCAGAAGTGTGTGTAGTGAATTCATTCCTTTTTGCAAAAATTGTGACAAGGGTCTGCTAATCCAACCGAGCAAGCTACATAAACCATCCAATCACCAAAAGTAACCTGTACATCACCCCTCTACTAGTCAAGTGTCCATATCCCTGGAATAGTTGTCACTATGACCCCTCGGATATTTCTCTACTACTAGCTAGGGGTCCATAGCCCCGGTAGAGTTACTCACACACCCATACAATCGCTTAATTTCAAAATTTTCTTTCTCTTCTTTTTTTTGATATTTCTTTCAATGTTCCTTTTTCTCACTTATCTTTTGCTCAACCGTGCAAGCAATGAAGCCTATGATGGGTTTGGGAACCAGAGTGGCCACTAGAGAAAACTTAATATTTTTCACTTACCAAGACATCATAGTAGCCATTGTACAATTCTATGGAAATAATTAACATGCATTTTGTGCAAGATCTGAGATGTGCATAAAAGGTTCCAACCAAGGGTTGAGTTCTAAGGAAAAGTTCAAATGAGGAAACCATTCCTAGGTAGCCTTCAAAGACCAATAGTCGGGAATGAGCGTCTAGCCAAAGAACACTAAGGATAGACAACAAAGTGAAATGTTCGTCGATGACCATTGTAGTAGAACAGAGGACACCCTCTTCAAAGCAAAACAACTGGGAGACAAGAAAAATAGAGAGACACAAAAATAGAAAAACACAAGCAAACCAAAAGGCAACCTAACCTAACATATGTACAAATATTTACAGAGGAGAGCCCAACAAAGATCAAGCTTGGAAGTAATGATTCAGGTGCTGCCCATTGACTGGCAATGGAACGTCTTCACCGGTTAAGGTCTTTAGGAAGAAAGCATTGTCTCCTAGGATTTCACCTATCTAAAAGGGGCCAAGCCAAATTTTGTCGAATTTGTTATGACCCCCTTTCTTTTCATGGGCCTTGTCCCAGTATAGGACTAGATCTTGAATTCTAAAGGCCTAGATCTTTGCTCGATGATGGCACCAACATTTGACTATGCCCTGGTGCTTGGAAAAATTTTCTATGGAATGGTCTCATACTTCTAAATGTAAGAGTCTAGCTAACCGAGCCTCTCTACAGTCTCCCCCTTCATAAAATTCATTGATAAATTGGAGGGTAGGTATTTTCAGATGGATATGAAATATGGGCTCTAAACTGTAGACGAGGTGAAATGGGGAATCACCAAGGGCAACCTTATGGTGAGTGCGATCTGCCTAAAGGCTGAAGCAGAGTTGGGTATGTCAGTCCTTAGGATTCCTATAGAGAAATTTATTGATCACTATGATCAGGTTCTTGTTTGTGGATTCAACAAGGCCATTTCCTTGAGAATAGTAATTTGATGAAAATTTAAGGGCGATCCCATAATCAAAAGCCCAGCCAACAAATTTTAATGATGCAAATGCAGGTCCATTATCACATACCAAGGCATAAGGACAATCGAAATAATTTAGAATGAAAATTTCTAAAAAATTTGTAACTACCTCAGTTGTGCATTGCCTACATACAATTGCTTCTGTCCATCTAGTGCAATAATTAGTAGCGTAAGATTGTACCTGTGTCCCGCAAACAATGGAGGGCTTATTGAACCAATGAAATCAAGACCCCATTGTGCAAATGACCTCACCCCTAGAATAGGTTGCAATGGTACAACATTCTTCTCCTTGGTAGCAGTGTTCTGGCATGTGTGACATGAGCTGGCTATGAGCGTCCTTGAAGACTATTAGCCAGTAATACCTGGATTTTAGTATCTAATATGCAATAGAAGGTACAGATCCATGACCAGTGCCAAACTTATCATGAAACTCCTTCAAGACTCGATCTGCTTCTTGCTTGCCAAGGCACCTCAAGTAGATACCTTCATGATTTTTCTTGTATAAAATGGACCCTTGTAGCATGAAATTGTTTCTTTTCAGCCTGAGAGCACGTTTCTGAACTCCCTGTAAGTGAGGCAAGCACTTGTGATTCAAAAAATAATAAATGACATCCTCGTACCATTCTCCTGGAGAAACATCTTCTAGCTGGTATTGTTGTATGGTGAGTTCTAGCCCTACCTCAACTGCTACTTCAACAATTGTTCTGGTAAATGCTTTTCCTCTCACCAATCTCATTGGTTGGATTTCCATATCATACTCCTATAGTAACATGACCCATTTGGCTCTTTGTTTTCCTAATTTCATTTTGCATGAGCAACGTTTTCACGACTGGATCAGGGACAATGGCAAATACTTTATTGCATAGGATGTAATGTCTAAATTTCTTCACTCCCCTAGCAAGAGCATACACTTGTGTTTCTATGTTGTGGTAGCATAACTCAAAATCTTTCAAAGGAGCACTCATGAAGGTGATAGGATGCTTGTTTCCCTCTTCATCATTTTGAGTCAAAATGCTAGACAGGAATGCTTTGAAGTGAACAAATAGATGTAGAATGGCTTCAGATAATCCAGGCTGACTAGTACGGGTGCTTCAACAATTGCTTGCTTAATTTCTTGAAAATCCTGCTTTACTTCAGGGGTCCACTCAATCTTGGCATCTTGCTTCAGCATGGCGTTAAGTAGCTTAACAATTTCAGCAAAGCCTGTGATGAATTTTCTCACGAAGTTGTTCTTCCTGAAGAAATATTTTAGCTCCTTTTTACTGCCTAGTGGTGAAATTTTTAGCAAAGATTGGATACGTTCAGGATCTATGGAGATTCCCTACCTTGAAATGATATGTCCAAGCAATCTACCTTTAGTTACCTTGAAGATGCACTTCTTTGGATTGAGGGAGACTCCAAACTCCCTGCACCTTTGAAACACCTTGCATAAATCATAGACATGATCACTCCATTTCTTAGAGAACATAGTTAAATCATCCATATAGATGATTATGCACTTCCTAATCAAATATTTGAAAGCAATGTCCATGGCATGCTGGAAAGTGGCACAAACATTGATGAGCCCAAAGGGAATTATTTTGTAAGCAAAGGTCTCCCACTTGGTGGTGAATGTTATCTTATGGAAATCTTCATACTACACCATAACTTGGTTGTATTCAGAATACCCATCAAGAAAGGACATCATTTGTGAGCCATTAACAATTTGCAGTACCTCATCTAATGAAGGCACTGGGTAGTTGTCCTTCTTCAGAGCTCTGTTCAAATTGCAGAAGTCTACACACAATCTGATTTCTCTATTCTTTTTTCTGACCAGGACTAAGTTGGAAACCCACGTAGAGTGCCTGACTGGGAAGATAATTTTGGTTGAATGCAATTTCTGCACTTCTTTGTATATGATTAGTTCCAGCAAGGCATTGATAGGGTGTTGTCGTTGGCAGAATGGTCACACTTTTGTCTTGAGAGGGATGGTGTCCATGATGATAGAGGTGTCATAATTCCTAAGGTCCTCATAGCTCCATGCCACCACATCATGATACTTTCGTAAAGCATCCACAATCCCTTTCTTTTCCTCTGCAGTACATACTCTGCCAATGAAAACATTTTTGATCTCTTCGGTAGTTCTGAGGTTGTGAGCATCGCATTGGTTGCTTATGGCTTCCTTCTTCATTTGTTGATCCTAATCTCTAATCTGGTCTAAATAAAAAATGGGCTCCAGCTGAACCATCCCTTGGGGAATCATGTTGATTTTGAGGTTAATTACCCCTTCTATGTCTAGTTCAGTCTCTTCTGGATCAACTTCATCAATTATTTGGGTGGAAAAGATATCAGAGCTTGTGATGAACTCAAGGATGTGCTTATCATTAGTGAAGACTTGAAAATGGGTGACATTATCCAGAACAGATGGTGTATAAGTCATCTCAACAGTGAATTTCTTGAGACCCAACAAGGATAGGGGTTGCAATGTGCTGGTTGCTTGAGCCAAAGCATCAGCCATGTGGTTTTGAGCATGAGTGATCAACTGCATATTGAATGCATCTAGCCCTTCTAAGAGATACCAAACCCTATGCCTATAGTTTAATAATCTTCTATCATGATAGGAATACAATTTTCTAACTTGTTTGACCACCAGCTCAGAATCACCAAAAACTTGCAACATCTTAACATTTTTCTTCAAGGCCATCAGAAGACCATGGACTAATGCCTCACATTCCACTACATTATTGTTACAATAGAATTGAAGTCTATGAGCAGAAAAATAAGACTTACTCGTAGGGATGACTAGTTCAAATCCAACACCGACTCCTTGATTGGACTTGGATCCATCAAAGCATAATGTCCAAAATTTGGAAGAATCTTTGACATTGAGACCACTGAGGCAATCATTACCTTTAGGTTGCGAGTTTTGATTTATGGCTTATGAGGTAGATACTAGCTTGGTATGGTAGAGGGTTGGCTGCCCCAATGGCGTCTCCTTCTTAGGAATAGCTAACTTCTTGACATGTTCTATTGCTATTTGGCATAGGCAGCATTCAAATTCAGAGTGAGCCGCATCATGCACCCTACACCAATTTGGGAATAGGAGCTATTGGAAATTCATTCTTGCACCCAAGTTGAGCTGGTTTTGTATGCACTTTTCCATAAAATTCTAAAATCCATCCAACAATCCCAACATGTTATCCTCAGGGGTTTCCTCATCATCGACTTCTACTAGCATCTCCATGCTTTGAGGTGTATGGGTTAAATCAACTAGAGGGATGCATTGCACTAGTAGGACCTTAGATACCATCCCTTCTTCTTGAGTCTTTGCCTCTTCTTGATAAACAAAGGGACAATGATTTACCAGCTTAGTTTTAGTAAATAACACCTTGTTCAAGTTGTTATATTCAGTGATCATGAGCTTCATGCATGGCTCTCACTCGATGTGGATATGATTGGGTAGTCCCTTCCATGACAACCACATGTGCGATAAATCCATGGCAGTGTATCTATTCAAGGCATGGGTAAATTCCCATCCCAAGATGATTCCATATGCATCAGGAACATCCACAACTTGGATGTCAATGACCTATTGCACCCTCAGGTCCATGACAATCTACATTGGGATTCAATTCATTTCTCCCACAATGTTTATCTTAATTTTGTCCAATTGAGTCACCTTTTTCCTTAAAGGTGTAGGGCTAATCCCAAGGGATTTGCATATGGCCAGGGGCATGACGTTGAATGATGCTTTGAAGTCAATCAAACAATTATGTATATTTTTTCCAAATATCCAAATGGTGGTGAGAAAGGGCAGTGTTTCCAATTTCCCTTGGAAGAATCCCATAGGCGTTTCCACTTGGGCTACTTGAGCTTTTTCTTATCACCAATCTTGTCCTTAAATTTCCCAGAGGGTGGATCCCTAGGGGTTTTCCTATGGTTCTAATTTGATTCTTTGGTAGGTTGTTTACCCATAGGCTGATTGGAGGGAGTATCCTTCCTTTGGACCACAGGTTCTTGCCTAGGCTCTTTGAAGGTGACCCTTTTTGTTGATGTTTCTGGCATTGCTTCAGGCGATGGGGTTCCATTAAGTATCCTAAAGAAGGAATGCCTTATGGCAGGGACCTTGAGTAGTTCAAAGGAAGATAGGATAATTTTTACCTTCTTGAATTCTTTTGCTACATATTCACCCATTTTTTCAATCTCAGAATCAAAGGCTCGGCCTATGGTGGAGCTAGCAGGTTGGGATTTTATTTGGCTTAACTAGTTTTGAGGCTGACTTTGTGACCTATCCTTGTTGAAATATTGGGTGGGCACATGGAGAAGCCTAGGATTATTGCTAGCATTCAGATCAGGTGAAGTACTAAAGTTATTTGGTGGGGTAGAAGTAGTAAAGGGTCCACTAGCCTGCCTATTCCTGAGGAAGTAGGGAGTTAATCTTTGGTGAAACATATGAACTTCATCTACATGATGTTCTTCCTCATCTATTGGACCATTATCTATTTAATCTAAAAGCCTTGATAAGGTTTCTGTGCTACTTACCTCTTGTACTTCTTCATTCTTGACGCGTGTGACCTCCTTCTCAGGCTCGTTGCAGTCATTCCAGAGGAAGGGAGCTTGGTTGACCACGAGGTAGGAAGAGTCGTAAGGCTCAGATGGGATGATGTCCCTGCAACTGACACTATCAATTGCATTTTGGACCTCCACCTTGAATATTTCAATGGTCATCTAAAATTCAGGACAATCCAACTCAGAGTGTTTGCTTGTCTTGTGGATCTGGCACCATCCGGACATAGTAGCCTCGATGAGATACACTCCACTAGTCATCTTTGCATTGCTGCCAGGTTGATCCAAAGGAGTATGAACACCCCCATTATTGGGTCTTGTATTCCATGTGTGACCCTACTTCTGAGAAGGTCTCCTCTCAAATTTATGACTTGAATTCTACCCTCTGTTGTAGTTTTTCCTAGAAGAAGTGTCGGCTTCAAAGTTATCCCTACCATCCCTATTGTCTCTGTTATCCCGATTGAGGCTAGCCTGGAGGCTATGCTGGGAGGCCTATAGCTGATTATTTTGATTTCTCAGGTGCATCATCTCCATGGAAATTTTCTTTATCATTTCTGTCAGCTCTTCCAATTTTTCTTTCTCAGTATTGCTTGACTGTGGCACTTGATTTTGGAGGAAGATAAGTGGGGCTGCTGGCTAGTTTTGATGTGCTGGAGGGAATTCCTATCCCAAAAAATATAATGGTGCTTGCGGCTATTGAGAGTATATCTGGTGTTATTGGGGAGCCCGAGAATAGTTTTGTTGTGGCTGAGGCTACAAGTAAGAAGGCATGGGAGGTGCATGATTCATCGACTATCCAGGGTGTGGGATAATAGGCAGTTGAGGCACCTAGTTCATAAGAGGTGTTTGATGAGTGAATGATTTGTTGAGTGCCTGAACCTGCATTGGATGAGATACTAGACCCAAAGAGGGCAGCAGACTAGAGATATTCTACCCCAAGTCAACACTAGTGACAACAACTTCTACATAAGCATTCACTAGCATGGTAAGCAGTGGGCACATCATTTTTACCAATGTTGATGTGAGATTATCTAATGTTGCATAGTATATGGGTAGGGGCACGATGTCATTATACGCATATGGATCCTGAAGTCTCATGAAGGCGCAATGGAAGCGATCATTAAAAGAGCCAATGTGTTAATTAATTTCTCTTCGATCAGACATAAACTCTCGGTATAGCTCTGAAGGGCTAATTGAAATTTTATACTTTTGTAGGAATACATTCTTCAAGAGGTCCCATGAAGTAATGGACCCTCTCAGAAAATTGATAACAATCACACATGGCAATATAGATGATGATCATTTATTCACTAGAAACATGCCCTACCTTTTGGCTTACAAAATTAAAAAATGATATGGCGTTAAACCCAAAAATACAATGTGGGTCGAACCCCTTATCTATCACTATTATACTTCTACTTGACTGAATTCATTGATTCCTAATGCAACTACATGATTCCTATATATACTAATTCCCAGCTCCAGAAAAGGTCTGTATTGGCCTCAAGAGGTCTCAAACCTCGAAGTAGATGAAATGTGTAAAGGTTGGGGAAACATATGATTTTCTCTTGATCTTTGGACAAAAACAATGCAGATTGGAACTAAGGTTCCTTGATGAATGTGCATCCTTAAGAGACGGTCTCTTGCATTTTGCAAGTCACAGAATAGGTTTGCACCCTTGAAAAATAAGACTGGTCGCGAGGATTGAACTTCGTGCAAAATCCCTTTGGATTCTTGGGTATGTCGTGATAAGCATTGAAGTGCAACGACGAAGGATTTTGCACCAACCAATCCATGATGGGAAGCAGAGGTGATATCTGTTGTTGAGGGACAATAATCTAGGGCTACATCTATTGTAAGATAGTGGCCTGGGATTGTACTTGGGCTACAGTTGTTTGCACTGCACCTTGAACTTGAAGGGTAAGGAGAGTGACAACTCCTTGGCTATCGAAGATGAGAGGTGGAAAAGTAGTTTGGTGTGTCTGGGTGGAGGATGGACAAGAGGTGAATGGAGGCAAAGGTGGAATGGAATTGAATGGGATGAAGGAAGAGGAAGAAGCAGAGTCTCCTTCCTTAGTTCGTTTAGCCCTGGTGGGGGGCTGTAGCTCTTGAAGTTCCCCTTTTTTTGGTGTTGAGAATTCTCTGAAATATTTTAGGGGATAATGATTTGATTTGATCCAGCTTCACAAGGCCCTCCTTCTAGCGCTATTTTTGTTGATGGGTGTTTTTGCACACTTTCTCAACACAAGCAGTACAAGAATGCACTACCTCTCTTGAAAGGAGACTTCCAACAACAAGTTGTTGAAAGTCACCCTAAGGTCTCTCGAGTGTTAGGTCATGACTTGCATGGAATTCCTCAGTTGATATTTGATGTGATTTTTCTAGTAATCATAGGGCATACTTACGTAGCTAGATGCAAAGTTGATCTTAGAATCTAAAGTTTCTGAGATGGAAGTTAATTTGCACTTTTTTGTAGGTTCAAACAACAATCTGAAACTCAAGTTTTTTCTTTAAGTTTTGACTTTACAATGTGCAATGAACCTTAGCTAAGGTTACTTCTAAAAAAAGGAAAAAAAGATTAGAGAAGAGGGAAGGTTCTTGGATCTACAACTAACTATGAACAGTGATCATGGAGGTTCCATTGTGGACAACTTCCTTTAAATAGGATTTCACTTAACCAAGAAGCCTACAGTGTCATGAAATTTGTGCTATCTGCCAAGGTTTGCAGATATTTTACCATTCATCCACCATATATATACATGAATAAAGATAAAATTTTAAAGTACCTTCATTTTTCAGCCCAGACTAACTTTACACAGCCATTTACCATCAATAAATAGAAAAAAGTATGGACTGGAAGGCATCTACACAACAAAATTTCCAAAATCATAGAACAAAATTACCAAATTCATTTAAGAAATCTAAAACCAACTAGAAAAACAATGTAAATCTAACTAAAACATCTGACTATGGGAGATTGAATCATGAAACATAAAGAGAAACTTAGAAAATGCACCAAAGCAAAACTATTTTCATTAAAATTTCTGCAGAATGTCATAATAACAACTCAACTCTTTTGAAAATGAGAGGAGACCCCCTATTTATAGTGTCCAAAAAGTAGAATGAACGACCAAGATTTAACCTTATTGTGTGGCCAAGATTCACTACAACTTAGGGTTCTACCTACCCCATAATATATTTCAGTTTAAAATACAACTTTGTCTTTATCCATATTTTATCCTCTAGCGACAACATTGTAGTAGTTTTATCTTTTGTTGATTTCCCTTTTGTTGTAGCTACTATGTTAGGAATTTTTTATTAATAATAGGGATACCTTCTTGCTTCTTCAAAGCTGCATATTCCATGAACTTCAGAATTACCGGCTGGAGCTTGCCAACCTCCAAAACTTTGGATCATAGCAATTGATAACTCCACTCTTTGGAGTTGTCTGTAAGCCTTTCCTAGTCTTCATCATACTTGGCAGTGTGGTCCTTGAACTGTTTTGACTGGGAAAAGGCACAAGTAGAAAAACTCATAAAATCTGTGGTTATCTCCTCTAACATTTTGTCCTCCATCCTTTTCTGAAAGTGGGTCCTTATCTTAACTAGGTCCATTTGTACAAAATGCATCTCATAGCCCGTCACTAGCTTCAGGTATCAGGAACAATCTACTCTAATTTCCTTGTTCCATTCAATATTCGGATCCACTTTTTCAATCAATTGCTCCAACCTTTCTTTGTTTTTCTCAAAGTCTCACTTCCATACATCCATCAGCCAATGCTCATCCCTTTTGAATGCAAGCTCTTTTTCCCATGTTGTACTTGGTAGTTTGAGAATAGCCTCAATCTTCTAGTAGGTGGACTCATAACTCGTATGGAAATCAATGTAAAGTTTTCTGATACCTTCAGGAGACTGCTATAGGTATAAGAACTTGTTTGATGTTCTAACAAAATGGCTAATGCCCATGTTTCCAATGTATAGAACCTGCTAGAACCAGCTTTCTGTCCAAACTCTTTCTCTTTTTTAGCTTATCAACTTGCTCCTTGGACAAAAATTGTAGTGGAGCCACGGACATGGTAGGAACCTCTTTTTCCAAGGACCATTGTTGAATGTACGTTGTTAGGTCAGCTACTTGTGCCTTTAGTTCCTCTTTGGAAACTTTGTCTTGTTTTATCATGTGTACCACTGTGGAAACAGATTCTTGGAGGTGCTCTACCTTTTGCTCCCTAGTAGCCATTCCCAAATCCATGGTAGATACATTATAGATTATTCCTTCATCTCCCACTACCAGTGTTGCCACCTAGACAGTCCTAGATCTAGAAACATCCATTGTCACTTTCAATCTGACTTTGGGCTTTTTCTCTTTTTTGGTAGTGATCTATGTGCTAGCTAAGATAGCTTCTAGTCTCGTTCTTGGATTTATCAGGGCGGGATCCCTCTCCTCAAGTTGCTTCTCTAGCCATTCGGGCATCTGAGCCTTTTCCTTAGGTGACTTACGATCACCTTCTTCATCTTTTCTAATTTCAATCTCCTTTTCCTTAGGAGCCTTTTCCTCTTCCTTCCCATCTTCCTCATCTTCATTGGAATCCTGGATGAACGTTATGCATTTGATTGGGAATTTGGTGGGTAGGCGCCCTTTGGGATTTTCTTCCCTCTCAACCTCCTCTTCTCCTTTGTCACCTGGCTCATTCTCATGCTCGTGCTCCTTGGGTAGTTCAGTTTTGAGGCTTTTGTCATCTTGACCTTCACCTTCAGGCCTGTCCTCTTCTACATTCTCCTCCTCCCTATGAGGGGGTGACACATCTTCCAGTTGTTCCCTTGTAGGAAGTTTCACATTTTCTTCTATGTTGTCACCCTCCTGCCCTTCCTCCTAATGGGGTGACCTTTCAATTTCTTCCCTGACATCTTTTAGTTTCCTAGCCAATTCTTCTTCAAAGTCTGAATCAAAGGTCCGCACAATAACTCTACCACCAACACCCTCCTCATCATCTCCACTTTCAGAAGACCCCATTTCTTCTTCTTCATGGACCACCTTATCAATTTGATAGTGATCATACTTAAGATGCTCATGATACTCATTAGATTCCTCCTCCAATGATTTCAAAGCTTCCATCTCTCGCCTCTCCCATTCCTCGGATATTTGCATTGTGGTTTCCATTGTTGGTGGTCTCGTTGGAGGTTTTAAGGGTGGAGCACTAACGAGGACCTGCACTAAGGCAGCTTGGATGGTGGGATCCAAAAATATTTGGGAAATCTCAGAGGGGACATTCTACATGTGCTGTGAGAAAGGATCTAGCAACGTGAGTGTGGGAATTGGTATTGTAGCTATCACCATGGGAAGTGATGTAGTGGGCGACATGGAGGTGGAGGAAAGTGGAGAAGTTTTAGAGGAGGAATAAACCAATACTACGAGCCCGAATGGTGAAGAGAAGGCAAGGTGGACTGATATATCCACCATTGGTGGGGATGTGGCAATCATGGCTTGGGAAATGGATGCAAGGGTGGCAAAATTAGAGGTAGTAGATGGAGATTTTTCCTTCTCTATCTCCCCTTCTTCACCCTCATGAAAGGGGTCCTCCTGAATCACAGGAAGTCCCGCAATGCTTCCTAACCTTTTATGTTTCTTTGAGGGTGAACCCTCTAAATCCTTCCTTGCATGTACTTTAGGATTAGGTTTCTCCTCAACCTCTTTCCTTTTCCTTGATCTTGTGAGTGGAGGAGACTTGGATTTTCCCCCTATTGAGGTTGTAGCAGTAGCATCATCTATGGCACTAGGTTCACACTTGAGCACTTTATAGGTTAGGACAACCCCTTGTTTCTTTAATTGGGCTACTTGTCCATTGACCCATTCCTTGGTGTGAGCCTTGACAGGTTTAGTTAGAATGCCGAGGTCATCGACCTCTTGCTCATACCAATCTATCGCTAGTATTGGAAAGTTGGTGACTACACTATACCTGGGGTCCATTACGATATTTTCATCTTCTTCAACTTGGTCAGGTATGGGAAAAAAATTCACCCTTCTTAAAAAGTACACAGTTATTTGCATATAATGCCTCAAGCGTACCTCCTTATCATCTTGGAAATTTTCCAAGAAATCTTCTACGTGATGTAAATGGGTGTACCCTAGTCCTAGTGCATTCCTTATGTGCCCATACGGGTCCATTTGTGGGTGAGCAGTGTGTAGACGGAAATGATATTCTACTAGTTCCTTTTCAGAATTCCCAACACACTGGGAGGTTTGTAATTTGTACATACCCTAGCTGAAAGTTAATGGATAAGGGATCCTTGCCAAATTCCTACTGCTAAAGATTGAATGTACATGTTGTAGTTGTCGAGAGAGCTCCAGCAGTATGATCCGGTCATTGGGATATCGGGGCAGCTTATTCAGCCTCTCTATGTAACCTTGGGCACGAATGTAGGTGAACTTGAGGTATTGAATGAACAAGGAGGTGTACTATTTCAAGAATGCCCGAGCATTGTGAGAGACCCTCCTTTCAAAATCTCCCCAAAGTAATCTGATAATGTGACCCACGAAGGCGTCATTTACTTTGCAATACTCAAATTTTTTGAACTAGAGTTGGGGGTATCTATCATAGACCTTTAATTCTTGAGTCGGTTCCTCATCAGGTGCCTTGAACAATGCACTTTACTTCCTCTGCTCGGCCAATGAATAAACATGATAAGAGATCATGTAGAATTTGGAGGTCTTCTTTACATTCATGAACTGCTTGTGGAAGCAGTCGCTTATTATGCCTCCCTAGTAGAATGAGGCTTTTTTGGTAACATCCTCCTGCTCGTGGAGAATCTTCTCTACAAAGTAGGCCATCCACTCTTGAAAGTATGCTGTAGTGGGAAGGCCTGTTACTCTACTCAGCATGGTGACCAAGTTGTGGTAGTCCTCGTGAAAGTCATAGTGGAAGAGCTCTTGGGGAACCTCTGCAGGCTTTCCCCTCTTCTCCTTGAGCCAGTACTGGTTTATAAGTTTCTTACAACCATTAGGGTCCTCGTCCCATGTCGCTTTACATTCTGCAATGGTTGGTGACTCCATTGTTCCAAAGGTAGGGATGTGGAAAGTATTTGTTATCACTTCACCTGACATATCAGAAAGGATGTTTCGATCTCTATCAACTATTGTCCATGTATTTGGCTAATACACCTGCTTGCAAGCCATGACCAACTCAAGAGCAACAAGGGATGATGGAAAGCCTATAGCCTTATCAATTCCACTACTTTTGATTAGTCTTGCATTGTCGATCTTAGGATGGATCCTGACCCTTTGTTTGAATTAATCAATATCGACATGACTGATATTGGTATCTGTAATTTCCTTCCAGTCCATAATTTTTTTTTAGTGTAGAGGCTCCCCTTGGAACTAGTACTTTATTTGGTCTTTGACCTCTTTCCCATGAGGAACCTTGCTTGAATTTTTCCCTTTGTCTTTCTCTACAGCCACCCCCAAGGGTCCTACACCCAATTCTATATATCCTACAAAAAAAGGAAAGATGAGAATAACCAATCACAAAAATATGGATGTTAGTCAAAACCCCCATGGACAAAGTCCAATTAGATGATACATCACTTTTACTTCAAAATATCGTTAGTAATTTACTGGGGGGATTTTGGACAACTCAGGTTAAAGGGTGAACAGGGTGGGGCAACCTGGGTGGTTTCTCCCGGCCTTAGATTTTGATGTTTTGAAATGCTCATGTAGTAGAGGATTGAATTTAGTTACGTGGGTCAGGATTGGTTTTCAAATTGAAGGTCGATTGGACCTTGATTGGAGTGCCCAGGGATACAATGTTAGAAAGTCATTGGAGTTCTGCTATTTGTAACAACTAAAAGGAAATGAAATTCTGGGGATAGAGTTCCAGGGTCCAGGATCTGCAAGGGCCGAAGGTGGTCAATACATCCCACCAGTCACTTAAGTGTTCTGGTGAAAAGGGATGGGGAGCTATTGAGGTTTTTCCGTTTGGAATGACAAACGTCAAACGAAAGTCCAGTGGGGATGGCCCGACAGATCGAGCCTGATGGATTGTTTGACCCTTGATTCCTTTGTTAAGTTTTCTTTCAGCAATTAGGATGGTGGGTCCCAGAGGTCAAAGGGACGAAGCGACTTCTCCCTTTTGTGCTATCCGAGATGGAATGGAATCCCGGTGGCAGAAACCTGGTGGATGGAGCTTGGCAAGAGCAAGGATGCCCAATTTTATCGTTGAAATGTCTTCACGGTGAATGAAGACTCGGGGCTTGGGAGACAGAAGGACGTGGTCAAATGGTTGTTTAAAATGGAAAGATTGCAGTTGAAGTCCGTAGACAAAACTCCGTAGTTCGGGGTCTGGTGAAGGCTTGGGATACTACAGTTTACTTATTTTTACTCTAGCGGTGAAGATCATGGCAGGATCCAAAGCATGGGTGGATGGGGTAGCTTTGCCATTTAGAATGGCGATGACCGCGTGACATCCCAGGGATAGAATCCTGTGGGAGTAGGCCTGGGAGGGATGGATGGAGGTTGAGGTTTTCAGGTTTGTTTCAAGTTCCAACGGTGATTCACCAGAGGAAGTCTAAGGTTGCGGGCCCGAAGGGGCATGTCGCCATTTGAATGTCATTTGGTTTCATAGTTTTTAAATGACAATGGGAAGGCCTAGGCCTAGAGGATATGAATGCCCTATGCGAAGAACAATGCCAACATGGGAAAGTTCTGGACTTGGCTAAAATGATATTTTGGAAGTTTGTAGGAATTCTGCCACATGGGTTTTCTAGGTGTTTTCTTCATCTACCAAATGAATGGAATTTTATCCCATGTTATGTTTATCATTTAAGCGCAAAATCACAAAAACCACATGAAGGGGCACATGGCAAGCCTACCTCGAAAGTCTAGTGAAAGAAGCTATGAAATCTGTGAAGGATCATCAAACGAGGGCAATGAGAGTGAAGGCAATGAGCGACGAATGCACTAGAATCCTTATAAATCACTTTGAACTCCTCTGGCTAACTTGACATATGAAAATGATAGGTTGAACTAGGTATTTATACCCCAAATTATCATTTAATATGCCCATTAATTCAAGTACAGTGAACAACTTGGTTGGTGGGTTCAAATTCACGAACGACAACAGGAAGGCCGAAACCTAGGCGTCAGGAGACACAACCTCGCAGCCGTTTCAAAGTTATCATTTGGAAACCAATAGCGAAAAGGATTCCAGGGTTCCAAGGATAGGACATCGGCATAGGTTGGCCATTGGAAACGACGAAGCCATCACGAAGTTCTGAGCAGAGAAGTCTAGAGGATTGGACCTGGCAGGGGCAAAGGCAATCCATTTTGCAAAAAAAGTTAGAAGGGAAGAAATTTGGAAGCTGGGTCTTGGGGTGTGGGAGGGTGAAGGCCATTGGTTGTTTAGGATAATGAGCACACAATGGAAACCCGATAGGTTGGGCTTGCTAGGCCCTGAGGCCATTGGCAGAAGCAAACTACCGAGGAAAATCTGCAAGGAACCAAGACTTAGCCAAATTGGAGGGGATGAAACATGGTCCCCGTTCTGAACGAGGCATGTGTGCAGAGGGCACAACAGTGAGTTCATCTCCAATGAGTTTAACAATTTTTGTGAAGATCGTGGAATAAAGATATAGTTATCAACCCCTAAAACTCCTTAGCAAAATGGAGTTGTGGAGAGAAAGAAAGAATAGAACTATTCAAGAAGTAGTAAGGACTATGATTAAATAATCAAGTCTACTAGATGTCTATTGGAGAGAAACAATTCATACTGCAGTCTAAACTCTTAACAGAGGTCAAGATAGAGTAAATAGTTTAAAGAATCCTTATGAGTTATGGTATGGAAAACCTACTACTATGAAATATTTCAGAGTGTTTGGAAGCAAATGCTCTATCAAGAGAGATGAATAAAACTTAGGAAAGTTTGATGCAAGAGGGTATGTGTAGGATCATGATGGGCCAAAAAGTGGCAATATGATGGGTATGTGGCTGGCGACATTTTTTTTACCCAAAATTGATGAAATGAAAAGGGTTTTTAAAGGAGATTCTCAGCTTTCCACCAATATAAATTATGTTTTACTTTGAATTTAATAAGTAATTATTATTAATTTTCTTTTCAAATTACGACTAAAGTGTTGATTGATAGTCTGATTGAAAAAAATCTATATCTTTCAAACAATATCACATTTTTTCAATCCAAAACATACGTCACATTCTATGCTTCCTATACTATAGGATTAAAAAAAGAAAAAATGAATTTCATGAAGTTTTGACCAAGTTAAGGTGGCTAGACATACGAGTTTTTTATATTTTCTAAAAGTTGTAATAAAAAATTCATAATTAATTATTTACTTGGAAAAAAATTACAAAAAATATGCATCACATCAGGACATGAGTCCTCTACTTATATCTAAAATCTTATAAAAAATATTATCATTTTATTGTGGTTAGGGTGGTCAGACAGACACCTACTTCTTATTTTTCCCTGAAATTTAAGTACTATTGCTTTGAAATTTCAAATTTTCACCAAATAGATTTATTTTCTTTTAAAACAAACCTAGTAGTTTAGAAACTACATTCAATTTTCTACAGATTCTATTCTTACATATTTTTGAAATAATATAGATAACTTATTCAAATTTTTACATCAAGTTGCCTAACTCTAATTTTTCTGAATTTTTTGCCACTTAAGGGCCTGTTTTTTCCATGATGATCATGCACATACCCAAGATCTAATGAAGGAATCTTCCTTGGATACTCTACAAAGAGAAAAGCATCCTTGTGCTATAATAAAATGTTGAAGAAGATTGTTGAAAGTGCAAGTGTCAAAGTTGATGAAGAACCACATCAAATTTTTATGCTAAGAGAAGGATATGAATCTAATGAACCCCCTTATAGTGAAGAAGAAAAGGATGAATATAAAGAAAAAGAGATGATATTTGAAGAGGAAGTATCTCCACAAAAGATCCCTAAGAATCCTAAGTATGTGGAGAAGAATAATTTTTAAGATCAGATCATTGAAGATAAGAGTAAAGGTGTGTTGATAAGAATAAAAGTTGTTATGACAGAGGAACAAGTAAAATTTGTTTACTTTTAGAGGTAGAACCTAAAACTATAACTGAGGCATGCAAAGAAAAGAATTGGATCAAGGCTATGATATAAGATTTGGAACAAATTGAAAAGAATAAGACTTGGGAATTGGTCCCAAGACCTACAAAACAAAAATTTGACAATAACTAAATGGGTTTTTAGGAAAAAACTGAATAAGGATGTGTGTAAGGGCTACTCACAAATGGAAGAATATATTTTGAAGAGACTTTTTCTCTAGTGGAAATAATGGAAGTTATTAGAATTTTTTAGGATTTTGTAGCACATAAAGAATTCAAGGTATATCAAATGGATGTGAAGTCTTCATTTTTGAATGGTGAGTTAGAAGAAGAGGTGTACATTGAAAAAATTGAAGGTTTTCAATTATCAGAAGATGTTGATATGGCCTGTAGATTGAAGAAAGAATTGTATGGACTCAAACAAGCTCCTAGAGATTGGTATGCAAGATTGGATAAGTACTTATTGAAGAAAGGATTCAAAAAGGGTACTACAGATAACAACCTTTACTTCAAGGTTGAGGGAGAAAAAATCCTGATTGTGGTAGTGTATGTTGATGAAATTATCTTTGGAGGAAATGAAGGTATGTGAAAGAGGTTTGCAAATGAGATGTAAAATGAGTTTGAGATATCAATGTGTGGGGAGATGAATTTCTTCCTTGGATTATTAATCAATCAATCAAAAAAAGGTATTTTCATTTCATAGTCAAAATATGTTAAGGAAATGTTGAAGAAGTTTGGAATGGAGGATTTAAAACTAGTGTATACTCCTATGGTTACTGGTTGTAAGTTGAGAAAAAATGATGAATCTCCTAAGGTTTATGAGAGCAAGTACAAATCAATGATTGGTGGATTGCTATATCTAATTGCTACTGGACAAGATATCATGCATGCAATATGTCTTGTGGTAATATTTCAAGATCTCAGAGAAACACATGTTACAACAATTAAAAGGATATTTAGATACTTGAAGGGAACTCTGGACTTTGGTTTATGGTATCCTAGGGATATTCATTTATATTTGAGTGATATACTGATGCAGATTGGGAAGGTTGTGTAGATAACAAAAGAAGTACAAGTGGAGGTGCTTTCTTTCTTGGAAGGAGATTGATTTCTTGGTTGTGCAAAAGGTAGGATTCATTGTCATTATCTACTATAGAGGAAAAGTACATTGTAGCAACATCATGTTGCACACATGTGTTGTGGATGAAGCATTCAATAAATGATATTAGAGTATCCTATAATGAACCTATTTATATCTTGTGTGATAATACAAGTGCTATCAATATTTCAAAAAAGTTGGTAATTCATTCAAGGATAAAGTATATCTCTATCCAATATAACTTTCTAAGAGAGAAAGTTGCAGAGAATAAGATGAATTTGGAGTATGTTCCTACAAAGGATCAAGTTGTAGGTATTTTCACCAAGGCTCTTCCAAAAAATACATTTGAGTATCTCCGACCAAAGTTAGGGGTTATTGTGCTTCCTTTCAACTAATTGCATAAGTTGGTGCATCCATCCAAAGAGCATTTCAAGATACATTCTTGGTCCTCCACTAATGTTGAAGGCTACCTCTCAGGGGATTAGGTAGTAGTGTTCTTGTTTGGTGTAGTCAAGGGAAGCATATCTTGTGTTCCTAAAGGGGAGAGAGGGGAGAGTGCAATAACGAGTAAGTAGAGCAGTGAAGAGAGAGTAGTGCAAAAAAAGTGTAGCTTGTAGGTGTTTTCTAATATCAAGTGTGGAGGTAGAACCAAAGGGTGACCCTTTGTCATTGATGTAAAAGGGGAAGAGTAATGTTTACAAAGCTTACCACATAGGGGGAGAAGAATTCTATAAAGTAGAGGTACATAAAGAGATTGTGAAGAGTAAGAGATGCCCCAATAAGGGGGAGTGTTTCTTGCTGCATAAGTTGTTGATGGTTCTTTTAGAGCTAGTATTGTTGGATCAATGAAAATGGAGGAGATTATTACAAGTATGATAAATTTTTGTTGTCATTGATGTCAATAATATGAAGATTAGTGGAGATTGAGTGGTGTTTTCATTAGTGTTGTCAACCCTAGTGTATGGAGATTGTTGAAGCTGTTGAAAATTGTTGTATGAGAAAAAATTATGGTGTTGCAGATGCTATGGATGTGTTGAGGATATTTTTTTAGTATTGTTGATGTAGCTGGTTCACTTGATTTTCAAGTTCTTTTGAGAAATTTTGAAAAAAAAGAGTGTGTAGTGTGAGAGAGGTGTGTTTTGTGTTGCATTCTACATTTCTTCATCATTGAAGATATGCTTATGTGGTTTGGATGTGATGATTAGAGGTGTTCAAAGGTGTTATATCTAGAGTTTCAAGTTTTGGATCGTGCGGTAGTGATAATTGTGTTTGGCAGTGTGTTTTTCTGTGAAGAAGGTTGTTTGGGAAAAATGGAATTACTTTGCATTCTTATTTCCTATCTTGAAGATTTTGGAATGTTCTTATACTGTCTTTATCTACTTTCCCTTGGAGTGTTGAGTGTTGATTTGCTCCACAAGCTTGGATTCACAAGTTGTGTTTTGTGGTACTTTGTATAGTTGCACAAAATGAGTGTGTTCTTCAATTTAGGTGTTTATAGTAGTGGTGTTGGATATTTTGATGATGTGGACTATTTGTGGATGTGATGTGGTGTTGTTGTGTGGTATGTATGTTGTTTTTGGACCTAGAGAGACATGTGTGTGGTCACTTGTTTGTGAAGGTTTGGATGAATTGGCATGCTAGTGCTAATTGTAGAGGTTTATTGTTGCTTTTGGAAGTGTGGTGAAGCGTGTTGGTATAGATTTAGGTCCTAGTTAACCCATGGCATGGTATGCCTTCACTTCTTTCCACAATGGTGGTGTTTGGTGCTGACCTATTTGGTGTTGCACATTTGAGGTACATGCATTTCATTAAGGCCAACCTAATTAAGTTTTTTTTAGGCCATGTATAGTATAAATGCAAGGTGAATTATTAGAAATGTGGGTAAGGTGTTGTGAGATGTGAATGTTTCAAGTATGGTGATCTGAGTGTGAGCTTAATGCCTATGAATCTAGATGTAGTGAGAAAAAGGTGTCTACATTTTTCAGTGTTATTGAAGTTGCTAGAGGCAGTGAGCCAAAGGTTGTAGATGGTATAGAGTTGAAATGGTAGATATTGTTGTTGCTCTAAGATAGTGAATCTCTCTATAAATTTTTTCTTCTATTCTTATTTCTTCCAAACAATGAGTTCTTTTGGGTAATGAGCCCTTGGTAGTGATTCTAATTGTATTCAATATTTCTATTCTTATATAAATATGTGAGCTAATCCTCACCATGGTTTTTCCTTGCTTAGGGTTTTTCGTGTAAATCCAATGTTCTATTATTTATGGTGGTGTTTGCATTATTGTTTCACATATTTACATTCTATTAATGCTTAATTAAGGTTTAAAGTTTGATAAGGGTTTTAAAGTTAATGAGGGATTGAATGTTTTAATGTATAGCTGATTCACCCCCCTCTCAATTATTTTGTGTATCTAATGAAAGGGTGCAAACGTGTCCAACTTAGGATCCCATCAATCTACAATGTTAAGACAAACATTCACACAATACAAAGCAAGATTCATAAAGGAATCAATGACCAATAAATGAAGTATACATAAAAGAATACACAAAGCATACATAAAGAAAACATGATGCATACAAGGAATACACGAAGAAAAACCATGAAATAAACAGAGAAAACACACCAAATACATGAAGAAAACATACAAAATATACAAGAAAAAAACATAATCAACACAATACAAGCAAGAATTCCAACATAATATAAAACATAAAACACAAGGTTAATATACTAAAAAGGATTTTAGTTAGCAAGTTAAGGAAACCTCTATCTAAGATTTTTCTCACATACCAAATGCCACCAATAATTTTTTTTAGAAATGATAGTGTTCTCATAGGACTAGAAATTTTCATCATGGTAAATCACATATGAGCTACATAGATATACTAGCTATCAAGTTGTGTTATGTTAAGTGTTCACAAAATAGGATAGGTTTTACAAGGCTAGAAAGTTGTGTTATTCTAGTTGAATCATGAAACACATGGATAAAATAGAAAGAAAGTTGTGTTATGCTCAATGGCCTTGAAAATATTCTCTAGTTCATAGGCCAACAAGCTCCATTATGCTAGGTCTATACAAATCACACATTACCAAGAACATAAAAGTTTAACATCACAAGGGATAAATTACTAACCATGCCTAAGGAGGTATATAAATGTTTAACATCATGAGGGATGGGTAAATGATTAATGTTGTAAGGGATGAATTGATAACCATGCCTCAAAGAGAATTATGAACAACAACACCACCAAGGGTTTATGCCAATAAGTCAACTCTCACAAGATGTTCATAAAAATAGATAGGATGATATGGCCCCCTTAAAATATTGACATACTAGATGCTGATATTTTAAGGAAAAGAGAAGGGGGAAGAGGTGATCCTCAAGAAGGATGCACACATCCAAAACTAGTTATTATTTTCCCCAAGTGTAAAGGAAAAGAAAACCATTCTAGAGACTATCATGTTTCTACCATAGATGAAATATGGTTGCACACAAGGTTGTACCACCATGAATGGAAATGAGAAAAAACATGAAGCTACAAATGCCACATAGTGAGGAACAACACCATAGAAGAGAATTTATTAATTAGAGTGAGTAGGTGCATCAACACATGGAAGAGTGATAACACCATAAACTAGAATTTTTGTAACTAATAAAATTTATCATGAAAATGATAAAATATAACACTTCTTGATCTTTTGAAATGAAAAACACACTATGAAAACCTTTACTTTTTTAATTATTCTCACTAAAATGTGCATGCACTTTGAAAAATTAAAATAGCCTAATATTGCACTCAGATATCATAATGAAAGTATCAGATCTAAGACCTAAACAAGGAAAATTAGATCTACAATTAATTCAAAATATTTACAATTTTGATCTAAATTTAATTCATCAGGGTGCTTAATGTTTTATGAAGAGATAAAATGCTTAATTTTGAAGTGAAACAAATGTAAATCAATAACAAGATATTCAAATAACCTTGGTTTTTTATTATTTTAAATAGCTTATGCTATAAAAATTAGAAAATTTCAAGTGTGGGATATGTGGGGTTCACCAAACTGTAGAATAGGAAAAGAGATCCTAGATCCAACAAGTAGGTTAACTAGGATGAAATATTTTCAATTTTCCTCTACATTTGAACACAAAACCAACCAGGGTTGATGATTAGCTTGATACCACAAGGGAGAGCCAATCTCCTAGGGTTTGGTCACTCTTGTAACTATGTATAAAATAAGTTCTTATTTAAAAACATCATAAGAGATACATGTATACATATCTTAAGTTTCTTAAAAACTTTGTATATCTACTTGAAAGGATGTCTAGTGATGACCATAGTATTCTAATAATGATTTTGGAATGGTTTACTTACATAGGTAGCTACACATTTCTATCTCTATTTAATTATCCTACATTTAACCTCAAAGAATGCCCTCCTTTGGCCTAGTATATCTTGAAGAAGAAGATGTTTTTCCTTTATTATGTTTAATCCATTGATGGTATTATCTTATCATAATTATAATACATCATCCTAATTTTACCTCCCTTTGATTTATATTTTGGTGTTCTCTTTAGGATTTTTGGAGCTACAACTTTGAGAACCAATTTAATATATGAAATTTACCTCATATTAGAAATAGATCTTGACCTTTTATTTAGGTTAAGTGATATAGAGAAAATTTTAACTCTATCCATACTTCTTCCTATGTTGAAGTAAATGAACATTCTTGTGAAAAAATAAGAAAAGAAAACCATAACTTATATTTCAAAATATAAACATGGCTACATAAAATAATATGCATGGACCTTGATAATCTATATCTATCATAATAGACATCTATAAATAAATTTTAATTTTTATAACTTAATTGAAAATGTGAAATGTACTAACTTTTTAATAGTTTAGTAGAAGTGGGGAATTATAATTCTTTGGTACACTACCCAAGAAGTACTAGCTACAAGGGAACCTTTTGGTGGTATTGTTTAATTAGTAAAATGTACCTTAAAGAGTATTGTGGGATCTCTTGCCTTAGGTATTAGATAGTGATGAAATATACAATTTAATTTTAAAATTATATTAAATTTAATTATACTCTACATTACAATGGTTGATATAATATAGAGTAGCATATTCCACTCATCATTTATGGGAAGTGCAATTATCCATAACTTATAGTGACTAAAATGTAATTTTTAGACATTTCATAAATAAGAGTTAAGTTCTCCTTTATTATATCATGAAACTTAAATTTTAAGGCTATAATATTGATATTAGGAAGAGGAAAGTCATCCATTAGGAAGGATTTATTTATAATACCCAACCTTCTATGTGACCGTTGTTACTCCTTTCTCCTTTGATGGTTTCATTATTATTAGTTAGCCAAATCAAATTGATGTAACTTGGATTAAAGTAATTTAGATTATTTTTCATGTGATGATGATGATCTTACTAGGATTTGGCTATGTTATTTTCCACTCGAATCTTATATTATGCAAGTATACTTTAAATTGTACTAATTACATGTAATTTAATTAGGATTAGAAAATATTCAATTATCTAATGGTATTGTAATAAAAGGGAATTTCTTTGTTAATTTTCAAATTCAATTCTTATATCCTAAATGTATGCTTTAACTTATATTGATTGTATTTTATTTTTATTAGAAAATATGCATTTACTAGTTGTACTATTATGAAAGGAAGTATCTATGTCAAGTGGATTAGAATGATGGACAAGTGATGTCTGTGAAAGATAATATGAAAATACTTTTTTAATAATGATATACATTTTGATGAGTACATTGCAATTGAATTATTACTCAAATTGTGATTGTTTAAACATTGTGTTGATTCATGAACATTTAATGGGTGTAATTGAGTGTACATGTAATTCTTATGGCCATTCAAAATCTATAAGTCTTCTAGAAAACACTAATGTGATTTACCTAGTGATGCTTGGATATAGTCCATATGTAGGGACAATGGTCTCTATGTTTTGTGAATTACCGTAATGTGATCTATGGATGGTGTTTATGATGTTTTCAGTATATTAGGTTGAGTTGTTGATTGAAAATTCCATCCTAATTGTAAAATTTTGGATGCATTATTTATGGAGTTTAAAAGGCCTTAAAAAGTAAAATTTTCTTTCTTATTGCTTTTAAAGTGCTAAGTCACGCGTCTAGGTTTAGGAGCATTTTGGGATATGCATCTTAAGTTCTAACCAAGTTTTAACACCTTATAAATGACCTTCAATAAATGTGAAAGTTTTGGATTTGAGAGGTGGATGAGTGATGTGTCATCATCCCATTTGTTAAGGTTTGTTAAGGTTTGTTAGCTTCCCATGACTCACCCCTAGGTGAGGATACATGGAAGGTCCTCATGAAGAATATTATTCCATGTGAGAACACTTGGAAGTTCCTCATGAGGAGGAGTGTCCAAGAGGATATAGATGTTCATGGATATTGAATGTGAAGGTGACAACTATCATATTCATGTTAAAAAG
This sequence comes from Sequoia sempervirens, assembly GCA_007258455.2. NCBI lineage: Eukaryota > Viridiplantae > Streptophyta > Pinopsida > Cupressales > Cupressaceae > Sequoia > Sequoia sempervirens. The sequence goes on along the minus strand of VDFB02000015.1, from coordinate 533,818,926 downwards.
GATTCAAATATTAAATTCTCTATTTATTCCCATTTTTTGAATGTGGGATGGAATTTTAGTTTATTTTATTTTTATATTTTCTTTTGAATGGAGAGAGGTGGTGAGGGATTTGAGGATATTATCTTGAGGGAAGGAGATCTTGGAGTAAGGCTTGTGGAAGAGAGCTTCACCAAATCTTCACAAATCTCTTTGAAGCTTGGAGTGGCAATTTGTCAAGATCCTTGAAATAATGTTGTATTATCTTGGGTTTTTGATAATTTTATTTGTGTTGTTAACGAATGGTTGTTGATAGCATTTTTCTTGTCATTTTAATAATTGGTATTTGTATTTTGTGACGTATTAATGTAATAAGAGAAGTGAAGCCTTATTTTCCCTCTTAATGGATCTTTAATTAGAGTTAAGTACTGTGAGCTATTTCTTATATTTATGTGTGGTAGTGTGTTTTGGTTGAGTGTTCAATCATTCCCATATGTTGTGTTGTCCTCATGTTTTCCTAGAAGGCTTGTTAGCTTGACGGTAGGTTGTGAGAAAAATTATGGCTAGGAGGTGTATTTAAATCATGGGATATAGTGTTTCATGTGTATATATGAAAGGAAATATGCATCCACCCAAGATAATTTTTGCATAACCCAAATAGAGAAATCTATGCAAACAAGTATTCAGAATCCATATGCAAAATAGTAGATAACATACCATCAAAGATGAAAAAACCTCAAGAGGGAGAAACCAATCCTCTAAAATAATTCATTACTCATGTATTATTCAACAATAAGTTACATTATAATACATCTTTAGAGTCCTCCATGAATACCTTTGGAACATTAAGCCCTCTACCAATGTTCCAAATGAACATGTAACCACACACCCCATGCCATGCTTCAACCCTCATAAATGATAACAAGAGATTCCCTCAACTAGCCAATCTTAGACAACTACCCATGTATTTGCTTTAATAGAAACAAGTTCACACAAAACCACCAAGTGGTATTACATAAAACCATGTGACTAATACCATGAGCTTACAAAACCATTAACCCCTCATTTAATATAATGTACTAATAGTTTCTAACATTAAATATTATTTCCATGTGTAACCCCACATTAAATACTTAATCCAATGTTACATACAACACATAAAGTGACCCCAAGAATGTTAGACCCATGCGATGCATGTGTCTCTAGATTCCCTAGGTGCAACACATAATAAATAACTATTATATTATAACATAATCCAAGGTGTACAACACACCTTTTCATAAAATTATCCCACTTTTGTATGCATGGAATAAGGGATAAACAAGTAAACTCAAACATGAACAAGGAAACAATCCCCATAGCCACATATACCATGAAGGAATCAAAGTGCTCCATGTAATTCATCAAGATACCTACAAAAAAAATCAAGACGACACAATATCAAGCATGAATGCTCTCATCCTCCATAATTCCAATACATAAAGATAAGAAATCATCCAAAAATATGCCACACTATGTGTCATAAAGAAGCATAAGTCTTACCTCCAATCGATATCCCAATACACAAAACCTCAATCCAAAGGTAAAAAGTAAACATCAATAGATTTCAAGATATAATCACCATAGCTGAAAATAACATCCACAAAAAATGCTAACACATCCAACTATGGGTATGTGTAGGATCATGATGGGCCAAAAAGTGGCGAAACGATGGGTATGTGTAGGGTATGTGGCTGATGACATTTTTTTACCCAAAATTGATGAAACGAAAAGGTATGTGCAGGATCATCATGGAAAAAATAGGCTCTTAAGTGGCAAAAAATTCAGAAAAATTAGAGTTAGGCAACTTGATGTAAAAATTTGAATAAGTTATCTATATTATTTCAAAAATATGTAACAATAGAATTTGTAGCAAATTGAATGTAGTTTCTAAACTACTAGGTTTATTTTAAAAATCTATTTGGTGAAAATTTGAAATTTCAATGCAGTAGTACTTAAATTTTAGGGAAAAATAAGAAGTAGGTGTCTATCGACCACCCTAACCACAATAAAATGATAATATTTTTTATAAGACTTTAGAAATAAGTAGAGGACTCATGTTCATGTGATGCATATTTTTTGTAATTTTTTCCAAGTAAATAATTAATTATGAATTTTTATTACAACTTTTAAAAAATATAAAACTCATGTGACCACCTTAACTTGGTCAAAAATTCATAAAATTTAGTTTTAATTTTTTAATCCTATAGTATGCAAAGCATAGAATGTGATGCATGTTTTGGATTCAAAAAAGTGATAATGTTTGAAAGCTATAGATGTTTTTCAATCAGCCTATCAATCAACACTTTAGTTAAGTAATTCAAATAGAAAATGAATAATAATCATTTATTAAATTCAAAGTAAAGCATAATTTATATTGGTGGAAAGCTAAGAATCTCCTTTAAAACCCTTTTCATTTCATCAATTTTGGGTTAAAAAAAGTCACAACCAATACCCATCATATTGCCACTTTTGGCCCATCATGATCCGCACATACCCGAAAAGGGTTTTTAAATGAAATTCTCAGCTTTCCACCAATATAAATTATGCTTAATTTGAATTTAATAAATAATTATTATTCATTTTCTATTTGAATTACGACTAAAGTCCTAATTGATAGGTTAATTGAAAAACATCTATAGCTTTCAAACAGTATCACATTCTATGCTTTGCATACTATAGGATTTAAAAATATAAAAATTGAATTTCATGAAGTTTTGACCAAGTTAAGGTGGTCAGACATACAAATTTTATATTTTTTAAAAGTTGTAATAAAAAATTGATAATTAATTATTTACTTGGAATTTTTTTTTAAAAATATGCATCACATAGGGACATGATTCCTCTACTTATATCTAAAATCTTATAAAAATATATTATCATTTTATTGTGGTTAGGGTGGTCAAACAGACACCTACTTCTTATTTTTTCCCTGAAACTTATGTGCTACTGCATTGAAATTTCAAATTTCACCAAATCGATTTAAAAAAAAGAAGAAACCTAGTAGTTTAGAAACTGCATTCAATTTGCTACAAATTATATTCTTACATATTTTTGCAATAATATAGATAACTTATTCAAATTTTTATGTCATGTTTCCTAACTCTGAATTTTCTAAATTTTTCACCACTTAAGGGCCTATTTTTTCCATGATGATCCTGCACATACCCCTATCCATACCTCAAAGGTACAAAACATAACAAGTGAACCTCATGCCATCAACATATACAACCCATAAAATAAAATCACAAGCTCCAAGTTCCAAACCTATCATAAAATGAACATATACATCTAGGAACTCCCATTGCATAGGTAATGCCAAATATGAAAATGATCAAGGAAACCAAGATCCACCAACAAAAACACATAGAAGTGTAACCAACATCATGTAGTACCAAGGAACATCCACAATAATATGAAAATCTTGAAAACTAATATATTGTAATACAAATCTTACCACAAGTCTCCATAGCTCTCCAAAGTTCTCCACACCCAACAAAGGAAAGAGATAAAGGAACCTCTACGCCATCACCAAAGAACAATGAAAAACAAATGACCACAAACATAGTGATCACCATAGCTCCACACAAGATATCAAATTCAATTTCATGTGATACAAACATCTAGGAAGTAGAACAAGACCAAAGAGAGAACATACAAATCAAAACCTATAGCATGTACTTCTACACACACCTCTAAAAGCTAAGTTGTGATGAGTATGATTTCCTTCATAAAACCCCAAAGAGAATAGAACTATCCACATCTAACTATAGCCAAGATGTATGCATCTCAAATAAAATTTATTCCCAAACCAAGAGAATATGCCTAATAACATCTCCTAAAATCAACATTAATGAATAAACTCACAATGCATAAGGAGATAAACATGCCAACATACCTCAAATGAACCCTCAAAAACATAGCTCAATATCCATATTCATGAGAAGATAAATTATAAAGCATAATGAAACTAAAAATAACAATGGGAAACACCTTTCAGATGATAAACCACCAAGTAAACCAGGAGTAGGGAATGAGAATGCTCCTCCAAGATATTCAAATCATAATGACTCATCTAAGAACAATATCCTCATTTTCCATGTTGAGCTAATGTCCAGTCAAGGTGTAGGTTCCCTAGACTTCTAGTTAAAACCTCATCAATAAGTAACCACCTCAACACATGTCTTTAATCACAAGAGATCTCCTAGCCTCACCTATGTCTCTAAGTATCCATGAGTACCTATAATTTGTCAATCCATTCCAAACTCCAAATGCAACATAGAACTATCATGAAGATCTCAAGAAAATGATCAATGTACCCAATACCAAGAGAACCAACCAAGATCAAGGTCATATCCCAATCGCAGAATCAGGGACACACTATGGCATCATGATCTCTCATCTCCTCAAAAGTTCATATGCTTCAATGAACATATACATGTGTACTTGTATCATGCCAAAACTCTAAATGTGCAATCAAGAGTATATCATGACATAACACCTAACCATCTTATCAAACAAGGATCACATCTCAAATGAAAAATAATTACACCTCAACCAAAGACTAAAGAGTCCTCCATGGCTAACCAAGTTATCAACATTTCCATACCACATGAAGATAATCATCTCCTGTAAAGAAGATTATCCACCATAAGATGGTGAATCCATATCATTTTCAAAAGCTCCCACTAAACTATGATACTAATCTCTCCATAGAAAAATGACAACCATACTCTAAATGAAGATCCTCCATGGACCTAATGAAATTAAAGAAATCAACATTGAGATCCCAAAGGGAAGAGTACAAACCATGATCTCCAAAACTAAGAAGATACAACACTGCCAAACCATCACTATCACACTTGGATCCCACTGAATCATGTAATCAAGTTATTGATGAAATCATGATAAAAAACTCGTCAATTAAGGTCAATCAAATGCCCTTAAACAATTAAAGAAATCAAATACAACATGATATCCCAAGAGGAAAAGTAAAACCATGACCCTCAATCCAAGAAGATACACTACCACAAACCAAAAAAGAACCAATCCAACACCACCAACAAAGAACCTGTATAAAAAATCATGTCATGCCAAAGTCCCTAATGCACAAGGAACATCCATGACACCATGATCTCCACCAAATGTATTAGCAACAAAATCCAACCATGTCACACATTTCTACATCACACAGTCAACTACATAGGTCTCACATCATGACTACACCTAGTAATACCATCTCTCTTCCTCTACATGAAAAACAAACCAAAAAAAAAAGTGACTAAACGAAGCCACCAAACTAAATTTGTAACAAAAATGAAGCATCTATGAGCATAGATAACTTGCATGCAAGTCATAAATGCAACCTATAAGCATAGACAACCTACAACACTACACAACTAATAGATACAACAATGCAACATACAAATCCAACAATATACATCTAAACATGTAAAATGAGAGTAATCAAAGATGTACATGTGAGTATACAATGACTCCAACGTTAAATCACCAAAATCCAAATATCCATAAGCTCACAAATCACCATAGCCAAAATAACTCGTAAAAAATTAAATAGAAATAACAACAAATAAATCATATTGAAATATCTCTAAATTTGATCCACTATTTAGTTCTCTGAACAAATTTTTCGTTGACTATAAGAAGTCCAAAATCTAACTCTGTATGCACAAGTTATGAACTCTCCAAGCTCAAAAGGAACATTTGAATTCCAATAAGAATCTCACTGTCAAAACAACAAAACTTGGAAAAACAACTGATACCACAATAAAGAGCATTATCAAAATGGACACCCTAGCAAAATTTATGCCCTCTAAAAAAAAAACTACCCAATTTGGCTATATGGGTTGAGCTAGGGTGGCCCCTAGGCTGAGCCACCAATGACCTGTCAAAAACACCTAGGTGGCAGGGAGGTGGTGAAACCAATATGCATATGAAATATGGTTTAATTTATTTTTAATAAGAAACTAGTAAATTTAAAATTTATTAAGGGTGGTATTAAATTTTTTACAAGCCAATGCAAAGGGTGGGGGATGACTTGCCTAACAGGACTATCAATTGGAGCTGACAGCCTGCCAGCGGTCAGCTTGGATAGCTCTATTGTTAGTGGCAGGCTCTACCAATCAATAGTATAACCTACCAATAAGGCACGATAGGGGGTAAAAGGTTTGTAGAGCCCACCCCCCTAAACATATATTATTACTTTTTTAATTTTTTAATTTAAAAAAAATTCAATAGGGTTTTAATATCTCTAGATAGGAGATTAATTTTTTTTAAACACAAAAAAATATTTATTTAATTTTATTTTTTCTCTAAACTAGATGATCATATGGTCAAATAGGGAAGGGAGAATTTTTTTTGCATTTTTTCCTGTAACCAAAATAGGCCAAATTTTATATCAAACTTGTGATGCCCCCTCAATTTGCTTATGTTCAAACAACATTTTAGATTTCATCGAGATTATATGATGTTGTTTTGTTGACTCTATGTTACTATTTGATAGACATTATGACTCTGTGGATATTGTTCAAACATGGTGATATTTGGGTGTGTAGATGTTGAGACTGTTTGATAACATTATGATGTTTGGTTTAACGATATTAATGGCATTATGATATTTGATATCTTTCACTTAAGCAATGTTTTGCAGATTAGTTAATTATTTATTTGAATATGATGGATATTATTTTATTTTAGATGTACGCGTTCATGTGTTAATATTAGTTGTTAAGTGTCGGTGATGGGGACAATGTCTCATCACTCGCTTGCCAGTGCCCTGTGACTCTGTGATTTACCCATCACAGTGTGACTAATTATCTCTTATTGCATATGCTTGACACTTCATTTTGCTACAGGCTATAGGTACGGGGCATCGACTCCATCTGTTTATCAAGTCTGAGTGTGCTAGAGCCCAATGGAGTTGTTGTTGTTTGGAGGTACACTGGGTCCCCCACTTTGAGCCATCATCCTTTATAAGGATGAATCTTTGTTGTTACACCCCCGTCAATAAGGTCTTTTGGTATCATTTTGTATCCTTGTGGTTGTTCAACCTTCGTCATGTTTCTGATTGTTATTTGTTTACTAATTTTGGAGTCTTGTGCTTGGTTGAATATTTCATTTTATTTTGAATGTCAAATTTGAAGGTTTACGAAATGATATAAAAGTCTAATTAAACTAAGGAATAAAAATTTAAAACTAAAAGGTATTTAACTTTAATAGATTAAGATTTATTGTTAAGATAGAATATTCAAACAATATATATGTATATATATAGTGACATGTTGTGAAAACAAACCTTATATGTTATCTAAAATAATAAATTAATAAATAAAAGGGCATATTGTGTGTGCAAGTGAAATTAAAAGGGAAAAATTAAATTAAAAGTTGAAATGAAGGAAAATGGGAATTAGTGGAGGAAAAATCAGTTACAAAAATTAATGGGAAAAGAAGTGGAGTTAACTCAACAAGGGCAATTGGTTTTATGGCTCTTGGAAGAAAACTAATTTAGTTTTCTATGCTTGCTGTGAAATTTTCTTTTTGGGGTTTTGGAATTTCTTGCAGAGGTGTTCTAGATCTGAGAAGTGGGCTAAGAAGAGCCAAAATCGATGTTTTGAAAGGTAGGAATATTTGGTTTGGAGCTAGAATTCAGCCATCAGCCTAGATCTTCAAATATTCCAAGTTTTTTTTGAGAAATATTTTTGCCTCTGTTTTTCAGGAAAATAATGTTTGTTGGAAATATTGAATTTTTTTGAATGTATGTGTGAAAAAAATGTTAAGCTTGACTTTAGTAGATTGAGTTTGAATTTAAACCAAAGTAATAAATTATGTGTGTATCCCTGTTGATCTTCAAGTTACAAATTTCAGAGGGAACTGAATTGCAACCAAATTGTAGTTCCTATAGGTGCATAGTTTAATGTTATGAGAAAAAGAATAAAAAAAAAGAAAGACGTCGTCTTGCTCCTTTTAGCCATCTATACTCGATTCCAATCTTCCTAATAGAGATCTTATCTGATGCTAATTCCAATCCTTGTAATTAGGAATCTTTCCAGCTTTCAAATTTATTAAATTTGTCATTAATATTTTGAGGAGCAAGGGTGGAATTTCCCTATAATAATTTTCCTTTTATCATATATTTTCACACATATTATACCACCAGGGCTAGATCTTGTTTCTCCCAAACAAATCTTTCCGTATGTATCTAGATTTTGCATATCTTGAATGTATGGTGTGATATAGTCGCATACTTTAGAGTCAGACTAGAATCTTTAAAGGGTGTTGCCCTGTTCCTACCAGATTATCTTTTTCTCTTTTAGTCTGCAGTACCTTTTTTCCGTGACCATAGCATTGTTGAAACATATGGAATAGATTTGTTTATTTCAAATTTCATAAGTTTCCTGCGAAAATTTAAGTATAGACATTTTCCCTGAACATCGACAGCCGACTAGATTTTGACAGTTTGAAAGTATTTAAAACTTGATTCTCCCTTCTGTGGCACCGAGCGATTTCTTTAATTGCAGATAACTATTTCTTTATATTCTGACCTTCTCATCAAATATTTTATAAAGGATAGACTTTTGATTGGCGTCAACCTCTGGGTATGTGAGTCTTGAGTCATATCTACTCATCTAGTTGTCGTTCTTCCTTTCGACATACTGCATCTGATAAATGTCAATGGCCTTTATCAATTCCTTATAATTCTATTTTATCTAATGAAATAATTGGACAAGATTTTAGCGTTGTGAATTTTTCTCTAGCTCTGAAGTCGTTCTTAAATATCATGCAAAAAGAAATCATGTGAAATTATTTTCTTGTTAGCTCTAAATCTGTTGGTTAGAGTCTAGTATCCACGCATGCTCATTACTCGTATGTAGGAAGATTGGCTTGAAACATATAGTTCCTACTTCAATACTATCTATAGACTGTCTCCATGCAAGTTAGTGGGGTCACTTTTTAGTTCCTCATTGATCGCCTTAGGTCCCTACTGCATGATGTTGAATAAAACTCTTGCTATCTGCATTAATCACGAGTAAACCACAACATCTAGAATCTTGTCCTTGGGTGTATTAGATGATTGTTCAAACCTTATCGACTGAAAGATTACAAAACTCTTTCTAGTGTCAATTAAATGTTGTCTTCATTCTTTTGTCATCTCTATTTGTTATCAATGAGTCTCAGGACAATCAAATAAGTATAAACTTCTTTGATCTTTAGTTTGAATTGAACTCTATTGGAGATTTTGATCGAGTGAGAAATTTGATGCTAAGTTTTCTTCAAGTAAGCCTTTGTCCGGATCGAGTCAACTCTAGTTTAACAAAGGTCAGCATGCAATCTACTTTTGCGCCTGCATCCTTATTCCTAAAACTTCTTATTAATTTAATGTAAATATTTTAACTGGCTTTGTGTGTGTGTGTTTACTTATAGACTGAATAAGCTAAAAATCTGATGTAAGTCTATGAGAAACCCGTGTAAGACTAAACATATAATCATATTTGTATACATGTGTATACATATACATATGAACATCCATATAATCTTATATGAACTTTCATTTCCACTTGTTTAAATTTTGTATTTTAATTCTTTGACAATGCCTTGTTTTTGTAATATGTGTGTGTGTATTAGAGTGTATAGATATTTTTAAGAATGTTTTGTTATGGCTGTAACATTGAAGAAAGAGAAACATTAGCATTATAAGAATTGGTGAAGATAGTATTAGATAAACAAGACATAGAGAGTGTTTGAAAGAGATTATAATATAATTGAATAATTTGTTGCAAGCACATGATAAACACCATGCTATCCACTTAGACATCATAATTAAGTGTTACTTGAGTTGTGTGGTAATATCCAATGATGTTTTATAAGTTGGCTCTTTGGTTATGTCTATAGTGGTTATTAAGGTTGAGGTCTTCCAGAGGCCAGGATGATTTATGCTTGGTGGTTTTATTTATCTAGTTTGATATGGGAAATTTGGGTCATGATTATGTTTTCGACAACTGTACACCTTGTATGTGTTATTGTCATGTGATTTATGGACCTTGTGAGTGGGATGGTTTGATGCCTCACTTTGAGATTTGGTTGAGTATGTGTGTTGTGCAAGCGGTTTTGTTTTTAATTTTTATGGTTTAAGGTTGGAAGTGGGGAAGTGGCTTCCAATGGGGGCCGACGCACAAAGGGGCGCCTAGATAACCCATGTGGAAGTTTGTTAACAAGTGATAACATTAAAATAAATTAGGTGGAAAAGAGTATTTGAAACATTAATCAAGATAAGTTGTACCTCACTTAGCCTCGAGTGCTCATTTAGGCTTGAGGTGGCCTGGAATGGAAAAATCGACTGCTTCGTCCCCACAAGAGGTAGTTCGATTCCACATAGTTGGCATGAGGGGTCGGGGTTTGGTAGAGGCTACTAGGATAACCTAGGATGGGGGCTAGGGCCTAGGAAGAACTACCTGGATAACCTATGTCCGATTATGTGATGACACTTTCCCCTACGACAACCATGAGTTTCCTTACTTGATGTTTTATTTTGAGTATCTTTGTGCCTCTGGAAGTATGGTCATTGATGTTGTTGTCTTGTTGATGGCTTCATTTTGTGTTGTGAGTTAAGTCAACCTTTTGAAACCTAGTCCTTGTCTACCAGTTGGTGGGGGCCCTTATTACCTCCTAGCATGGGGGGTGAACCTTTGGGTTCACGTGGTTGGGTGGAACGTGTTACATTCTCCATTGGGTTTCCTTCATGTACATGATGTGGCATCTTCATCAGATTCATTGACTTCTACACAACATCTACTTTTGGGAGTTTGACCATTGTACTTGTAAATGTATTGTAACTTTCTCATGTATCATATATTTCATGTTGAGCACTTCTCACTTGTATCGCAAAAGTATTATTGTACATAATGTATTTGAAACAACGGATTGATGTAACTCATGTATGTAAGGAAACATGTAAACAATGATAATGTACTTGTTAAATGAAATGAAAGTAATCATTTATTCTTTATGTTTATAGAATGGATGTTTCTCATGGTTCATAAGATCATTAGTGATGAGTTATTTGGTTTTGTAATTGAATAATGGAATTTAAGTAATGCACTCATGCACCCTAGGGGATGTAGCTTAATAACAAAAGTATGTTCAATTTTATTGTGCAATAATGTACTTAAAAAAATAAAAATTGTCCATTTTTTGTTGTTTAGGCTTTGTCCTATAGGGTTCTCAATGGGGCATTACACATGGTATTAGAGCCTAGGTTTAAGCACTGGGTGCTTTGGGTATATCAATTTCCCCATAAGTTGTCTTAGATGTATAGTTGAAGTTTAATTTTTCCCTTGTTGACCTCGTTTAATACCCTAAACTTGTATTTGTAGGATTATGCCTAGGATATGGGGTAGAGGTTGAGGGTGAGGCAAAGGTCATGGTGGTGGTCGTGGGGCCAATCACCAAGATTCACCTCCACAAAGTTCTCATGAGTTAGATCATGAGGAGCATCAGATTTCATAGAGCAACTAGGATGGTGTAGGGTCTAGAATCAGGGTTAGCTTGGCATGGAGGGTGCACAATTACACCAATTATTAGAGGAGGTTCTTGCTCGGCTTGGTATGAGGTAGGAAGGAGAGCAGTTAGTGATTCGGGAGAGATAGAGATCTCCCAGGAGGAGGGAGTTAGTTGTTGAGCAGGATGTCGTTCTAGCTAGTCACATGAGGGATCTACTTCGAGTGCGTCCTCCAAAATTTGATGGGTCAGGCAATGGACTAGAGGCAAAGACTTGGCTTATTGATCTGAACAATTTTTTTGCTATGCACCCTTATGGTAGTAATACCAAGGCCAGATATGCCATTATGCATCTCTATGGGTTTTCCTCCATGTGGTGGCGTCTTGAGGAGCAGAAGATCCATCTGGATATTGACTCAGTGTCATGGGAGATGTTCCTTGAGTGATTCAGAGCTTGATTCTTGTCTGACCATTCGCAATAGTGCCGAGTAGATGAGTTTCATGAGTTGAGATAGTTGGCAATGCTAGTGGAATAGTATGAATGGAAATTCTATGAACTTAAGCAACACACTAGTATTGGAGATGATGAGGGCATGCTAGTACAACATTTCATCAGGGGCTTAAATTCCTACATCAGTGGTGGAGTTTAGGTGTTCGAGCCAAAGACCATGGAGGTAGCCATGGAAAAGCTTGGATTGTTGAGGGTTAGGAGGAGGTGTCACTTGATAGTCATCCTATTTTTAGATAGTATGCCGATGTGTTTCCTAGTGAGATTCCAGGTATGCCACCTAAGCATGACATCAACTTTAAGATTGATCTTGTGCCTAGAGCTGAGCCTATTTCATGAGCTCCTTACCGAATGATCACTTAGGAGCTTAAGGAGCTTTGATTGCAGCTTGAAGAGTTTTTAGAGAAGGATTTATTTGTCCTAGTTTCTCTCCTTGGGGAGCACTGATGATATTTGTGAAAAAGAAGGGCGGATCCCTCTGATTGTGTATAGACTACTGATAGTTGAACAAGGTGACAATACGGAAGAAATACCCTTTGTCGAGGATAGATGACTTGTTTGATAAAATTAAGGGTGCCAAGGTATTCTTGAAGATTGACCTCAAATCAGGTTATCACCGGTTGCGCATCTTTGAGGAAAATATACATAAGACTACATTTTGTACTTGATATAGACACTATGAGTTCACAGTGGTGTCATTCGGGTTAATGAATGTGCCCTCAGTGTTTATGAGTTTGATGAATGGTGTATTTCACACCTACCTTGATTAGTTTGTTTTGGTGTTTTTAGATGATATATTGATCTATTCTAGGACTATGGAGGAGCATGAGGATCACTTGAGATAGGTGCTACAGTGCTTGAGAGAGAATTAGTTGTATATCAACTTATCAAAGTGTGAATTCTTCAAGACAGAGGTGAAGTATCTTGGACATGTTATTTCTGGTGAGGGAATTTTCGTGGATCATACAAAGATCCAAGCCATCAATGACTAGCCTGCACCTACTAATGTGTCAGAGGTTTGCCATTTCATGCTCGGATGGTAGGTTACTACAGGTGGTTTGTATAGGGGTTTTTGAGGATAGCACACCCCATTACTTCTCTTCAGAGGAAAGGGAAGAATTTTTTTTTTGTCAAAGTAGTGCAAGACAACTTTCTAGACTCTTAAGGAGAGATTGACCAGTGCTCGATTCTAGTTGTTCCCGATCCTTCTGGGGATTTTGTAGTGTGTACAAATGCTTCCTTGGAGGGTATAGGAGCTGTGTTGATGCAAGAGGGATGTGTGATTGCCTATGAATCTTGCAAACTCAAGGATCATGAACTGAATTACCCTACACGTGATCTTGAGTTAGTTGCAATAGTACATGCTTTGACGAGGTGGAGGCATTTTATTTTGGGGAATAGGTTTGAACTGCACACTGATCATTGTAGTTTGCAATACATCTTTATGCAACCCACTCTAAAATTTGAGATAGAGACGATGGATGGAGTTCCTATGCGAATATGATTTTAAAGTGAAGTTCATTTAGGGGAAGGAGAATATAGTTGTAGATGCACTTAGTAGACAGAGGCATGAGTTATCAACAATGATTCTCGGTGTGGATTTGAGGAATCAGATACTTTCAGCTCTTCCTTCAGATAGTTGGTATCAAGAGGTGAGGGTTGAGGTGGAGTCAGGTAGAGCTTTAGAGGGCAGGTTTGTAGGATATTCCCTAGATTCAGACGGTCTTCTAAGGCATTTGGGTCAAATTTATGTACCATCCATTGGTGATCTTCACTCTTAGATCATGTTAAAGGCACATTGGGCACTATATTCAGCTCATCCTAGTATCAAAAAGATGCACACCGATCTTTGATAATTTTACTTTTGGGCTAGTATGAGGAGAGATATAGCTAATTTTGTGTCGAGGTGTCTAGAGTGTCAGAGAGTAAAGGAAGAACACTAGCATCCTATAGGACTTTTGTAGCCTCATTTGGTTCCAGAGTGGAAATGGGACATTATTTCAAAAGATTTTATAGTTGGTTTTCTTGTTTCTTCATGTCGGCATGATGCCATTATGGTCACTATGGACAGGTTGACAAAGGTGGCACACTTATCGCCTGTTTGTTCCTCTTATAATGATTCATTAGTGGCCAGAGTCTTCATGGAGGAAATTGTCAAATTACATGGTATACCTCATCCGATCATATCAGACAGAGATCTTGTGTTCACCTCAGCACTCTGGATGTCCCTACAACATGCTTTGGGAAATCAGTTGAACTTCAGTTCAACTTATCACCCAGAGATGGATCAAAAAACTGAGAGGGTCAATCAAATCATCAAGGACATGCTTTAGATGTACGCCATGGATCAGCAAACATGATGGGAGGACTACCTATATCTGGTAGAATTTTCATACAATAATAGTTATCACAGTTCTATTGGCATGCCTCCCTTCCAACCGTTATATGGTCATCCGTGTTGGACCCCATTAAGTTGGGACCATTTGGAGGATAGGGTCCTATTGGGTCCAGAGATGATTTAGTAGATGGAGCAACAGGTGGTTCAGATTAGGGAGGATTTAGTGGTAGCTCAAGACATAAAAAAGAAATATGTTGATGCTCATAGGGTGGATCGTCAATTCTCAGTTGGTGACAAGGTGTTTCTATGTGTGTGTCTGCAAAAGAGTCTAATCTATTATGGAAAGAACTCTAAGCTCACACTACATTTCATTGGACCTTTTGAGATCTTGGAGAGGATTGGTTCTGTAGCATACCATCTTGATTTTTCACCTAGTCTCTTGCACATACATGATGTATTTCACATTTCAGTACTTAGACCATATTATCTTGATATATCTCACATCCTCGATTGGAATGCATTACAGGTAGAGGACTAGCAACTAGATTTGGAGCCCGTAGGCGTAATTCAGCATCAGAGACTCGCACTCAGAGGATGGGACATAGAGCAGGTTAGGGTCTAGTGGGATCCAAACGATGAGGCTTCGACTACCTAGGAGGATGCTTCCAGGATGAGGGAGCTTTATCTGTATCTGTTTATAGGTTTCTAGGAGTAAGCATGGCCCTAGGGGGGGAGGATGTGATTCCCCCTTAGTTTGCTTATGTTAAGATAACATTTTGGATTTCATCTAGACTATATGATGTTGTTTTGTTGACTCTATGTTACTATTTGATAGACATTATGACTTTGTTGATATTGTTCAAACATAGAGATATTTGGGTCTGTAGATGTTGAGATTGTTTGATAACATTATGATGTTTGATTTAATGATGTTAATGGCATCGTGATATTTGATGTATTTTACTTAAGAAATCTTTTGTAGATTAGTTAATTGTTTATTTGAATATGATGGATATTATGTTATTTTAGATGTATGCGTTCATGTGTTGATATTAGTTATTAAGTGTCGGTGATGGGGACAGTTTCACATCACTCGCTTGTGAGTGCCTTGCGACTCTATGATTTCCCCATCACAGTCATGACCGATTATTTCTTATTCCATATGCTCGACACTTCATTTTGTTGTAGGTACATGGCATCGATTCCACCTATTTATCAGGTTTGAGCATTCCAAAGCCCAATGGAGTAGTTGTTGTTTAGAGGTACATTGGGTCCCCCACTTTGAGCCATCATCCTTTTCAAGGATGAATCTTTGTTGTTGCACCCCGTCAGTAAGGTCTTTTGGTATAGTTTCGTATCCTTGTGGTCATTTAACCTTCGTCATGTTTCTGATTGTTATTTGTTTATAGATTTTGGAGTCTTGTGCTTGGTTGATTATTTCATTTTATTTTGAATGTCAAATTTGAAGGCTTGGGAAATGATATAAAAGTCTAATTAAATTAAGGAATAAAAATTTAAAACTAAAAAGTATTTAACTTTAATAGATTAAAATTTATTATTAATATAGAATATACAAACAATATATATATGTGTATATATATGTATATACATATATATATATTGTATATATATATATATGTATATGTATATATATACATATATATATGTATATGTATATATATATACATATATATATGTATATATATACATATACATATATATACATATATATATATATACATATATATATATATATATATATATATATATATATATATATACACATATATATACAATATATATATATATATATATATATATAGTGACATGTTATGAAAACAAACCTTATATGTTATCTAAAATAATAAATTAATAAATAAAAGGGCATATTGCGCATGCAAGTGAAATTAAAAGGGAAAAATTAAATTAAAAGTTGAAATGAAGGAAAATGGGAATTAGTGGAGGAAAAATCAGTTATGGAAATTAATGGGAAAAGAAGTGGAGTTAACTCCATAGGGGAAATTGGAAGAAAACTAATTCAGTTTTTGATGCTTGTGGTGAAATTTTCTTTATGGGGTTCTAGAGGGTTTTGGACTTTCTTGCAGAGGTGTTCCAGCTGAGAAGTGGTCTAAGAAGAGCTAGAATTGGTGTTTTGAAAGGTGGGAATGTTTGGTTTGGAGCTAGAATTCAACCATCAGCCAAGATCTTCAAATATTTCAGATTCTTTTTTGAGAAATATTTTTGCCTCTGTTTTCAGGAAAAGAATGTTTGTTGGAAATAATGCAAAATTTTGAATGTTTGTGTGAAAAAAATGTTAAGCTTGACTTATGTAGATTGATTTTGAATTTAAACCAAAGTAATAAATTTTGTGTGTATCCCTGTTGATCTTCAAGTTACAAATTTCAGAGGGAACCAAATTGCAATTCCTGTAGGTGTGTAGTTTAATGTTAGGAAAAAAAGAATAAAAAAAGAAGAAGATGTCATCCTACTCCTTTTAACCGTCTATACTTGATTCCAATCTTCCTAATAGAGATCTTATCTGATGCTAATTACAATCCTTGTGATTAGGAAGCTTTCCAGCTTTCAAATTTATTAAATTTGTCATTAATCTTTTGAGGAGCAGGGGTGGTGTTGCCCTGTAATAATTTTCCTTTTATTATATATTTTCACACATATTATATCGTCAGGGCTAGATCTTGTTTCTCCCATACAAATATTTCCATATGTATCCATATTTTGCATATCTTGAATGTATGGTGTGATATAGTCGAATACTTTAGAGTCAGACTGGAATCTTTAAAGGGTGTTGCCCTGTTCCTACCAGATTATCTTTTTCTCTTTTGGTGTGCAGTACCTTTTGTCGTGACCATAGCAATGTTGAACAATATGGAATAGATTTGTTTATTTGAAATTTCATACGTTTCCTGTGAAAATTGAAGTATATAAATTTTCCCTGAACATTGGCCGTCAACCAAATTTTGACAGTTTCAAAGTATTTAAAACTTGATTCTCCCTTCTATGGCATCGAGAAATTTATTTAACTACAGATAATTCTTTCTTTATATTCTGACCTTCTTATCGAATATTTTATAAAGGATAGAATTTTGATTGGCGTCAACCTCTGAGTATGTGAGTCTTGAGCCATATCTACTTGTCTGGTTTCCATTCTTCCTTTCAACACACTACATCTGATAAACGATGATGGCCTTTATCAATTCCTTATAATTCTATTTTATATAATGAAACAATCGACCAAGATTGTAGTGTTGTGACTTTTGCTCTAGCTTTGAAGTTGTTCTAAACTATCTTGTAGAAATAAATCATGTGAAATTATTTCCTTGTTAGCTCTAAATCTGTTGGTTAGAGTCTAGTAGCCACGCATGCTCATTACCCGTATGTAGGAAGATTCCAACTTGAAACGTATAGTTCCTACTTCAGTACTATCTGTAGACTATCTCCATGCAAGTTAGTGAGGTCATTTTTTAGTTCCTTATTGATCACCTTAGGTCCCTACTGCCTACTGTCGAATAAAACTTTTTCTATGTGCATTAATCATGAGTAAACCACAACATCTAGAATCTTTTCCTTGGGTGTATCAGATGCTTGTTCAAACCTTATCGACTGGAAGATTATAAAACTCTTTTTAGCATCGATTAAATGTTGTATTCTTTCTTTTGTCATCTCTATTCGTTATCAATGAGTCTCAAGATAATCAAATAAGTATAAACTTCTTTAATCTTTAGTTTGAATCAAACTCTATTGGAGATTTCAATCGAGTAAGAAATTTGATGCTAAGTTTTCTTCAAGTAAGCCTGTGTCTAGATCAATTCAACTCCAGTTTAACAAAGGTCGGGATGTAATCTATTTTTGTGCTTGTATACTTATTCTTGAAACTTCTTATTAATTCAATGTAAATAGTTTGACTGACTTTGTGTGTGTGTTTACTTATAGATTGAATAAGCCGAAACTCAGATGTAAGTCTATGAGAACCCCACGTAAGACTAAACATATAATCATATTTGTATACATGTATATACATATACATATGAACATCCATATAATCTTATATGAAATTTCATTGCCACTTGTTTAAATTCTATATTTTAATTCTTTGATAGAGCCTTGTTTATGTAAAATACACACATATATATGTTTGTATGTATATAATTAATAAATGAATTTTAGAGTGTATGGACATTTTTAAGAATGTTTTGTTATGGCTGTAACATTGAAGAAAGAGAAACATTAGCTTTATAAGAATTGGAAAAGATAGTATTAGATAAACAGGAGACAAAGAGTGTTTGGAAGAGATTATAATATAATTGAATAATTTGTTGCAAGCACACGATAAATGTCATTATCCACTTAGACATCATGATTAAGTGGTACTTGAGTTGTGTGGCAATATCTAGTGATATTTTATAAGTTGGCTCTTTGGTTATGTCTATAGTGGTTATTAAGGTTGAGGTCTTCTAGAGGCTAAGATGATCTATGTTTGGTGGCTTTATTTATCTAGTTTGATATGGAAAAATTGGGTCATGATTATGTTTTCGATGGTCGTACACCTTGCAAGTGTTATTTTCATATGATTTATGGACCTTGTGAATGGGATGGGTTGATGCCTCACTTTGAGATTTGGTTGAGTATGCATGTTGTGCAAGCAGTTTTGTTTTCAATTTTTATGGTTTAAGGTTGGAAGTAGGGGGGTGGCTTCCAATGGGGACCGGTGCACAGAGGGGTGCCTAGATAACCCATGTGGAATTTTGTTAACAAGTAATAACATTAAAATAAATTAGGGGGAAAAGGGTAGCTCAAACATTAATCAAGATAAGTGTACCTCACTCAGCCTCGAGTGATCATTTAGGCTTGAGGTGAGACCGAAAGGCGTGGAATGGAAAAATCAACTACTTCATCCCCATGAGAAGTAGTTTGATTCCACATAGTTGGCATGAGGGTCTGGAGTTCAGTAGAGGCTACCAAAATAACTCAGGTGGGGGTCGAGGCCTAGGAAGAACTACCTAGATAACCTATGTTTGATTATGTGATGACACTTTCTCCTACGACAACCATGAGTTTCCTTGATGTTTTATTTTGAGAATCTTTGTGCCTTTGGAAGTATGGTCATTGATGTTGTTGTCTTGTTGATGGCTTCATTTTGTGTTGTGAGTTAAGTCAACCTTTTGAAACCTAGTCCTTGTCTACCAGTTGGTGGGGCCCTTGTTACCTCCTAGCATGGGGGGTGAACCTTTGGGTTCATGTGGTTGGGTGGAATGTGTTACATTCTCCATTGGGTTCCCTTCATGTCCATGATGTGGCATCTTCTTCAAATTCATTGACTTCTACACAACATCTACTTTTGGGAGTTTGACCATTGTACTTGTAAATGTATTGTAACTTTCTCATGTATTATATATTTCATGTTGAGCACTCCTCATTTGTATCAAGGAAGTATTATTGTACATAATGTATTTGAAACATTGGATTGATGTACCTCATGTATGTAAGGAAACATGTAAACAATGATAATGTACTTGTTAAATGAAATGAAAGTAATCATTTATTCTTTATGTTTATAGAATGGATGTTTCCCATGGTTCATAAGATCATTAGTGATGGGTTATTTGGTTTTGTAATTGAATAATGGAATTTAAGTAATGCACTCATGCACCCTAGGGGACATAGGTTAATAACTAAATTATGTTCAATTTTATTGCACAACATTATATTTTGAATTTTTTTTAATCTATTTTCTATTGTTAAGACTTTGTCCTCTAAGGTTTTTGGTGGAGCATTACAAAATTTCATCTCTTGGGCCTCTTAGATCCAATGGCGAGGTCTATTTTGTCCCAAGAGGTCATGAAATATTTCCCCTAGAAAAACCTCATAATGAACATCCATAACAAAATTCCTTTTCCAACAAAGATTCATAAACCTAGAGATCTGTAAAAATTAACCACAAATTTGCAACCCCAAAATCCTAAATCTACAAATTTAGAAACGTACACAAAACCCTCATATCTTGCAATTCCTTTAATATTTCCCTGCAAGCACTAGATTCAACTATGCACTATATCTACTATAACAAGGGTTATACAAAACCACAACCATATCTTTGATACCACATGGAAGGAAATATCCATCCACCCAAGATAATTTCCACATAACCAAATAGAGAAATCTATGCAAACAAGTATTCAAAATCCATATACAAAAGAATAAACAACCTACCATCAACGATGACACAAGATATACCTTGGGAAAACCCTCAAGAGGGAAGAACCTAGCCTCCAAAAGCATCCATCACTAATGTATTATTCAACAATAAACATTACAATACATCTTCAGAGTCCTCCATGAATACCTTTGAAACATCAATCTCTCTACAAACACTCCATGTGAACAAGCATGTAACCACACATCCCATGCCATGCTTTAACCCTCACAAATAATAACAAGAGATTCCCTCAACCAACCAATCTTAGAAAACTACTCATGTGTTTGATTTTATAGAGACAAGTTGTAATGCCCCATCACGCAACACTAGAGGAAGTTGCAATTCACATTCAAATTCAATTCAAATTAAATTGCAAACTCAAATTCAATTCTAATTTCAAATTCAAATACAAATCTCAAATTCCAATCTTCTCAAAATATCTTTTCCCCAAATTAGTCAACTATTTCTAAAAATATATTTTCTACCCCAAAGTCATTGCATTGAAAACATTTGAATTTTTTGATAACTTAAAACAATTTCCAATTCCAAATTGAATTCAATATATTTTAACATTTTCTTTTCAACAAAAGAATTAAATCTTTTAACACTTTTAATTCAAGGAATAACTAAATCAATTCCACACAACTAATTTAATTAATCAATAAAATAAATCTAATCCAAGATTAGATTATTTTATTAATTAAATCAAATTAATTAATAAAGTAAATAACATTCCTAACATTACAACCAAATGCATTAAATCACTAGTTTAACAATGCAAACCATTAAAACTTTAATCTAAATAAAGACCAAAGTAACATGTGTGGGCAACGAAACAACCAACCCGATTACAACCCAACGGCACACTGAGACTAGGGTAGTGGCTTGACATAGAAAAAACCTAGCTACTATCTCCCAATCGAATTCCGTAGGACAAGGGACACACTCAGACCTGTGGAACCAGGTAGAGTCAATGTCCTTTACCTGCATCCTGCAACCACACGAGTGTCGAACATGCATATAACATAATAATAAAACACACTGTGAAGATGAAATCATAGAATCACAAGGCGCTCGCATGCGAGTGATGTGATCCCGTCCCCTTCACCAATACAGTATCACTAACTGACAAAGCTTACATCATTAACATAACCAAAACACAAGGCATCATTAATTCGAGTGCATACTATGCTAATCCAAAACATGCCATAATGATAACCTAATAATAAAATACAATCACCACAAATTATAACATTCTCGTCACTTTATAGAAAGCGATCAAACAATAACCAAACACCTTAATTCAAGAGTTATTAGAAACAAAGTGTAACATGGGGAAAACATTGTCTAATTATCAGAGCACAAAACGGAGGGGTGTTACATCCTCCCCCCCTAGGGTCAGGCTTACTCCTGGAAGCCTGCAAATACCCCTAGTTCAAGCTCATTAAAAATACTCACATATACCATGGTTCCAATACTGAACCACTGCATACCTCAATCATAAAACAACAGCAGCTTGTACTATAATGAACACACCCAAGCACACTATCAACCAATACAGTCAACTTGGTGAAGCATTCCACTCCAAATCTCCAAATTACATAACCATGGATTAACATTCTTAGTGCTCTATGCACCAATACACATCATCGAGAATCATCATAAAGCCACACCTAATGTGGTATCATTACAACGTTTACTCAAGGAAAGGTATGCAACATTATCACTTCAACATTCATTTAACATTTTGCATTTTGAATCCAGGTACAATAGTTTAACGTCTATATAATCTCTTAAGACTCAACAATAAAGTTGGGGACTATAGGTCGCACCAACAACGTATGCACCTATAATGCAATTATCAGTAACATGCAATGGTTTCACTAATCCCTTTTCTTTAAACTTTTACTTACTGCAAAATGATTTTCTATTCATATTATACATTTTCCCTAATTATGAATGCAACTTGGGGACTTAGGTCCTTTACCCAAGGCTTGATCTTAATAAAAAAACTGCCATGAACACATAAACATTTCGTCATAAAATTGGGTTTCAATACACCACACACTCAAGTACAAGCATCTTCGTTATACCAATGAGAAGAGAGAGAAGGAGAGAGGAGAATTTATAGTTCTAACATAAGTACTATTGCAAACATGGTCTCATCATCATACAATCACTTTCACACAAGTGCATGGATCAAAGAGAGCCTACACAAAATTTATGAACTAACACATGATCAATCATTTTCATTACCATATTTCATAATTCTCTATTCAATAGAACATGCAAGAGCAACTCCAACACCACATAGGGGGTCAATCAAGCAATCACTTGCACAAGAAGGTGAGGCACAAGAAAACACACATCAGATACTTGCATGATGAAGAGAAACAATGAAACTCCAAAGGAGAATGCACACAAAAGGAACTTCTTGGCCCCTTCAAGGTCACACAAACTTTCCAAGAACACGAACAAAGAAACCAAGCAAGGGCAGTTTTAGGCGACACATGTCACCTGCAACCCACCAACAAACACACTACAACCACACTCAAGAATCACTCAAGGGTCACAACCCTTTACACAACGAAAGAGCCCTGCAACAAGAAGGGAAACAAACAAAACACACTTCTTGGTAGGCTTCCGAGCCTAACCCTCACAAAATCATTCAACAAAAGACATGCAAGAATGGAAACAACAACAAAACTAATTGTTGTCCACCACACACAACACATCAAAATCACACACTACACAATTGTCCATAATGCATTCTTCCAATAGAAAGGATATCAGTGCATTGCGCACTACACCGAGGGTCTTATCCTTCCCACTGGTTTCCTGCACCATTGGACCTATACCATCTCACAACAACTTCTAGGCAAACAAGAGAAATCAACCCAAAAAGGAAAACAACACGAAAGAGAAAAACAACTAGGTCAATACAATGGGCTCATAGTGCCCAGAGTATAAACCTACACAACTTACAACATAATGGGTCCAACATAATCCCAGAGTTCCCAGTGTCTAAACCTAGGCTCTGATACCATGTGTAATGCCTCGCCACACAACCCTAGAGGAAGTTGCAATTCACATTCAAATTCAATTCAAATTAAATTGCAAACTCAAATTCAATTCTAATTTCAAATTCAAATTTCAATTCAAATTCCAATCTTCTCAAAATATCTTTTCCCCAAATTAGTCAACTATTTCTAAAAATATATTTTCTACCCCAAAGTCATTGCATTGAAAACATTTGAATTTTTTGATAACTTAAAACAATTTCCAATTCCAAATTGAATTCAATATATTTTAACATTTTCTTTTCAACAAAAGAATTAAATCTTTTAACACTTTTAATTCAAGGAATAACTAAATCAATTCCACACAACTAATTTAATTAATCAATAAAATAAATCTAATCCAAGATTAGATTATTTTATTAATTAATAAAGTAAATAACATTCCTAACATTACAACCAAATGCATTAAATCACCAGTTTAACAATGCAAGCCATTAAAACTTGAATCTAAATAAAGACCAAAGTAACATGGGCAACGAAACAACCAACCCGATTACAACCCGACGACACACTGAGACTAGGGTAGTGGCTTGACACAGAAAAAACCTAGCTACTATCTCCCAATCGAATTCCGTAGGACAAGGGACACGCTCAGACCTGTGGAACCAGGTAGAGTAAATGTCCTGTACCTGCATCCTGCAACCACACGAGTGTCGACCATGCATATAACATAATAATAAAACACACCGTGAAGAGGAAATCACGGAATCACAGGGCGCTCACATGCGAGTGATGTGATCCCGTCCCCTTCACCAATACAGTATCACTAACTGACAAAGCTTACATCATTAACATAACCAAAACACAAGGCATCATTAATTCGAGTGCATACTATGCTAATCCAAAACATGCCATAATGATAACCTCATAATAAAATACAATCACCACAAATTATAACATTCTCGTCACTTTACAGAAAGTGATCAAACAATAACCAAACACCTTAATTCAAGAGTTATTAGAAACAAAGCGTAACATGGGGAAAACATTGTCTAATTATCAGAGCACAAAACGGAGGGGTGTTACACAAGTTGACACAAAACCACCAAGTGGTATTACATAAAACCATTTGACTAATGCCATGAGCTTACAAAACCATTAACCCCTCAATTAATATTGGGTACTGAGTTTTTCCAACATTAAATATCATTCCCATGTGTAACCCCACATTAAATATTTAATCCAACATTACATACAACACATAAAGTGGCCCCAAGAATTCTAGACCCATGTGATGCATGTATCTCTAGATTCCCTAGGCACACCATATAATGAATAAATATTACATTATAACATAATGCAAGATGTACAACACACTTTTTTCTAACAAGATATGTAGAATATTTTGGATGTATACTTGCCTTGGAGTGAAAATATTCATCTTATGTTGAGTTGGGTACTATGTTCATCTCATGGTTTTTAAATTTGTTGTGGTACATGAATTGTGCAAACTATTTTGGATTCCTTGCAAATCTATTATTCCAAGTTTGTAAATATTATTGATGTATTGTGTGATTTCTAGTTGTAATTATTTTTAAATGAAACCTGTATTATTATTTAAAATATGGAAGGTTAAAGAAATATTTAATATTGTACAAGGTTTCAAGAATTATTGAAAAGAAATATCAATCTATGTGGCATAATGATCTTTAGTTAAAAAAATACATATTTTGTTTACTATTATCATTTTTTATCTCCAGTCGTAGGAAAATAAATGTATATTCTAGAATTTTTATAAAAGATGCAAATATTCTCCTTCCCTAATATCAATTTTATAGAAATTTTTATTACTATGAAGTAATTAATGGTTTTTTTTTTAAGTATGTAGGAAAACACACACACACATTCATATATTTTTATTAAAATGTATCTATTATGAATGGTTGTGTATTTGAAGATTATTTTCCTTATCATTGTATTTTATTTTTTTCTTAAATATACGTGAAAGGAAGAATGCAAAGTATAATGTGGTTTATATATATCTATTTACATGTATAAAAGATATATGTATAAATATATATACTTTTAAACTATTACCTTTAATTAGTTCTTTATAAATTAAAAAAAATTAAATATAAAAGGGAGAATTCAAATTAGGGTTTCATCTTGTTTTTTCTTTATTTTTAAGATTAAAAGAATATATATATATATATATATATATATATGAAAATTGTGGGACAAGGGTGAGTAGGGTAAACCCTTGTTGTTGCAACCCCTTCAGGGAGCTCGACTACCATGGGAAGCATGACCTCCCTTGTGGGTTGGGGCTCATAGGGGTGGGGGAAGTGACCCCATGTGAGGCCAATGACCCTCTGAGAGGAGGTCATTTTCCCATTCCCATACATTATATTTGTTGTTCATACAAATGATTAATGAAAAAAAAAAGAAAAAAATAGTGTTGAATCTCTTATTTTGGCCACTTTTAGCCTTAGATTCATTCAACCCTCTATTGAATATTTTTAAACTATAATTATATTGAAATCCTACCATATACACACATAAGAATATATGTATATGTACATATTAACAAATCATTTCCATTTAGTCAAATGAGATGAATATAAGTAAAATATTTATTTAAGGAAGAAGAAAATTTGAAATTAAACAAGAGACTAATTGAAACTAAACAAGTAATACTTTTTAAGGAGAAGTTCCTCTCTCACTAGTTTCCTTCTTGTGCCTTATTTGAATGATAATACAAGGGGATCAAGTCCTTTTCTATATCCTTGTGGTTAGAGTGCCCTAGAATTATTATTTCTTTAAGACCTAATTTTTAAACTTAAGTAAATATTGAATTCCACACTTTATTGAACTATAGAGTCTTCAAGTTATTTTGAAATAATAGGTTAAGTAATAAAATTCTAATGGAGTAACATTTACTACGAGGATAGTGAATTAATTGTGGTAATGGGAATTCTATAAATTAATTGAGTGTTAATTAATCAATTAAATTAACTTAGAGAATTAATTTAATTGTGTCATATAATAATTATTTATTAAGAAGTTGGAAATTAGTTTGTAATGTTAACAAATTAATTTCAAGAATTGAACCTAGCGATAGTTAAAGAAATAGAATTGGTTATATATATATTATTTTTTTGGTTACTTAGTTAAATTAAATGTCTCAGAAAAGTGAAATGATCCATGGATTTAAATGTTAATCAAACCAATTGATGTTATACTATATTGTTACAATTACTTGCAAGACAAATAATAAAATGTTAATTTGGGATTTTATGTGTTTTTTAAATATATCTTTATCCAGTTAAATGATACAAATTTTAATATAAATGAAATGAAGGCATTCTTTAGTTTATTCTTTGAATTGCTTTGAATGTTAAATGTTAATTAATTAAATCAAGCAATATTATAGTTAATAGGAATTTTATTTAGTTATGGTAGCTATTTTAGGCTTTAGATTACCCCACCATGGTGTGACCACATCACTTTTGTTGAAAGATGGTGTGTTCCTTGGTCTTCCTTGTGCAGAGTGACGCTTGGGTTCATGACATGGCTTAACCACCTCTTGTGGATCTTGTATAAATCTGGTGGTTGCATCAGGCATTAACAGGTTGATTGTTTGGTGCAATGACAACCACCAATGTAACAATTGGTATCAAAGCCGAAGTCACATGTTTGAATCCCTTACTTGCCCTGGGGGGATTGTTGCAAAATGTTGTGTCCCTTGGTCTTTCTTGTGTAGCGGGCATTAACAGGGTAAAAAATAAATATATATAAAAAAGAACTCAATAGTCACACAATCTAATTTTGTATTCTTCAAATTCTTAAATGATAAGTTGATTTTTTTTAAATTGTAGCATATCTTTGTAGGTGAGTTGCGAGCATATCTTAAAAATATCTCAAAATAATTTAGGCCAAAACATATTATTGATTGCCTTCTATACAAATATATAATTAATTGTTTCTAAATAATATAATTTAAAAATAAAAAATACTCTCTGTCTTTTTTAATATAAATATAATGGAGTCATAAATAGTGAATGGCTTATAAAGTCTTTTTTTTAAATGCAACCCAAGTACAACAAATATCTGAAAAGTAAATTCCTGTAATCCGCTGCAGAAATACGTAATTTGAACCCAAGTAACCTAATTTCAGTTCCACACTAATAGACAAGAAACAAAATGACTGTGTACGAAGAAAATATCTCTAGACACTTTCCCGTGTTCCCCTAAGAGACAGACTGGATTTTAATAATGTTGTCTTACACTATCTAATACATGCCATACACAACCAAAGACAAGAAAAAGCCGAAGCAGACGGTTCTAAGTGGCGGGCCTAATTGTTGGTTGATGCATCTCATCTACAGGGCTGTCTATTCTCAATGAATTAGCATTGGTTGATACCGAAGCCAACGAGAGAGTTGACAGAATCGATAGATACCCGGACGCCTTGCTGCTGAATATTGCCTATTATAGACAGACTGCTATCTGTGGGTGCAAAGGCCAGGCAAAAAGTTCCCATGATATCCACAGGAGTCAGATAGTTTTCAGCTGGGATAGTAAAAATGGCCCCGTTGAGAAAATGAAAACTTACGGTGGGAACGCGGACCGTTTGGAGGCCAGCGAAGTCATAGCAAGTGTCGAATAAGAACATCCCTTCTGCCCGGGGAAGATGTTGGGTGCTCACCACGAAGGCGTCACGCATGGCTTCGTAAGCATCCCTCCGCAACCGCGTGACGGCCGTGCCCGAGTCCACTATCACGCCTCCTTCACCCGTCTCGTCGAACTCAAAGACCTTCTGCGGAAGAGAAACGAGTAACCCGCCGACGCTGATGGCTGTCAGCGGAACATAATAAAACGTACCCAGTCGTGGGTTTCGGAGAAGCGGAACGAAGACGGACCCAACGGGCGAGACCGAGTCAGGACCGAAGTCGAGCGCGCCGGAGGATTCAGACGAGCGGTCGACGAGGCAGTACGAAAACTTGGTACCATATGACCCGAGCTGGGAAGGGAACGACAACACGCCGGCCCCGAGACCAATCAACCCGGCGGCGCCCACGAACAAGCCCTTGTTATCTTGGCCACACCCGATTGCCACGTTTTGAACTATTGTGTTCCCGAATGTGAGCGTCTCCGTAGCGAAGCTACCGACGGAATGAGATCCGTCTCCATACGCTACCTGATACACACACCCGCGGCTGTTGCAGCCCGACTCCCCCAGCTCACTGCACACAGCGGAACTGCACGAAATGGAGGTGAAGGAAGCCGAGGAGGAGGGATCAAAGACCGGATCAGTCTGGTCGTAGCAATCTTTGCATGGCTGGCACTGGACCCACACCACGTCGCTACCCGTGTCCAACACGAGGTACTGCTCCCTCGCCGGCGTTCCTACGCCTAAGCGGGTAAAGTATTCCCCACTACCTTCCATCGTGCCGGACATCACGTCGCTTCCGAAATCCTCAATCTTGGCCTTGATCTCTATTCTTCTATCTTTCTCCTTCCCCTTGAACTTTCTCTCTACCCGCCTATTGAGCGCCTTCACCCGTCGGGATTCCCTTTCCAGCCTCTCTCTAAACCTCTGCTCGTAGCTCACGTTTCCCCCCACTAGACTATCTCTGTGGAAAACTTGTAGTTTCCACGCATTTTGGCCCACGTCCTCCTCTTGATGATAGGTCTTATATACTTCCAGCGGGGGTGAGCTCACTTCCCTTAGCCGAGCAGCGATATCCAGTGCATGATAATGATACCCGTCTCGTTTATCTGCCCAAGCAACTTGAACAAACAAGGGGAAAGCATAGAGGGTAATTATAACCGAAACTGACACTGGAACAAGAAATATAGAAAGACCCATTTTATAGACTACAGCTCACGCCTCTCTCTTCTTCGTGAGGAGAGCGTATGACTTGATTTCTCTTGGACGGTTCGCAAAATATATCGCTCACCTCTCAACTTTTACTTCTCTAACTAAACTTTGCCAAAACACTCTTGAGTGGCTCGCTTAGAGACCACGATAATAACTGATCTCAGAGTAATCAGAGAGTAGCAGCTGCCATACAGAGACCCACAAACTAAAATAAACTCTATAATTTCAGTCCCTCTTCTCACTGATTTTCTAACCATAACCTACAATCCTGCTATATCGCTCCTCATTTTATACCTGTGTTTGATTGTAATGTGTTGTACCTCAATGAGTGGCACCAATGATTTTATAATTATTTGTTGTTATTGGTCTCGTATCGTGCCAATTATTTCCCATCTCCCATATTGAGGGGTCTCCACTAGCTATTGTTTCCACTACTCCCATGCCATTGAAATCGACCCGACCTGGCAATCTCCTATTGTATGACACATTGTCTCATATGTTGGATCGACCACCCATCCTTACTTTTCAGGGCCTTAAAAAATACAAAGAATGCTCGTTGTTGATGAGACGTTTTGATTGGGCAACATCTTAAATGTGGGCTAGTCATTCAATTTCTTTAGTGTCTAATTTCTTTTGAAATCCATACTTACTCTTGTCTTAACCGCGTGTTTACATTCCACTAAACGCATCTACCACCAGCCTGGCTTGAATCGACGTGTGTATTTTCATGTCTATTGAGTAGGGCCGTTTAACTAAGCTAGGCAACATCTCTCAACAGACTTAACTTTAAGTTCTGGCAGACTCATTGTGTTTTAAATACTAAAATCAAGACTAAATTTTCCTGCATCACTTTCCCACGTAAGAGAATTGTAATCATTTAATTTAAATTCATGATTAAATTCTTTTAATTTTATTGTGGACATATAATAAACTTAATGGAAATTATCATTTTAAAATGTTAATTTCCATTTGATGTAAGAGGGTAGTTAGTTTATTGGTAGAGATTAGGGATTGAATTTGTCAGTTGGTTTTGTCTATTACATAATAATTTTGTGATGATTATTTATTTAAAGTTATATTTTATGTGTTAAGACATAATTTATTTTAAAGAATTAATTTATTAAAAAAATTAATTTCATATTATAATCATTCAAAATTTTTGATTGTATATTATAATAAAAATATTTTAAAATGCAATCATATAATCATTATATTTAAATTATATTAAAAATAAATTATATGCAGAATATTTTAAGTTTATTAATTTATGAAGTTAATATAGATTTAAATTAGATTTTAAATTTGGGGTTTAAAAAAAACTTTAATAAATGTAGTTTAAATATGTTGATGAATATTCAAGATCTCAAGAAATGCTTATATATGAAATATAAATACATGAAATAATTATATATTTAAATATTTAGAGAGATGCAGTACTTAGTAAGATTTATTTTTCCTCTCTATGTTTATGTGCTTTGTGAAATTGTTCTAATTATATTTAATTATGTGGGTTGGTAAATAGAATTGTTCCAAATAAATTGTTACATTTCTATTAGTTGAGTTTATTTATCCACTAAAGTATTTGTCTCGTATCGACTACATTTTGTGTTGATTATAAAAGGGTCTTTTGTGTTCTTAATTTAATGAGATTTCATATATTAAGTAGGGTTAGACAAAATTTAGTAATGCTGACATTATTCATACTACACAACAATTATGATGGTCTTTATTAAGATGGAGGGGAAATAAAATTCATTCACTAAAATTAGTAGTTATTAACATGATTTTATAGATAATAAATATGGTAGTTGAAATATTTTTCCCTTCATAATATGGTCTAACATGATGTTTAAGTTGAGAAATATGGTAGCTAAAAAAATTTACCCTTCATAATAAGAAATGACATCACCAACTCGTGTAATCTATCTAAAATGGAAAAGAAAGGAAAATATACCCTTCATGAAGGAATATATTCTTGGTTATAACAATGAATGTTTTTGATAAAGGAAAAAATGGGTTTTACAGGGACCCGAAACCACAAAGTTTACAGAACAAAGGAATAAGCATTAAAGAAACCAAAACAAGCAGGCTGAAAAAAGAAAAGAGCCTAGGAAAAATAGCAGTCACCAACCCAAGGCCAGCAAGGGCCATCAAAAGAACCCAACCAAAAAGCCAACAAAAAACCCCCAACTAACCTAAGGATTTAAGAGCTTCAACAGCCTTAGCTTCGAGATTGTGCATATCCTGTGTGCCCTTCTTCAGGGTCTGAACCATCTAGGGTGTAGAAGGAGTCTTCCTCTTCAGACTAGCTCTCGTCCGCTTAGAGATACCTGCTTCCTCAGACCTGTTTTTATCCTTATCAGCTTCTAGATCCACAATCAGAGACCCCTAATGTGAATTTTCCAGTTTCTCAGCCATTGCATTAATAATAATGGCATTGTGCTTCGCCATTCTGTAATTGTGCTCCATAATAGTTTTCATCGTGTTTTTCATTTTTCCAATTTCATCTTCCAGGCATTTAACTTTACCTTCATTATGCTCAACCCCCATCCTCATCTTATCCTCATTCCTCCTGCCCTCCGTAGTAATAAGGGTGATGAATTTAACTTTCAAATCCTTCAACTTGCTGTTGAGGGCCCTATTTCTTAGATTAAGGTCCTTAATTTCATGGAAGGCCCATTTCATAATTTTGAAGTAGTCCACAACACCATTTATGGCAATAGCTAGGATGTCCCTAGGAAACTCACGGTCTTATTTAAAATAATGGTCATCAGGGTTAAGATCTCTAGGGAATTTCGGTCTATTTTCTCTATCTGTAGCAGGATGGGATGAGTAAGAGTTTTGGCTAGCATTAGGGGCCTCTGAAATGTCCTCTTGGGAATCCTCACAGTAAGAGACCAATTTATTTACAGGGGACTCTTTTTGGGTGGGCTTATCTTTCTGAACAAAGCAACTAGGTTTTTTATCTTTCGGAACAAAGCCGCTAGGGTTTTTGATAGTGTTAGATTTCTTAAGTGAGGGTTTACCCTGCTAGGTTTTTTTTCCATAATTTGGGGAGGGGGGGCTTTCTACATTCCTCTTAGGGTCAGGCTTGTTTATATCCTCTGACACACTATCTTCAGTGTCCTCATCTTCAGAGAGCGAGGCCAGGATAGGGTTAGATAAGGCTGGCATATTTTGAAAATGTTCATAAATAAGCCTAATAAGGCCAGTATGCAGAATTGAGTACTTCTTAGGATCCTTCTTATGATCCTCCAAGCTATTACTCATGGAACAATACAAATAGTAAGGTAAAGAAACCTTAACCTTATGACAGAAATCGTTGAGCAAGGCGAAGTGGTAGCCGTAGACCCTGGTGAATCTATCATTCAGGGTAATGTATTCCATGATGATTCTAAGCACCTTCCTCCATAATGACTTAATCGTATCAGCTTCAAAGTAGTTGTTGGAGACTTTTATCAGCTTAGTCTGCTCTTTTTCTTTCCTGGGGAATCTAATAACTACCTCATCTGAGAACCTTCTATCGCAAAAGAATTTCATTCCCTCAGTAGACATGCTAGTGACCTCTCCAATGAGGTTCTCGTCCACCTTAACCTGCCTCCCAAACATAATTATTTCTCTGTTCTTCCAATTTTTCTCAAAATACTTGGTGGCCTTCAAATTAAGCCCATGAAGCTTTTCAATGAAAGGGAGCAACCTGCCACATTCAATTTTTTCCCATACCTTCGAGTTCCTCTTATGCATTTTGTAGCTTTTCGACTCCACTCTTTTCCTATCTCTGCCCATAGTCACAAGCACCTCACTACCAGAGCAAGAGTCCTAAAATGAAATGCTACAGCCGAACCAAAGATCCCACAAAATGTGTTGCCTCTTATTTCCATTTAAGATATTAAATGCATCCCCATCAAATCTAATGATATTGAGGTACTTGGGCCTACTCTCTTTCATCATCAGAAAAAGTTGCTTCTTTCCCATGCGTGATATCATAATTAATTAAAGCCCTTACGTCAGTGCCAAGATCGCTGAGGTTCTGCCACATGACCAACCCATTCTGCTTAACCCCTTCATTAGCAAAAAAATTAGCCATGTTGTTGGCTTCCCTGAAAGCATGAGTTATTTTAACTTTATCAAAATTAGCTAAAAGGGATTTGGCCTCTTCGATCCAACTCTTGATAGACCATGATGGAGGGGACTTCCCTAGGAGGTAATCAATTATGTTTTTAGAGTCTTCTTCAAGCCATAAATATTTAATATTCCTACTAACTGCTAAATTAATCACTTGAAAGGCTCCAATTACTTTAGCCATGTGATTAGTTTGAGGTCCAATGGGAGTAGCCACCACTGCTAAAAAATTACCATTTGAATCCCTAATCACACCTCTACTTCCAGCCAACCTCGGGTTTCCCTTAGCCACACCATTGAAATTAGCTTTAATCCAGCCACATGGAGGAAAACTCCAACACACCACTATCTGGTCTTTTTTAGCTGGTTTAGAAGCCCTTGACACATCATTTTTAATATTCCACTCCTTGGCTATCTTTAAGTCATATGGAGTGCATAACACTGCCTCCTTTTTGTTCTCTTGTTGAGGAATGATATTAAAGTTTTCAATAATTAACCTGAAGGTTTTTTCAAACACATTGTTCTTTGAAGTTTCCTTGTCCTTGAAGAGTCTATTATTTCGTTCTTTCCACACTCCAAATGCTATATAAGGGAAAGAAAAATCCCATAATCTTTGAATGAAAGGATTCAAAGAAGGAAATTTCCATTGAGAGAAGAAATCTTCAATAGTATAAGGAAACACCTAAGATATGTTCCAGAGGGTCATAAACTTACCCCATATAGCAGCAGTAAATGGACAATGGAGAAACAAGTGATTTGCAAACTCCGCCTCATTCTTGCAAAGATAGCATCTATTAAGTATTTGGAATCCATGCTTGCAAAGATTATCAACTGTGAGAACTTTATTTTGAAGAAGGATCCAGAAAAAAAATATTGACCTTAGGGGTCAAATGTTTTATCCAGGCTCTGGACCAGAAGGGAGAGGGGGAATGAGAAAAAGATAATACAGAGACAACTGAAGAAATAGAGTAGTTGCCCAAAGGGTTATCAGTCTAGAATAAGAGGTCATCCTATTGGTTCAAACCCATCCTAACAACCAACAAAGATGAGTAGATTAGAGCTCAAGCTCTAGACTAAGCTGGTGTAAGTCCACTCAGCCCCCATCACGCCAGTAGTCCTTGACTTTAGTACCAAAATTCATTTTGAAAATTTCAACCCACCTATTAAACCTCTCATAATTAATTAGAGGTTCATTTAGCAACCATCTATCCTCCCAGAACTTGGCTTGATTACCACTTCTTCTATTCCATCCAACACCTAAGTCCACAATCTTTCTCCCATTAATCATATCATTCTAGCATGCTGATCCATGGGGTAGAGAGGGAGAATCCAACAGGGCCTTAAGAGATCCACAATTAGCCATATATTTACTTTTTAAGATGTCTTTCCATTCCCCATTAGACAAAAAGGACCTCCAGATTTGCTTAGCTAGAAGCATTTTATTCATCATTCTAATCTTTCTTAGACCCAGTCAACCCATCTTCTTTGGCCTATAGACAAGATCCCATCCAACAAGAGGCATTCTCTTTCTTTCTTCAACCCTTGATCAAAGAAATATTTTTTGGATTTTTTCAATAGCATCAGCATGTTTAGCAGGGATTTTGAAAAGACTTAAGGCATAAATCAGAAGGTTCTAGAGAGAAGCTTTGAGGAGCTAGATTTTTCATGCCTGACTAAGAAGAGCTCCTTTCCACCCAACAAACTTTTTGTTGAACCTATCAACCAACGAACTCCAAAAGGAGTCAGGAGGTTTAAGGCCTAACGACAACCTAAGATAAATGGAGGGTAAGGAATCCACTCTACAACCCAGAATTTTGGCTATCTTGATCTGTCTATGATCTGGAGTGTTAAAAAAGTAAAGAGAACTTTTCAATCTATTGACTGACTGACCAAAAGCTCTCTCATACTCATCCAAAATTCTTTTCAGATTCTTAGCTTCAGTCACCGTTGACCTCCCCATCAGCATGGTGTCATCAACAAACTATTGATGAGAACAAATCAGGTTACTAGAAGAGGGCCTTAATCCCACCAATGAGCCATGTCCAATCAGTCTTTTCAAGTTACGCCCAAGACATTCAACCATAATAGTGAACAACATGGGGGAAATTGGATCTCCTTGTCTTAAACCTCTCGAATTCTGGAAAAAATGTGAAGGGGATCCATTCACCATAATATAGATAGAGGTTGTTGAAACAAGTTGCTCCACCATCTGAAGGACTCTAATGCTAAAACCAAACACTTTCATAGTTTTAAGCAATTTCCAATCCACACGGTCATAGGATTTTGAAATATCCAACTTTAGAAGAAAACCTTTAGTTTTGGATTCCACGAGGGAGTGAATATTCTCATGGACAATAACAATAGAATCAAGGATCTTTCGACCAGGAACAAGGCCATTTTGGTGGGGAGAGATCAATGAAGGAAATATTAAGAGAATTCTAGATGTTAGAACCTTATAAATGATTTTGTAGAAAGAATTACATAGGCTTATAGGTCTGAAAGCTTCAAACTTCGTCGCTCCAAGTTTCTTAGGGATAAGGACCAAGAAAGTAGCATTTATTTCCTTAAGGAGACTTCTCAATCCATAGAACTCTTTAAATGCATTTACAACATCCTCTTCAACAATCTCCCAGAACCATTGAAAGAAGAACATGGGAAAACCATCAAGGCCAGGAGCCTTGTTCCCTTCAAAGGAAAAGACAACTTTTTTAATTTCTTCCCTTGAAGGGATAGCAACTAGCATGATATTATCTTCTTGCTTAACTAAATTAGGGATAGCCTCTAAGAGGTAATCTTGCTAGATTCATGGTTGATTCCTTCACTAGCTAAGAGAAGGTTACTAAAGAAAATGAACTCTTGTCTTCTAATATCATCCTCCTCCTCGAACCGATTGCCATTAATTTCAATGTGATAGATTCTATTTGCAGCCTTGTGCTTAGAACCAAACAAATGAAAATATCTGGTGTTTTTATCTCCAGTAGAAAGCCACAAAGCTCTAGATCTCTATCTCCAAAAGTCCTCTCTAGCTATGATTTCATGCATTTTAATAAGCAACTCATTTTATTTTTCCTTGTTATCATCAATATATCCTTCCCTCTGGATTTTGTCCTGAATCTCCACCAACTCCATTTGAAGCTTGGATTTGATTCCAAAAATGTTTCCAAAGGTCTCTTTTTTCCATTTTCTAATCTTACATTTAACTTCCCTTAACTTTTTAGCCACCCTAAACATGGTAGTCCTAGGGACATCAATATTCCACCATTTCTTTATTTCCTCAAAAATTTGAGGATGGGAGAGCCACATTCTTTCAAAACTAAAGGGAAATTTCATCTTCTCCTTTAACGGTTCCACCACAAAACTTATAGGAAAGTGATCAGAACCCGCCCTAGAAAGAGCTTTTAAGGAACAATAATAATTTAAGAACCATTGATCTGAAATTAACATTCTATCTAACCTTACTTAGATCAAGTCCTTACCATTTCTTCAATTTGACCAAGTAAAGGAAGCTCCCTACAGATCCAAATCAATCAATTCCTGGTTGTTAATGAAATCCAAAAGATCCATTCTACTTTCCAAATTAGCCTGGGAGCCTATGAACTTCTCATCATCCTGAAGAGGGGTATTACAATCTCCCATAACAATCGAAGGATCATTATTAAAAATACTGCAAAAGGAAGCAAGTTCCTTCCAAAATAACCTTCTAGCTCCTTTCATATTAGGTGCATAGATATTATACTGAATCCAACAAAAAATATCTCTGATATGGGTAAATCTGGTGGCCACATGATTAGTACTTTCCAACAAGGGTTCTCCTTTAATAAGATTTTGGTTCCAGAAGGTGACAATACCTCCTAAGGCACCATCAGAGCTATTTCCATGGACACCACAAAATTGAAACATCTTAATCTTTTCCACCTTCTCCTTAGGAATTTTGGATTCTTGAACAAGTAATATGATAGGCCTGTGGTCCCTAGCAAAATTGTGCAGCACATCCTGCTTATGAAGGCTATTTAACCCCCTAATTTCCAGGAGATGATCTTCATATCTTACTAGGGGATTGGAGAATCTTCGTGATGGTATTTTGAACACCATCTGCAATATCACTACCATAGTCCCTCAGCCACTTTTCATATTTTCTTCCTTGGTTGCTCTTAGTAGCTCCACAATCTGCCTTAGCTCTAGTTCTGGTGGATACTCCACTCGGAGTATTTTGTTGTTTATTTTTCTTCTTCTTCTTCTTGGACAAAGAGTTGGCTTCATCTCTATCCGTCTCTTCTTGGCTTACCAACTCTCTCACCAACTCCCATACCTTGTCAGATATCCTTCTTTGATCCAAGGGAAGGGTGTCCATTATTTCATTATTGTACTAGGTCAAATTTTCACTTGAGAACTCTTGAGTCAGACTCATATTTTCAAAGGTATCCTTGACAAAATCCAGGGAAGTAGCATTTCTCGAATTTTGAAAAGAGTCCAGACTAGAGGGGAGATCTCCTCTAGAGGCTAAAGGAGGAGGAGGAAAACCAAAATCCAACATCAAACCTTGTATGGGGATATCATCCAAACCTGGTTCCCCAAACTCCTTAACATCTGGCCCCAAAATAGGGTTGCTAGAGGAGTGCAAATTCATCAGACCATTTATAATTCCACCCAAATCTTGCTCTTCATCCTCCTTGGATCTAGATATATTCTCGGGCTCATTTCACTACAGTTCCAAAGCAGATGAATGTTATTACAAGGTTCAATGATTATTTTTGCTTTGTGTACAACAATCAGTTCTTTGTGTTGATTCTAGGTCAATAAAAATTGAAGGATTTGAGTAATGAGAAGGGTTGAAGAAAAAAAAAGTATCTAGAGAGGAGGCAAAGGACACAATCTAGAGGAATTTCAAGGGAGGGAGAGATAAAAATTGAGTGGATTTTTTTTAGAATATTTCAATGAAGAACATTATTCCATATTGAAATCTATAGAAAAAAAGAAAAGTTAATGAGTAGCATCTAAAACTAGAAACTAACATGTAATTTCTTGATAAAATCAATAATATAAAATTAAATATAAAAATGATTTCTTGGGCATGGTGAAATCCATCAAAATGAGAATGAAGTTGGAAATAAGTATAAATGTGAATAGAGTGAATTTGTAATAGGCCTATATACATGAAGAGAATAAAGTTGTGATGGGATTGAAGACATGAAAATAATGAAATTGTGATGGATATGAAGTCATTATTATAACCATAGTAATAAAAAGAAAGTTTATAGATAATATATGGTTCTCCAATTGGTTACAACAAAAAGATGGAAGTAACTAGAGAAGGATAAAATATACGATCAAATTGAAACCCAATTTAATCATGTAATAAGTTTTATAGATAATATTGTGTGAAAAACATGTCCTAAGATAATAGGATGTGATCATAAAATCATGTGTAGGGAAGGAAAATAAGATACCCTTAATGTTTCATCAATTAAGGCCATAAACAAGTGATAATAGGTGTAATATGAAATAACATTAATTAAGCATAAATAATTTTCATAACATATAAATATGATACATATAGACATGATAAGCATGCAACCATTTTATCATAAAATGTAATATGATAAGTATATCAAAATGTAATCATAAAATAAGTATGTAATAATGATAATAATAATAAACTAACAAATAAAAATATAATAACAAGGATTATCGTAGTACATATAAACATAATAAGATAAGACTATGTAATAGAGCTAAATCATAAAGCCTTGTCCCACTTTAGACGCATCCTAATTTTTACCTAAAATCATATATTTTTAGAAAAAAACTTGCATGATTTAAAACTAGAGGGGTTCCACATTTGAAGGGGGTTATATAGAAACCCCTTAAATAGAATCGCCTTGAATAGAAACCCTTGATATCAAAATGATGAAATAAAAATTGCTTCAATTTATGACACATTTAATGAATTATTTTAAAATGAGATTTTGAAAGTGTGTAGCATCTATATTAGCCTTCAAAAATTATAATATTTTTTTTTTCTTAAAATATTATATTTTCAAAAAAATTCTAGTTAACATAATTCAAGAATGAAAAGGTAATGATATCTATTTAGGACACTAGGAAAAACTAACAAACACTATTAGAAAAATATAAAAAAATATACTACACTTCACATGGATGTCTTTGTTTTAAATAAAAATAATAATTTCAATATATGCATATAGAAACGTGAGATAGTAAAATATGTTGAAGTTGATAGTGGACCCCACAACTCCCATAAATCACCTGCAACAAAAATGCCTATCAAATTCAAAGAGAAAAACTATTGATGTGTGTTATGCAACCTTGAGAGAGATTGATCCACAAATTTTTATAATACTCAATAATAAATATAAATTGTTACTTGATATACAATAATGAATGGTTATAAAGTTAAAAGGAAAGCCCTAGTTAATGATTTGATTAGATTGTGATAAGTTTCCTTATCCTATCAATGAGACAATTTGACCTATAAATAGCCTAATATAATGACAAAAAAAGAACTCTTAACATTAGTGTAAGTGTAAGACAAAGAAAGGTTAAGCCTGATCAAAATTGCTTGTAGCTACTTTGATGCTGACTCTATAAAGACCATCTGGAGGAAGGTGTTGCGGGTCATCATGGAGTACATTACGGTGGATAGGCGCTTTACCAGAGTTTACGGCTACCACTTTGCTCTTCTCAACCACTTCCACCACAAGGTTAGGATATCTCTTCCCTATTATCTTTTCTGTTCCTTGAAGAAAAGCTTGGAGGATAATAAGAAAAACCCCAATAGATTCCCTATCTTGCATACAGGGTTAATAAGATTGATTGTCGAGCATTTCCAAAACATGCCTGCCCCCACTATCCTGGATACCACTCCCGACTCTGAGAGTGACGACACGGAGCCCAGTGGCTCGGAGTATCTTCCTAACCCTAGTTCGGCTAGAAAAGTCCTTAGCTTGCATGCTGGCCCATCTGGGAAAAAAAACCCCATTCCCCTTTCTGGTAAAGCCTGTGCTGAGCTTGAGCTTGATAGCCCCTCCCTTTTGAACAACCCCATTCATAAGAAACCCTAGGCTAAAAGTCTTGTTTCCTATTCTGAAGAATCTTCTAATTCAGAGGAGTCTGATGCCAACAAAACTATGGTTAATTCTGAACCTCTGTTAGACAAACATGCTGAAGATGACTCCCCTGTTAATCCTAACACTGAGAAAACTGTTCATAATACCGATGATGAGCCCTCTTTGGATTTTCTGAACCTTGCCAAAGCCAATTCTGAGTCCCATTCCAAACTCCTAGATTGAACTTTCACTGAAATCAATGAGTTGAAAATAAAAAACTGGGCCCTTCAAAGCAAAATTGAAGATCTAGTTGCTAAAATTGCTGAGATTGAAAAGAAATATGTGGACAGGGGGGTCCAAGGTAACAGTAACAGAGACATTGATTCCAAGGTTTATTATATTATGAACACCATCAAGACCATCGCTGAGCAAAATAACAGAATGGCTAGACATAATGCCATTATCATTAACGCTATGGGAGAGAAGCTCGATAAAACCCAGCAGGGTTCTCTGGTGGTGGATCTGGAGGAAACAGAGGACAAAAGCCAGGACACGGACGTGGGAATTTCCAAAAGAACAAGAGCCAACCTGAAGCGTAAGGTCCCCCCTACTTCTAGGATGATTCAAACTTTTAAAAAGGGTGTCAACAATATGCAGAAGTTGGAGGAGGAGACAAAGTCTATCCTCAAGACTCTGAAGTAATGGCTGGGGTTTTTGTGTCCTCTGTTTCGTCCTTTTTGGTTTTGTTCGGTTGGTTGCTGCTGATCTTTTCTTGAGTAGCTAGTTTTTGTGGTTGGACTTTTTAGTCCTCTCCTCTATTTTGTAAACTTTGTGGTTTCGGGTCCCTGTAAAACTCGTTTTACCCTTTTATCAAAAACATTAGTGTAAGTGTACAATAAATTAAAAGGGGCCTAGTAATTTATTATTAGGTGATTTTCCTAATTACTCTAACACCCCCCTTAAGATCGGCATAGAGAGAAGCTAAAAACTTGATGAAGAATTTAATGATGGATGCATGGATGGGTATTAGCTACAAGGATGGATGAGGTATCCATGTACAAAAAATGAAATCTCTCATCAAGGAAAAGGAGAAAACCACATGGGAAAAA
Organism: Sequoia sempervirens; assembly: GCA_007258455.2. NCBI lineage: Eukaryota > Viridiplantae > Streptophyta > Pinopsida > Cupressales > Cupressaceae > Sequoia > Sequoia sempervirens. The sequence goes on along the minus strand of VDFB02000015.1, from coordinate 533,777,135 downwards.
ACTCCTCTCCAAAAGAGAGAAAAATAGATAAATTCACTAGTGAAAGAAGGATAAAAGGACTCAATGTGACCCCACAAGGACTAATTTTGTCACAAAACTATAATGGATGTCCCCATGATAGGAGATAAAAAGTGAGAATATGAATCCCCTCATAAAGAAAGAGATTATGTGCCAATGATGAACATCTAAAGATAAAACACAATTGACTACTTGCAAACAACATTTCTACCCTTAAGAAGAAATTGATCCATTGGTGAATGGAGAAGCCATTCCAAAAATATGAAAGAATTAAGAATCCAAATCCAAATGATGTGTGCCTCTAATTTTTTTTTAAGTGTCCACATATCATAATGAGATGATGTCAATCCAAGATCATGTAAAGACTGATGTAGAACAAGATCCAAAGATTGGAATGATGGTGCGATAACAATGATGATGTGGCTTTCATGAAGGAGGAGATTAATTTCCTTAAAATAATCCTTCAAATCTACAATATAAGACTCTAAGGATGATGTCTACAAGATACAAATCCCAAGTAGCCATGTCTAGAAGGAGATGTATGTCCTATTGCACTGAACGAATAGGGGCCAATAATGTGGCGATGACAAGTTGATCAAGAACAACATAAGATAGGGATTGGGTTTTGATATGAAGAGTGGGAACATGAAGATAAGTCTTTGAACCATTGATACATGCAAGATTTGTGACATACTCAAGCTCCTCTAAAATATCATCATCAAAGGGTACACAATTTGCATCTATGATGGGAACGAGACAATCTACAGTGGGATCTTTTAGGAATGAAGATCTATATGAGGTTCTCCATGAATCTCCCAAAGTGTGTGGGGACAATAAATTTTTGATACATCACACATAGTGTAAGGATCAACACTAGAACAAATCACTCCTACATCATGATCATTGGTAATACCCCATGCTAATCTACTCCCTAGTGTGTTTGATGTAGGTATGAGTCCATAAAGATAAGGTAAAAGATCAATCCACTTGAGATGTGTCAGGATGTCATTTCATGAAGATTCATAATTACCTTTTTTATGATGACCATATAAGGATACATAGAAAAACCCATGATACTGAACCTCAGATAAAAAAAGAGACTAATAACCTCAATGTATGTAAAGAAGATCAAATGAACTCATCTCACACAAATAGATCCTTTCTTCATCCCACAACATCTAAGTAATCAAGAAGAATATGAAATCACAAAAAAAAAATGTATCTAAAGAAAATTCTAAAAAAGGGGACATGAATGGATCTAAAGAGATCTAAAATACCTTTCCAACACCACAAGAATTGTGAAAATTGTAGATAAAAGTGAAAATTTATGAGCTTGAAAGAAGAAAGTGATGATATAACGTTCACTAAGTCTAAACTATACCAACAACAAAAGCTGATGATGAAATCTATACCAATGGAAATAATGCAAAACCAACTTTTCAACAATATCTTGTTTTCCCAATTTCGGCATCGTATGCCCAAGTTATGGAAAAAAAATGCCTCTTTAGACATGATTGAGGGGGATAGGGCCAAGGGTAAGGATAAACATTAATGTTACAAACAACCAAAATGCTAATGTTAGTAGATTTCAATGAGAAAAATATTCCATGGCATGTTGAGATATTCCTTGAACTTGCCGAAAAAATTGATACCTACATATATTCCACAAAATTGAAATATTCCTTTAACAAAATATTTTGGAAGTTGAGTTTTTAGTGGGTTGTCAGAAAATTATTTGGTTCCACTTTTTTGTGTGGGGACTAGGTCAATTCCACTCCAGTAGCTGGTGTGTTGAGGTCATCTGTGGGGAGTAACTGGTGGTGACTAGTGGAAGTGTTGCTAGCCCCTGTGATATGGCACCTCCAATACCATTTTCCAAGGTACTGTATGCATAGTAATCTATGCAAGAATTTGTTTTATATTTTATTTTTTTCTAATAAAACATGTATCATGCATAATGAATTAAGGGTGAAAAGGCCATACGAGGCCATACAAATAAATGAATTCCTATGCAAGATGCCCTACTGCTAATTTTTTTCCTTTTTTAAACTACTCTAGTTTTGATGAATTGATAGACAATCCTTATGTTTTTGGATATTTTGGACTCAATGGTGATACCCATTTCACTCTAAGATGAGCCAATTTTCCCTCTAGGATTAAGACACTTGTCATAATCTGGTCTAATCCTATCTCTCAACCTTACCTTTATAAGCAAGGCATCTCATGTACATTTGCATTCAAGCATATTCAAGCATTATTCAATATTTCATTGTTGAAGCAATCTTTCTTTCCATTCTCTCTCTTGTGGAAGATATTTTGGCCTAGAAACTATTCCTGGGGGTGTTGGGGAGTCACCATTAACTCCCACAATTAGATTGGGGAGTATTTATGTGATGATGATCGTTTTGAGTTTGGTATCTAGAGATGTTGGGATTTGATTTGAATTAGAAGTATTTTGGTGTTGGGATATGGGGATGGAATTTTTTTTGTGTTAGGGATGTTTTGGCCTATAAATGATTAATTTGTTGATATGTGGATTTATGGGATATATGGGGCTGGATGAAGTTAGCATTGGTGCATGTTATGGTAGGTTGGATGGATGCTTGAATGGGTATGGTGGGTTGAGTAAGTTGATATGTGATGTTGGATGGAAAGTTGATTCCTACTTGTGAAGAAATGTTTGAGTATGGGATGGTGTGTTCTATGGAATGTTGAGATGTGTATGAAAGATTAGATATGTGGGAGGGGTGATGAGGGTTGGGTCGGGATCCCCAAATTCTATCCAATGGATGGATGGAGGATGAAGGAATATTAGAAGGATATTTCCTCCTAATTTGTGAGATGTCAGTGGTTTTGTGGAATTTTTTCCCCCTTTTTCAAGAGATCTAGCACAATGGTGTCCTTATCAACTTCAATTTTTTTTCTCATCATGTCTTGGTTGTGGGGGTCTTGAAAAGAATATTGCAACCTAGGAGAGTGTTTGGGTTGGTCCACATAAACTTTTTCATCATGGGGGGATGGTGGTTGTCTAGTGATATCTTCTAGGGTAAAATTATTTCGAGATTTCATCTTCTTTTTAGATTGAGATCTAGTGATTGGCATACAAGAGGTAGAATTTTTAGAGAATTTTTTGGATATGGACGTTTGATGGGGATATTTGGTGGTTTTTTAAATATGGGGATGTGGAGGTTATTTCTAGACCTAAGGTTTTTATGGAGATAATTTTGTGAATGTTATGGATGAGTGATTAAATGGGGAGATTAAAAACCTTATATTAATGAGGAATTTTTATGGGAATGATTCTTGATTGATAGAGTGGATGATTATGAGTAAGAGATACAAGACCAAACTTGTATCAAAATAAAAAATATAGATCCTTAGAATAAAAGGTGATTTGGATGTATCCTTTCTTACTTAGGATAGGAATGCTCCTAAGAAATGTTGAATCAGATTTTTTTTGGAAAACATAACTTGAGGGAGCCAAATTATCAAGCTAAATAATCCAAAATGAAGGGCTAAATTAAAATTATACTTAGGATAGGAAAATTCCTAAGAAATATTGAATAAGAGATTTTTTGGACAACATAACTTGAAGGAACCGAATTCTCAAGCTAGATAATCTAAAATGAAGGGATAACTTAAAATTATACTTAGGATAGGAAAGTTTCTAAGCAACACACAACTTAGAGAAAATTATAAGGATCTAGATTTTGATTTTTTGACCAATTTTATTTTGTATTGGGTAGTGTTATTATTAAGGGATGATTAAATGATAAAAAGGAGGATTAGTTGTGATGAGGAGAAAATTATAATCAAAGAAATATCAAAGGTTCATAATAAGGTGAATGTGAAATAATTAGGACTAGTTTGGTAAGAAGGGTGATGATATGGTCCAAAGTGAGGATTAAGATGGATTAGTAATGAAGGTTGGGGATTTTAATGAAAGTAGAGTGATGGTGATGAAGGTTCAAAATGATATATTTAAGGTAGGTTTTTGGTTAACAGGAAAAATAGGTTTTGGAGGGACCTAAAACCCTTACAAAATATTGCAACAAGAATAAAGCATAGCCTAGTAACCAACAAAAAAATAACTAAAAGAAAAAAGATAGCCAAAGGAAAATGGATATTTCATATTCTTTATAGTATATTCCACCTCTAGCTCCTTATTGTAATTATTTTGATGAAAATTTTCCAAGTTCAATAACTCTTTCTTTTCATCCTCAAAGGATTTCTTTTTGTACCCCCTTGTCCTCAAACTTGGCCTTTTAGACTCAACCTAAACCTTTTTATTTCATTTGTCCTTATTGATCTATTCTTCCTTTATAATCTCCTTAGGGATCCCATAATTTATCTACCCCTCTCAATTATTGATATTCTTTGTAAAAATCCTAATCCCCTCAACATTGTTTTTTATCGAGCAGTGGATAATCTTTAACATTTTCTCTAGGTTTTTATTAGTTTCCTAAACTTAATCTTTGAAGTGAGTCATATAATTTTAAAATTCCAACTTTAAAATATTAATAGAGTCCTCTGAACCTTTAATCATATTCTTCATCTCTCTATTCCCAAACCATAGCTAATCCTAATCCTCATTAGTGTTTTTTTCTCCTATAGTACCTGAATTTTGATATTAATTTTATTGATTTCAAGAAAAACCCATTTCAAAATTTTAATCTAGTTTGTAACCCATTCCCTAGATATCCCCAAAAAAATCATAAATCTCCTATGATAGTGTGTAGATATGGAAATTCCTCCAACAAATAGGGGAAATCAGTAGCACCCTAGTTATCCTTCTTAATTCCTTTCTTCGGAGACTAGATCCCAATAGCCATTTTGTCGAACCCTTTCTTCTTACCTTTACCATATGCTTCCCCTTTAGAATTTTTAATTTTCTTCCCCTTCATTGGTTATTATTGTTATCCTCCTCCTCCCCTATTTTGAGCCCTTACACCATGAAATAGTCTTATTCAATTTTTTTTAGGGGAGTTCTTACTATTTCTCTTTATTTTCCTTATATCCTCTTCCTTCAACAGTTGCATAGAGAACACATCCATAGAGTCTTATCCCTCATCTTCATATTTTCATTAGTCATCATCATCATCCTCACTAGTGTCCAAACTTATATCTGAGTAGTGAACAACCGTCAGTTTCTATTTTCTTAGCAATTCCCTTCCCCTTAGGATCTAATTTAGGGGTTTTCTCTTTAACATATTCCATAATAAGGAATATTAACCCTTCATGAAAAACAAGATATTTGGGTTTTTTAAGGTGTTCCTTAGTAGTATAATACAAAGAAGCTCACAAAAAATATGAAAATGAACCAACAATTTATGGAAAAAGTTATTTAAGAAAATGAAATGAACACCAAAAATTGCTATGAACCTATCATCCAATGTGATATACCACATAATTAAATTGGAAAATTCCAAAAAGATGAGTTTTATGGACAAGCGGTCACAGCCCGAGGAGAAAAGCTTCAACAACTTACTTTTCTCATTCCCTCTAAAAAAATTTTTTAGGGCTTTTTCATTCACCTTTCTACCATGAAATAAATTCCTACCCTACACTGGAAGCCTTGTAATTTTAGAAATCACCTCCTCATTAATATAAATTTCCTTTCCATTCACATTTAACACCTTGTTCTTTCACTCTTTAATAAAAATATTAGTAGCCTTTGGGTCATGACCTTGAAGCCTCTCCAAGTAGGGAGCCAATCCACCCTCCTCCATAATTTTCCACACCCTTTGATTCTTGTAGACCCCATCACAAGATAAAGGCTCCACTCTACTTCTATCACCTCTCACAGTAACAATGATGACCATAACAAACAAACCACAAATGTTGTTCCAAAGTTTATGGCAGATAATAAAAGGGAAGAAAAAACCCTTAACAACCAAAAATCATGTGAGGTGTCTGAGGATCATAACTCCCACTTTCCATTGTTTCTTAGCATCCCTGTTGGCACTCATAACTTATAATGGTAAGAGCTTCGATGGGTACAAAGGAGTACCCCTCCCATATTTTTAATGATGCACTTTTAATGCCTTCATTTAGAAAATATGTCCACGAGATTATTTCCCTCATGATAAGTATGTGCTATCATAATCTCATCAAAGCAATTAATAATATTTAGGGAGTCTATGATGAAGGTTTGAATCGATGAGCTAGGGATATGATGAATGTTAAGACATCTAATAATGTTTAGAGAGTCCCCCTACAACCAAAAATTCTTGTAGCCTTTGTTATATGCTAATTTTAAATTATTATAGGTAGTCACAACTTCAAAAAAGTGATTAGTCATGTGATAAGGTTGGCTAAAAAACTTTAAAAATTTGATTTTCTAACTAAGATGTAGGGAATTTTTATAGGTCATTATTGCAAGTCAAAATGAAAGTGCAACATAGAAACATATGCATCATTTATAGAGCACAGGGAAAACCTTACAGAGTGTAGGCATGGTTTGACAAAGAAAAGGTGCAACTCTATAGAGCACAAGTGCATTTTGATAGAGCACAAACATAGATTTACAAAGCACAAGCATGATTTGATAGAGCACATGCATAACTTGGTAGAGTGTAGGTGTAGTAACGAGCAATGGAAGTATAGATTGGTATGGAAAAGGTGAAATTTTATAGTCTAAATGATTTTGAAAGAAATATACACACACACAAACATATTGGCCAACCAAACTATTTAGGTGATAAAGGTTGATGACTTCTATTTTTTCACATGAAGACACATCAAGCACATTAGAAAAATCCTAAAAAATTAGTCAAGTGGGAGTGTATATTCGATGTGAGACCACTATCCAAAGGATAATATCTTCAAATGAATGGGTAGCTAGGGTATGCAAAGGCCATGTACCACCTTTACACCCCTTAACTTAGAAGGACAAGGTTCTACCAAGGGATATTTATCACCTCAACAAGAGAAAATACATGGTGAGTAACTTTGAGCATGATCAATTGTACCTTGCACCATGCTAAGTAATGATTGAATGGTCTTAAGCTAGGATATACATGATCTCTAGGGATTCCTCTAAATACCACAAAGGCACATGAGGTAGAACTATGAATATTAGTTAGTCACAAGTGTGGATTGAGAACTTTCAGTGGAAAATCTCATACCAACTCTACATCTCTTGTACTTGAATCATCTAGACATCAAGGATTCACTAAACACAATGCAACTAGATTTGGGTATAACTTTTTTCTCCCCCCCTTTATATACCCCATCAATAACATGTGGTTGAGGTTGTTTGTTGGGGTGATGAAATCCCAAATCAGGCCTCCTAAAGGGAAGGACAATTATAGGTTTTTTTTTATCTCCAAGATCACACTAGGTGCAAGGGGAGAGCATACACATAAGACTAGCAAAGCCTCATGATCTAATCTAAAATAAAAATGAGGGAATGTAAGATTTTTTATCCAAAATATTGAATTGGGAACAAGGGGAGAGCATACATCTATGCAACCCTCCAACAAATAACATAAGAGTGATTTAACCCATTACTCTATTTTTAATTCCTAAAATTAGTGCAAAATAAAAGATACTTTGACAAAGTGTATCTACAAAACCATATGTTAATAGTCTCAAATTTTTAATTTTGGATAGGTTTAAAACAACTACACTTTTTAGCCCAAAATATTAGCTCAAACCCCCAAAAAATTAAAAATGAAACAAACTAAAATAAAAAGGATTTTTTTATGAAATAGAGGTGCAACTAGTCTCAATAGAAGCATAACAGATTAAAACAAAAGTGTCAAAAGTTAGAAACCAACCAAAAAATATATATTATAGAGGCACAATTCTATTTGACAAAAGCACCACGGGTCAAAACAAAGATGTTGAAATTCTTTACTAAGGAACCAAAATACAAAATAGAAGCATGTAGAGTCTCTACACAGGCACAAAATGTTGATACAAAATGTTAAAACTTCCTACACTGGCATGGTTTCATATATGTACCCAAATCTGAAAGGAGTTATGACTAATCTATTTATCTACCAACTACAAACTAAAAATCTATGAAAAAAATGTGAATGTTCCAAGAGCTTCAAAAAACATTAATATTTTTAAAAACAAGACTCCTACAAACTTAAGATAAAAATAGTTCTATAAAAATTTAGATCATGAAAGCTTGGTATGAACCCTACGAGGACTACTACATAATCTGCAACTTATATAGCCCAAAAAACTCTACAAAAAATATTAAAAGCAATGCACTAAATATGCAAAAATGCCTGTATGGTTAGTTATCAAAACCTCAAGCCTAAAAATCCTAATCAATCCATCAACTCTAAAGAAGATATTATTTTAAAGGAAACAAAGATTATAAACACCTACAACAACTAGTTAGACCAAATATGCAAAAATCCTAGTTATAAATAACATCAAAAATCATTAGCAAGAATTAAAAGTTAGCTTAAAAAAATTCTAAAAGTCTAGGTAGAACAAAAGTGTGGCTTTGTGAGAGGGAGGTGTTGAAAGCCTCTATGTAAGCATCAAATGTCTCTGCAAAAGCACAACTAAGCATAACAAAGGTGTTGAAAGGCACAACAAAGGCAAACAAATTTATTATGGAGGTGTCGATTCATAAATTTGAGCATTGAGATGGAACTTATGTAACTCACAAATTAATAAAAAATAAAAACAAAATGTTAGGAAAGGGACATGGGTCCCATCAAACATGCCACTATGAGGGTATGGAAATTCCATAAGGTTAAATAACACAATAATAATGCATAAAACATATAAAAGGCTATACCTTAACACCTGCAAACTCCATCATTGAGCTAAATAGGATGCACCCTAAGCCTATTGATGTGCTCTAAATGACTTAGAAATGTCAATTGCTCTAATGATATTTTAGCATAATCTTGTTATAGGAAAATGAACTTGATGATAATGAAGGGTGAAGGCTTCCATTTATAGAGAGAGGCTCAAATGTATGGAGAACTGTGATCTTGCCACAAGATCAATGGCTCATGTTAAAAACTTCTCTCAAGCAAGAGGGAGAGGACAAGTTTCATGTGAGGGTTAAGGAAGAGTTGAGGCTTAAATGAAGATGATTAGGTAAGATTATGGTAGATTGTGATAGGACTTCAAGAGGCAAAAATTTGAATTTTTCCTCATCTCTGATGAGGGCCACACTACCCAAAACCCACAAAAATCACAACAACAAATATCAACACAAAAGATTTGAGACAAAAAAATGACTCAATTTCAATTATTTTCAAAAAATTAAATTACAGATTCAAATCTTACATGCTACAGCCTCATGGGCTTGATTCATTACAACAAAATCAACTCTGAAAAGAAAATCTACTATTCAGAGCCACAATTTGGACTATCAGACCACCTTCTACAACCCCCACTTAACCCTTTTTATTTTCCCCAATAACTGCCCTAGAATGTTCTAGAAAGTTCAAATTTCCCATTTTGCTTTGGCGCCAAAAGACCCACCATTTGATTTCTAGCCTAGGAAGTATTTTTTATGAAATTCACTTTTTAGAGGACCAACTTTGTGGGGCCATAACTTTTGATTTGGGTGTCCGATTTGCTATTATTGCTGGAAAGCTCTCGACAAGCTCTACAACACATGAGCCTACAGTAGGTCAGTTCAACCACTTTTTGAGCTATTTTGAGGCCTCTAAAGTTTTATATTTGAATTTGAAGCTGCATTGGAGAAATTTGCTAGGACATAAACTTTAATTTCTCCCAAACCATGTAGGGTATTGAGGTGATTCTTTCGCGACCGACAATATTTTTCAACTCTACTCCTTGGGGTAAATTTTCATGTCCATATGAGCCCATTTTGCCTGACTTACTAAAAATAGTAAGCGTCCATTTTTTGCTATTTTTGACACCTGATAGTCTTATACCCCTTAAGTGCCATCATGGGAGTCAAAACAACTGAAGAAAATAAAGAATTTTTTTTTTTGGGTGATTCAAGATTTCCCTACACTGCTAGATGCTCCTACATTAGACACCTAGGGTAATTTGAAAAGTGACCCTGTCACTTCTCTGGAGTTAGAGGGAAACCAAGACGGTTAAACTCAACCTCAAATAACCATGATGAATCTTTATTATGCCTTCCTCTCCATTTCACCAAGTACTCTACATATTTCCTGTTTCTCATGCTTCTACCCACACGGCTATCCAGTATTTCTTCTATCTCTTCCTTCTCTAAAGTAGGTGCTGGAATTTTCAATTGTTTATTTATCGACCCCTCCTCTACATCACCTTAATGATACTTTGTCAAATCAATAATGTTGAACACAGGAGAAATGTTTATTCCACTAGGAAACTCTACCTCATAAGCATTTCCTGAATCATGCTTCTTCAGGATCATGCATGGTCCAAACTTCATCATCTTTAACTTGTTGTATGTACCAACTAGAAACCTTTCCTTTCGCAAATGAACCATGACTTCATCTCCTATATGGAACTCCTTATACTTCCTTTTTTTATCTACCTAAGCCTTATATTGTGATTTGATCTTGTTGATGTGTTTCTTCACTTCTTCATGCAAATTCTTCAGGTGTTCAGCAAAATCTTCAGCCTCAACACTACTTTTCTCCCCCTTATCCATCTTTCTTAGTTCGAAAGTAGTTCTTGGACTACTCCCATACACAATATGGAATGGTGATTTACCAGTGCTCCTATTGAAAAAATTATTATAAGCAAATTCTTCCTATGGTATAATCAAATCCCATCCCTTAGGCTTATCTCCTACCAAGCATCTTAGGAGGTTACCCAAAATCCTATTCACCAACTCTATTTGTCCATCATTCTATGGATGGTGTGAAAAACTGAACTTCAAATCTATCTTCAACTTCTTCCATAATGTCCTCCAAAAATAACCAACAAATCCGGTATCTCTGTCTGAAACTATACTCTTTGGTAAACCATGTAGTCTCACCGCCTCTCTGAAAAACAATTCTGCAACATGAACATCACTGGTCTTATGAGATGGAATGAAATGTGCCATCTTTGAAAATCTATCCACCACCACAAATATGGAATCATGCCCTCTATGTGTCCTTGGCAAGCCAAGTACAAAATTCATGCTAATATCCTCCCATGGCCTCTTAGGTACAGGTAATGGATAATACAATCCAGTATTCTGACTTGTTCCTTTTTCCATCTAACATACTCTACAACTTTATAAAAACTTCTTCACATCTTGTTGTAACTGTGGCCAATAATAATTCTCACTAACAAGAGCAATGGTCTTATCTTGACCAAAATTTATAATCAATCCTCCACTATGCTTCTCTTTTATTAGATTATCTCTCATAGAACTCCTTGGAATGCACAATTGGTTTCCTCTAAACAACATCCCATCTTGAATTAAGAAATCCAACCATCTCGTCTTATCCAATGTAACAAGTCCCAAACAATCCTTCTTATGCAAAGTTTGAATCTTCTGGATATAGACTCTTGAGTTCATTGAACCTAACGACCTCTATATTCATCTCTATCAACAAATTTTTTGTTCTACTTAAGGTATCTACAACTTTGTTTGACCTTCCACTCCTATGCTTCAAAAAAAAAGTATAACTTTGCAAAAACTCAACCCATTTTAAGTGCCTTTGATTCAACTTTCCTTGACTATTGAGATACTGCAAAGCCTAGTGATCAGTATATAAAACAAATTATTTTGGAAACAAATAGTGTCTCCATTTCTTCAAAGTTTGAACTATAGCATAAAACTATTGATCATAGACAAAATATTTCTTCTTAGCATCATTTAACTTCTCACTAAAATAGGCAACGGGCTTACCTTCTTGACTCAAAACAACTCCTATGGCAGTGCCTCTAGCATCTCAATGTACCCGAAAGACCTTATTGAAATTTGGAAGGGCCAAAATAGGTTGCTTTGTAACTTTCTTCTTCAACATATTGAAACTTTTGGTTGCTCATGTGGTCCACTTAAACTCTTTTCTATCCCCTCTCATCACTTCAGTTAGAGGTGCAAAAATACTACAAAAATTATTAATAAACTTTATGTCAAAGCTTTCTAGACCATGAAATGATCTTACCTCTGTAACACTCTTTGGAGTAGGAAATTCAATGATAGCTCTCACCTTCTCTAGATCCATTTTGAGACCCTTTTCCGAGAAAAAAAATCCCAAATACACCAACTCTCTCTTCACAAAACTACATTTCTTCAAATTAATCAACAGCTTCTCCTCCCTTAACTTCTCAAAAAATCTTCGGATATGCATCAAGTGCTCCTCCAAGGTCTTACTGAAAATCAAAATATCATCCAAGTAAACAATAACAAATTTTCCTAAAATTTATTTCAATACCTCATTCATAAGCCGCATAAATGTGATCAATGCATTGGTTAGCCCAAAAGGCATGACTAACCACTCATACAAGCCCTCCTTGGTTTTAAAGGTTGTCTTCCATTCATCTCCTTCTCTAATTCAGATTTGGTGATATCTACTCATCAAATCTATCTTCGTGAAGTACTTAGCTCCACTCAAACAATCCATAATGTCATCCATTCTCGGAAAGGGAAATCTATACTTGATGGTGATCTTGTTGATTGCTCTAGAATCTGTACACATCCTCCATTCCCCATCCTTCTTTGGTGCTAATATTGTAGGTACTAAACATGGACTCAAACTCTCTCTAATCAATCCCACTGCAACAACTCTTGCACTTGTCTGTTCAACTCTTCACTCTCTGTTGGAGTCATACGATGAGTTTCCTTATTCGGAAAACTGGCTCAAGGAATCAGGCCCATTTGATTACTAATATTTCTTACAAGAGGCAAACCTTCAGGTACATTATCAGAAATAATAGCTTGAAACTCATTCAACAAATCTGAAACCTCTACAAGTACCTCAATAGTATCTTCTTTATCAACTCTAGGGATCAATGCAAAACACATATGCTCATGCTTCATTCCTTCTAGGAACTTTCTTCCATCATCCAAACAAATTCTTCCATTACTGCATACCTTTTCCTCTACCTCTTTCAAGTGCTTCAACTTATGATGAACTCCATCCTTTGTCAAAGAATAGGTGTTGGCATGCCCATCATGTATTTCTCATCGATCAAACTACCATGGTTTTCCTAACAACATATAACAAACATCCATAGGAATAATATCACATAATACCTCATCATGGTAATTTCCAATCTTGAACTTTACTAGACATTATTCATTTACCAAGGCTTTATGGTCCTTCTGCAACCAAGCAATCCGGTATGGGTTCGAATGCCTTCTTCTCTCCAACCACAACTTACTAACCATTTCCTCTATTCAACAAGGTTATCAGTACTACCTCCATCAATAATAACATTGCAAAATTTACCTTCACACTTACATCTGGTGTGAAACAAATTATTCCTTTGAGTTGGCTCATTCTCCTCATTCAGCAAGGATCTTCTAGTAACAAGAATTTGTCCTCTTTCTGCACCCTCTGAATGTGAAGACTCGACATCTTCATCAACATGTGCAACTCGTGCATTACCCTTGGGTCTTCTATTTGTCCTTCCTTGATGTTGAGGACACTCATAGGCTCTATTTCCTTCTTCTCCACACTAGAAAAATGTTCCATGGAAGCCTCCTCTTCCCAGTCCTCGTTGAGATCTTCCCCTTCCTCTTTGGTCTCCATTATTCTGATCATGAGGATGGTAGGTGTTATCTCCTTTCTGGTTTTGGCCGCTACTGGAGCCTTCGCCCTTCTTTTGATCTTCATTTTGATCTCCATATGAATATCCATCAATCTTTCCTCCATGGCCTCCACCTTATTGTTTGTTCTCAAACCTCTTGTTCAGTCATTCTTCAACCTTTAGAGAAAACTGATAAGCATCCTCAATAGTGGTCATTCTTACCAATGCCAATTCTTCCTGTATGCTTAGATTCAACCCGTTAATATAACAAACAACTTTCTCTTTATTTTCCTTAGAATGTCCTATCTGAATCAAGACCTTGTGAAATTCCTCTGTGTATTTTTCACCATCCTTTTCCCTTGCCTCAAGCTCTGCATCTTCTTGAGCAGTTCCAATTCCTAATTGACTGGAATAAATTGTTTCTTCAATTTTGACACCATTTTGTCCCATATGGAAATTTTATTTTTCCCTTGTTTTCTTCTTTCTAACTGGACCTCTTTCCACCATATACTGGCATGACCTTTCAATTTTGTCTTTGCAAACCTCACTCTGCGAGGATCTTCAATCTCCTCAAACTCAAAAAATTCCTCCATGTCATTGATCCAATCAATCAATTCTTCAAGATTAAGATTTCCACTAAAATTTGAAACCTCCATTTTAGGTCTCTTCCCAATGCTTGGGATCACTAGTAGCAATCTTCTTTCTCCAGGATCTACTGGATCCTACTCTTCCTCTTCCATTTCCTCTTTTGTTTCATCTTCACTTTCATCTCTATCTCATTGCACATCTCTTATTCAAACCTCTTGTTGCAAGGTTTCTAATTTCCTTCTAAGGGCTCTAATTTCATCTCTTGGTGGATCTCTTCCTCCATGACCTCAGCCTCTACTGCTGCCATATTGGGAAATTATTGGAGGCATCTTGAACTCAACACACACTCACAGGTCTTGCTGTAATTGCCTCACATTCAATGCTCTGTTAAAAGCTTAGGAACTCCTACTCTGATACCACTTGATGAGGGCCACACTGCTCAAAACCCATAGAAATCACAACAGATATCAATAAAGTAGATGTGAGACAAAAAAATTACTCACTTTCAATTATTTTTAGAAAATGAAATTACAAATTCAAAGCCTACATGCTACAACCTCATGGGCTTGATTCATTACAACAAAATCAACTCTAAAAAAAAAATCTACTATTCAGAGCCACAATCTGCACTATCAGGCCACCTACTACAACCCCCACCTAACCCTCTTTATTTTCCCTAGTAATCACCCTAGAATGTTCTAGAAAGTTCAAATTTCCCCTTTTTCTTTGGTGCCAAAAGACCCACCATTTGATTTCTGGCCTAGGAAGTAATTTTTATGAAATTCACTTTTTAGATCCACCAACTTCATGAGGCCATTACTTTTGATTTGGGTGTTCGATTTTCTATTATTGCATATTGTTGGAAAGCTCTTGACAAGCTATACAACATGCAAACTTATTGTAGGTCAGTTTGGCCACTTTTTGAGTTTTTTTGAGGCCTCTAAAGTTTTATATCTGAATTTGAAGCTGCATTGGAGAAATTTCTCGAGACAGAAACTTTAATTTCTCCCAAACCGTGTAGGGTATTGAGGTGATTCTTTCGTGACCAGAAATTTTTTTTCAACTCTACTCCTTGGGGTAAATTTTCATGTCCATACGAGCCCGTTTTTGCTTACTTACTAAAAATAGTAAGTGTCTATTTTTCACTATTTTTGATGCCTGATAGTCTTATACCCCTTAAGTGCCATCATGGGACTCAAAACAACTGAAGAAAATAAAGAAAATGATCTTTTTTGGGTGATGCAAGATTTCCCTACACCATTGGATGCTCCTGCATCAATCTCTAGGGA
The DNA here is from genome assembly GCA_007258455.2 of Sequoia sempervirens. Taxonomy (NCBI): domain Eukaryota; kingdom Viridiplantae; phylum Streptophyta; class Pinopsida; order Cupressales; family Cupressaceae; genus Sequoia; species Sequoia sempervirens. The sequence goes on along the minus strand of VDFB02000015.1, from coordinate 533,761,605 downwards.
GGTGGAATATAAAATTATATTTTATGGATAGGAGAGAGATGGACCGATAAAAATTCAACTAGAAAGGTGAAATTTGTCCCAAGTAGATTTATTATTGGGTAAAATTTTAGGTAAGCATGTGGGGAAGAATGACACATTGTAGGTGATGGAATTTAAAATTGAAGAAAATGATAATTAATTAATTAATCTAGGATTAATTTTTTTTATAATAGGTATTATGACTGAAATATTATTAAAAATATGGAATTACATAGTTACAGTATATCAGATAATTGTATATTGTTTTTATGGAGGCCCAAACAAAATGCCTCATATTACAGAGAATGGCATAAAACCCAAAAACACAGACTACATTTATATTCTATTCATATAAAGCCTTTACACAAAAAAAACCCCTAACCAAGAGCCATTTGAAATTGATGACCAAGTCATTTCCTCCTTTGGAATTGGAGTTTATGGAGGTATAGGCAGATGATCTTCAAGTGTAATCAGAGTGATCAAGCCTTTGCATACTTCCTACATCTGACCGCAAAGGCTTACACCAACTTCAGATTTATGAGCCCTAAAGGCATCATCCAAATTTTTCCTCCACCCTTTTGTGTAGAACCCACTTTAGAGCCATGTAAATATAGAAATACCTCGAGTTCTTTTGCAATTCCTTATGTTTAAACAAGCCACCAACTAGTACTTTTCCATTATGAAAATTATACTTTCTTATTGCATTATTTAAAGATAGGGTCCCACAAAGAAATAATCATGAACATAATCCACTACCAGTTGAACTACTAGACCATAGTGTTGTATAAATCCATTACATTGGAGAGAAATATAGAGGCTACTTTTGAAAGATACAACAAACATGAATGGTCGATCAATAACCTTTCTCAAATGATAACCCACAAAGTTAATTCCACCTATGCATAATCAATTTTAAACACCTTCTTGAGCATCTCAAAGGAGAACACATTTGACTCTTGGTATTCTCATTTGGTAATTGGGATATACAAGTGCCTATTAATCAACTTGATTTCCATGGACACCATTGGTCAAGGATTTGCAAAGCACTTCATAGAACAAATGTAGATAATAGTGACTAAAGTATGTGGTTTGGATGGTTTTAAAAAATAGATCCACATAGGGGAGATGTCCTAGTTACCACCCCTATCCAATTACCGCTCACTCCATGCTCACTTAACCCCCCAAAAAAAAATCACTTTGACCCACTAAAAAACTTTATTTTATCAAATAAAAAGTTAGAAAAAGACCAATGGCTATTCATAACACAATGTGTAACTAACCAGTGTAGGTAGTCAACTACACATGCATTTGCATTTATAATGCAAGTCTAGTTGCACACAAAAATTTTTATTTATAATTTATTTAAAACTTTTTTGTTACAAATACCCCCACTTGCAAAAGGTGTCACCATCAATACATATTATATTAATAAATACTCATGCACACTTAATGGTGCTTCACATGACATAATCACAAACTCCTTGCAACTCTTTGGGATTTCAAATGCACATTCTTCAACACTCTATATGTCAGATACATGTATTAACTCCATTCCCTGTAGGTACCTACACAAATAGATACTAGTGTAAGGCTCCCCAAATAAATATCAAATTCAAATATAATGCAGAATTCGATCAATTCACCATAAAAAAAACTTACGTTACTAACAACTACAAATTCAAATAATCGGATCTTCCTCAAATAAATTCAAATTTGAAACACAACCACCAAATTGAATTATTTCCCATGGTTTTTTTGCATAAAATGATTATTTCCTACTTTCTATTTTACTGTGTGCTCACATTCTGATAAACCGTCCATGGTTTCATGATTTTGTCTAATAAAATGATAAGGCATCTTGTGGGTTTGACCACATGTCTACAAAAAATAATGTATTTGTCTGCTTGGACCTTTTTCTTAGTAGCCCATGTGTGTGTGTGTGTGTGTATGTATGTATGAATACTAAAGAATATAGTTCAGTTTTGTCCACTTTGTATGAATGTGTCAGATTTGGGTTTCCAGTTGAATACACTAGAATATATATATATAAGTATGCATCTATTTAAGTAGACCACATATTTCTAGGTACATGATACTCAAAAATTCCTTAATAATACATCTTTCATTGTGTGCTACTATCTTTCTTACAACTTTGTTTTAATCATGTTGTCCAACTTTACAATATATGAATTACACAACTTTCAATATATATTTCAAGTTTGTTGCTATCATGTTATTTCAATATATATTTCAAGTATTGTGTAATAATTTTGTAATGTTATTTCATGCAAACATGGTGATGGAGAGGTAGTACATAGAGTATTAATTGGATTGAATGCATAGTAGTGTTTGGTGTTAAGCTTTGGCAAGAAATGTGTAGTTCTGGACTATTATGACTGCTAACCTAAAACTCCAACATTAACCCCTAAATTTTACCCATTCACTTTTGAGAATTTATGAATAATTAAATTGTTATAATTGTACACACACACACACATATGTCAATATATATGTGTGAATTTGAAAATACAAATGCAAATGCAATGACTAGATGGTCTACTAGGACACTAAATGCAACATCTTAATAAAGAAAACTATATAATTAAATTGCATGTTAAGTATGTACACTTTTATGACATAAAATGCATGCTTCGATTTTATGAATTAACCAAGATATATAAAATGGATTCTTCCATCAATTAACCAAGAAATAGCTAAAAGTACAATGAAAATGTGAGCTATTAAGTCAAGAATGTAGGATACAGATTCCAAACAATACAATGAAAATGTAAGTTGATATATGTATGGTGCTTTGTTGTATGTATACAAATATCAAACAGCCACAAAGCCCTTTAAGGGTCCACAAAAATGTTGAATAATAAGATTTAGGAGTACCATTGTTTGAATTTTGAAAGGAGAATGATGTTTGTGATTACCTCATACCATGGAGAGAAGACAGCAATAAAACATCAAGGGTTTACCTATATATGTACATAAATAGATATATATACATATATTTATAGATATATGTATATATATACATGTGTGTGTAATTATATGTATACTTATATATATACATATAAATACACACACACATATGCCTATATATATAGACATATAAATACATACATATTTATATGTATTTAAATGTACACATGTATATATGCTACAAAGTATTGAGATTTCAACACACGTAAAACATTTAACAATAATTACTAACACATTTTATAGTAAATGAATGCTACTCTATTTTATTAGATAGCCAAAGGATACTCACACACACACACACATATATAATGAAAATGCAAGTTGATGTGTACACTTATTTTGAATATAAAGGAGTGTGAAAAATGATTCTACAATCTTATATCGATTTGTTGAATGAACAAGAGACACATAATATAAATGAGCCTTTTATGAAATAAATGAAAAATATAAACCTTGAGAAATAACCAAAAATGAAGATGTTTTCTACTATATTCAGTTGGCATATATAAACACATTCATATACACTATACATATATATATATATATTATTGTATACATGTAAAATTGACTTAACACCTATCACAACTTAAAATGTCTCGAAACAACTCAGAATCAACCTGAAACGTCTCGGAACATCTCAGAATCAACTCAGAATGTCTCAAAACAATTTAGAATCAATCTAAAACGTCTCAGAATGACCCCGAATCAACTCAGAACGTCTCAAAATGACTCTGAATCAAGTCAAAACATCTCAGAATCAACTCAAAATGTCTCAAAACATCTCAGAATCAACTCAAAACATTTCATAATCAACTTGAAACATCTTAGAACATCTCTGAAATATCTCCAAACGCCTCATAATCATCCCACGACATCTCACAATGCATCGAACGACATCAAATGTCATCTGAAATCCTGATTTCCTCTATTAATTGAATAATACGACATTATTTAATTAATCCACTATTTCATCATTTCTCGACAAATTAAATAAATATCATTTATTTAATAAAGTCTTTAAAACCCTAATTCTACTATTAATTTAATAATACAACATTATTTGATTAATTCACATTTCATCATTTTGACCAATTAAATAAATTACATTTATTTAATAAAGTCCTAATCTTATCTTATTTCATCCTGATTAGTCAAACAATGTCAATTATTTGATTATGTCACTAATTCACCGTATTCCTCAAAATTAATTGAATTATTAAATCATAATAATTTAACTATCACACTTTCCCTCCAAAATTTGAATAATTAAATCAAACTATTCAAATCAATTATCAAAAATCAAATTCAAAAAGGAATTAATTAATTAATATTCCTCACCCACTTTCTAATTGAGAAAATCATGGATTGCTAACTAAGCAATCTAATTTTGTTAACTAAGCAATCTAATTTTGCTAACTCAACCATCAATTGCTAAACTGATCAATCAAATCCTAACTAATCAATCTAAATCCTGACTAGCCAATCTATTTTTCAATCACCCTAATTGTGCAATCAACTTTGCACAATCTTCTTATGTCTAAATCCTCTCAACACATGTTGACCGTTGATCTGGATATTCTCCAATGTGATCCTAATCATCGATTCAAAATCTCATTTCCTATATAACAAACCTCTCTCCTCACAAATATGGATTGGAGAATCAACATACCTTATGCAACGAAGTATTTTCAAGATCATCCTTGAGAGAGCTTCATTCCTTCCTTTGATCAACCAAGCATTCATCCACACTTTGCACACAAACTTTGGAGGCTTCATTGTGATAAGAGCAATCCAACATCAAGCGAATATACTCCGCTACGGGATGGTGAAACTATAATTTTCCATTTATTACACTCTGCTATGGGAGGCTTCATTGTGATAAGAGAAATCCTTCCTTATTATGTTTGCAATAGTATAGCTTAATCTCGTATGTGTAGGTTTTAGATTTTAAATTTTTCCATTTGACTATAGATTAGATTCCTTTGTCAAATTGCATTCTTGTTCATCTTGAATTCGAATCTAATGTCCTTTTTCCCCCTCACACATTTTGGCACGCCTGGTGGGACCTAGGTCCTTCTTACTAATGTTTTCTTTAAGAAAATTTGAAGTTACAAGAATTCAGGAGCCTTTTGGAGATGTTTCACGGATTGCCTAGCAAAAGCTCACTTTTGAATATCAATATTTTTGAGCTTTTGCCACAAGAAGCTCACTTTTGCCACAAGAAGCTCACCTTTGCCATGGGAATCTCGCCTTTGCACTAAGAACAACACTTTTGCTCCAAAAATCATGCTTTTGAATATTTTTGGGTTTGCACCTGCACGAAAGATCTGAGCTTTTGCCTAATTTATGAGCATTTGTAAAATTTCTTCTAAGCATTTGCTTTGGAAGACAAGTGCATGGATCTTGCATTATTGTAATGAACCTCCTTGCTAACATTTTGTTTGTTTTGCAAGAATTAATAGATTTTTATGCATGATTTTGAACATAGGGTATGTGCAGATCATGATGGGCCAAAAAGTGGCGGTATGATGGGTATGTGTAGGGTATGTGGCTAACAACTTTTTTTTTACCCAAAATTGATGAAACGAAAAGGGTTTTTAAAGGAGATTCTTAGCTTTCCACCAATATAAATTATGCTTTGATTTGAATTTAATAAGTAATTATTATTCATTTTCTATTTGAATTATGACTAAAGTCCTAATTGATAGGCTTATTGAAAAACATCTATAGCTTTCAAAATCATTTTTTGAATGAAAAAATGTGTGTCATTCTGCATGGATAGGATTAAAAAAAAAAATTTAATGAAGTTTTGACATAAAGGTGGTTAAACATATGAGTTTTATATTTTTTAAAAGTTGTAATAAAAAATTCATAATTAATTATTTACTTGGAAAAAAAATACAAAAAAATATGCATCACATCTGGACATGAGTCCTCTACTTATATCTAAAATATTATAAAAAAATATTATCATTTTATTGTGGTTAGGGTGGTCAGACAGACACCTACTTCTTATTTTTTCCTTTAAATTTAAGTACTACTGCATTGAAATTTCAAATTTTCACCAAATAGATTTTTATTTTTTAAAATAAACCTAGTAGTTTAGAAACTACATTCAATTTGCTACAAATTCAAGTTCTTACATATTTTTTATATAATATAGATAACTTATTCAAATTTTTACGTCAATTGGCCTAACTCTATTTTTTATGAATATTTTTCCACTTAAGGGCCTGTATTTTATATGATGATCCTGCACATACCCCATACTAACTTATTTTGTGCAGAGAAGATGATCAATCCAAGATACTTGGAGCCACAAATATTTTTGTTGATTAACTTAGGAACTTTCTTTTGGTGCATTAAAATAAACAACTCTCACATTTGATTTGGTGTTGCTAAAATGAACCATTTTTAAGTTTTCTAAGTTAGGAATTTCCTTTTGGTGCTCTAAAATGAACAAAAAACAACTCTCACATTTTGATTTTGGTGCTATTTAAAATGAAAAAAATTGAACTTTTTCTAAAGTAGGAACTTCCTTTTGGTGCTCTAAAATGAACAACAACTCTCACACTTGATTTGGCGTTGTTAAAATAAACCATTTTGAAGTTTTCTAAAGTAGGAACTCTCTTTTGGTGCTCATAAAAAGAACATAAAACACTTCAATTTTGGGCTCTAAAAATGAACAAATATCATGTTTTCATAATTAGGAACCTTTGAATTTGGTGCATAAAAAGAGCATAAACTTTTTCCATTTTGTTGACGCACGTTCGATTTACATTTGTTGACCAGTTAAGACCAAGCCTAATTCTCTTAGAAACACTTCAATTTTGGGGCTTAAAATGAACAAATTGTTCTTGTTTTTTTCACACCATTGCTATCTTAACTGCTTGATGTCCTGAACACTTCAATTGGTGCAAAAATAAAAGGAACATTTCATTTATGTTATTCACATTTTTGGGATAACACCGCTTGAGGTGTTTAAAATGAATCAATTTGCTATGAATTGTATGTCATGTATTCATTGATTGGAAAAGCTAAATGTTTTTCTTCTCCCCTTGTACCTTTTGGCGATCTTGGGTGACCAAGGAAATTTTGAGCTTTGCACCTTTCTTTTCAAGCATACATTTTTAGAGGGCTTGCCTACTTGAGGAATCTCCCACATCAGAGGACTCTTGGGTGACCCAAGCGGTACTTTCATTTTGAACCGCTATATAAATATTTTGTGAGTGTGAGGAAAGTTCATCACTCACCGGGTATGGATGTCCTATATAGACGTATTCTTCCTTAGTATCCTTGTGATGCGTTAAAACCCACAAGGGTTAGAAGGTTCTTAATTGAACAAAACACCACATGTGTAGGTGCCCGAAAATAATATCCCTAGAACATGACTAAGATCCAATTGTTTTAGAAGCCATTCATTTACCCAAAAGAGTACTTTAAAGTAGTACATTGGAATAGCACCATTCCAAGAAGTTACTTACCATGTTCATTTTTTGGTTGAGGCAATAAAGCAAATAGGGAAGGGACTCTTTTGCTTTGCATGTCAAGATAGTACATTTCCTTGACATAGCCTATTTTTCCATTCCATCTTGTTAGATTAATCATCCTAAGGATGATTGGTAGGCCTACTAAGAAATACGTACCCATTTGAGTTAGGATTGTAAAGTTCTTGTTAATGTTCAACTTGCCCAATTACATTCAAAAAATAATTGTGATCAAATTTTGTGTTCAATTTAAAGAAAAAAAACACATCAAAACAAACATTGAACAAGATGGTCAAACCACAAACCATTTGAATTAGTGTATACTTGTGAAAGAAGCCCTATGTTTGCACTCCTTGAAAGGATTTATCCTTAATTGTTTCCAAACATTTTATTTTTTATTTTCAAGTTGCATTGATCAAAGTAAACACTTTGGTAACTATGGCTTGGGTGTTGTGATTTCAAAACTTGAGCTATAGACATTCAGGTCACATAAATTCCATGTTTTTGAGTCAGTCCATTTCTGTTTTATCATTTTCCACACTCAAAAACACGGAGGAAACAAAACAGAGGTTACAAACTTCCATTCCAAGCTCACAATATTTTTGTTGACATTTAGGAAGATAAACAAAAGTCATAAGGTCATTTTTTGAGCCAAACACTTGGAAAATTGGATTGGTCACAAAGTCTCCCACCCATTATTCCCATACTATGTATTTGAAATCAAAATCCAACAAAACATTAGGATCATTCCTTCACTCAAAAATTCTATGATATCAACAGTTACTTGAAACTCATAGATAGTTCAACTATCTTTCCCACAACATATCCTCTCGACAAAGGAAGTGGAATATCGATACTTGTTTCTCCAACATTTTGACTTCCAAAGAAAGTAGCCACATTCCAAAAAAACACTCAATCCTTAGGGTTTTTTATTTTCATAGCAAACCACCCCAAAACACCACCACAACTTATGACCATTTGGCGACCCATAGCTCCCATTCAACAACCAGGCCTTGTAGCACCTATTATTCAACCTAGTCTCACACACATTGAAGATGCACAAACTGACATCATAAGTAGTTTGAGAACCTTTATATTTGAGAAAAATGAAACACCCCATCAATTTATCACCGCATCCATCATCTTAAATGAAGAGGAAGAAAAATCAAACATAACAGTCGAAATACCCATATTACTACCTCCTGCATGGAAATAGGTATCATCCTCTTGGAAATATAAATTGAGTAACCTTATGATAGGTTATTGAACACCATAACCACTTCACAACACCATCACACCTTATGACCATCTGGAGACCTACCGCTCCTATTCAACAACCAGACCTTGTAGCACCAATCTTTCAACCAGGTAACATACATATTGAAGGTGCCCAAACTAACATCATAAGTGTATCTAAGGGTTATTTTTAAGTTTAGTTTATCAAATGAATTGAAAGCGTAAACCCAAAGAAATAATGAAGTCCAAAGGAACAATAAACTAAAACACATAAAATAGAACAATCTCACCCAATGTTTTCATTCTCCATGGCTGATCTCCATTACACCTTCTAACTTGCTGATTTGTGTTGCCCTCAGATCGAACGTGCGAGCAATCCTTGATGAATTCCTACACAAGCTTTGAAGGATTTTCTTCTAAAATTCCTATTCCTATGACAATATGATCGAAATGCCTATGCCTAAAATATGCCAAGACTAAGTGGAATAAGATAAATAAATGCAACAATCTCTATGAAATATCTAAGTATGTCAGTGCGTAATCTAAAAATGAGAACAAAATAGCATTTTATAGAAAATGTCATTTTGAATGGATGGACAAGATTGACTTTTGACAGAGACCTAAAATCAGACGCTCAGATTAAATTTGATAATCCCTAATTAGGGTTAGGGAAAAATCATTAAGCGAGTGGTTGATATTTCATCTGAGAGAATCGAATCGGCAATGGAGAATAAATGAGAATTAATTCAAAAATAAAGCTTTTCGAAAATCAAGAAGATAAGAGTTGAACTAAAGATCATATTCGAAAAATCAATAATCTGCCTAATTACTTGATTTTTGGAGGAAAGTTACCAATTTGAATTAAATTAATTCAAAATATGGATTTTGTGAAATAATAAATAATCGATTTTCAGATTATTTACCAAAATGGACTGTCAGTTAAGAATGTGATGACATTTGAAATAATTTCATTTATTTAAAATGAGAGGAATATTAATTTTGACAATTAAATAATTAAAGATAATTATTTAATTTAGCAGATAAGATTAATTAATTAAATAAATTAATCAATTCATTTAATTATGACAATTAGTGGCATATTAAATAAATAAATAAAACTTATTTATTTAATAATCAAGAAGAAATGACTGAAGAAGGGTAATTAAATAAATTTAGAAATTTATTTAATTAGGGGAAGACTTAGATAATTAATGACATATTTAATAAATAAATAAGATTTATTTATTGAATAATCATGAAGAATAAAAGGAAATTCAAATTAATTAAATAATTATGAATTATTTAATCAATAGTCGAATGTGGACCAAAGACATAATTAAATGTCATAATTATGCTAGGACGAAAGTGGTAAAAATAGAGCTTGCAGGCCTAGGTCAGTTTTAAGTGTCTACATTTTGCCCCTCTTTGTCATAATGTAGCATGTCGCCTTGTGACAAAGAAAATAAGTCAAAGCCATGCCCCAATGATGGTGTAGAGTATCAATGCCCCCTCCGGAAATTTTTCAAATTTTGGGTCAGCGGCAGAAAAATTTGTAAAGGTTCCCGATAAGTCAATTAGATGACTAGAAAAATAATGGCACAAATGGTTTCGGGTTCTGACATGTTTAAGTCAGCCAACGGGGTGGTCAAAGTTGGTCAAATGAGCCTCTAGTAATAACCTAGTTGACAAATGCCATTTTGACTTTATAAATAGGTTGACAAAGGGGTAAAAGTCAATTCATTCTTACTATTTACATTGCAAATTTCAAGAGCGTAGAGCGAAAAGGAGTGCAGCGAGGATGGTGATTCTAGTGATAGAGCATCGCGGCAAGATTGTGCGTACTTTCAAATAGCTAGAGGGCTCAGAGCCAGCGGTATGTACCCCTATCCTCCTTTGTAATTTTTCCATTTTGCGTGCCAAAAGTAGGTTTTTAGGACAAAAAACAAATGCACCGCGACGCATATGCGTTCATGTAAGCCGCATTTGACTTCGCATTCGACGCATTTGATGCATCACGATGCAAGTGAAATGGTAATTCAGGGAAGACCAAAGTTTTGCACCACATTTGCAAAAAACCATGACGCATTCGCCTTTGTGTGCCGCATTCAAAATTTAGAATGCCACAATCGTCATTTTGTGACGCAATCGCCAGTTTTTGTGACACAATGGAATGAAATAACGCAATCGTCAGATATCGCGAGGCAAGTGCTCTGATGCAATGCATTTGAGCAACGTAGCGACACAATTGTCATATTGCGACGCATTTGAAGTACAAAACGATGCATTCGATGTTTTGCGATGCAATTGCAGTCAACGCGACGCATTTGTCTTTTCCTTTGACTAGGGTTGATTCTAATATGTTTCCAATTTGAAATTTTTTTGATGATACTGAAAGTTGCCTAGAAAGTACTGACGTGTTGTTTGACTTTGTACAGAGGCAGCTTGCCCCGATATACACACGAGAGAGTAGGCCGACAACCTTTAGGTTTGCTGATCAGCTGAGCCCGCGAGAGCGGCGACGACTAATGTCACTGGGTTTGTTCTATGTTGCCTATATGCCTTCTATTCAGGCAAATAGGGGACTGTTGATTGCATTATACGAGCATTGGTATTCGGAGACCTGTTCCTTCCACTTACCGACGGGTGAGGCGACCATCACACTGGAGGATGTGTACTACATCCTACGTGTACCGATCTGAGGAGAGCAGATCATTTACAACCCTCGCCATGGTGAGCAGACCTTCAAGTCGTATTATCGAGATGGGGTGCAAGAATCGGTAGCAAGGGATATGAGATCCAATGGGAGTTCATGGTGGAGCATTATGCTCATTTTGATGCATTCCTAGCGACTCTTATTGGTGGTATTTTGATTCCTGACCGTCGAGGACATGGGTTCCCTATTGGTTGGGGAGATGTCTTGGTTGGGATGAGATGTGATCTATATATGGATCTAGACTATTTGCAGTATTGAATGCTCAAATAAAATCAACTTAGTGGAAGACTTAATACATTTATACATCAACAAAATTATGTATCAAAACTGAAAACGTAAGGTGAAAATCAGAACATGAGAGAGGAGAGAAGAAGTGCAAACAATTTGATATCGGAGTTCGCCACAAACGTGACTACGTCTCCGGGTCCGCTCCAATAGAGTGAGACCGATCTGATTAATCTCCAAAATCAATTACAAATGCACTATGACCATTCCTTCTAACACTTCGGCAGCATAACAATACTCTGACGTGCAAGAATGGCTCAAAGAACTCCTTAGAAAATCTCACTATTCTCTAATCACCACCTAGACTTCAAAAATCTCCATGAAAAAATAACTCACACCTAAACCCCCTTTTATACATAAATTTTGCATATGGGGTTAAAAACCACCATAATAAATAAAATAACAATTTAACCCCCTCCTTTGGCTTTTATAATTATAAGCCTTACAAAAAAAACACTACCCGTTTATATAAAAACAATAACTTCCCGTTAAAAATAAAAGAATTAAACAACTCCTTAAATAAACATTTGGAATTTGTTTTTAAGCCCTTTTCTTATTATATTCACGGGCTATTTGAGTTTAGGGAGTTTAGTTTAAAATTAAAACAACAATTTAGTGTTATTTTAGGAGGTTTTATTTTATGAGATTTTGTTTTAATCCCACCAAATCCACTAATCCCACAAAATCCGATCCCACCAAATCCTCATGGGATCCCACAAAATCCGATGGATTTTTGTGAGATAAAATAAGCCTCCATACTTTATTTTCAAAAATAAAGCATGGTACGTGATTTTTTCTTTTTGGTGAGATTTTTGCCACATCACCTGCAATTCCATGTCACCATCTAGTCAATTGCCATGTCACATGCTGACATCATGCTGATGTCACTAGCTGCACCACCAAGTCAACTAAACTTTGACTACCAATATCTCAAGCATATGACATCAGATTTCGATGAAACGAACGCCATCGGAATCATCTCGATGAGCTCTTCGTGATGATGCAAACTTCACCAAATTTTGATGACGTTATTTTTTTTGCTTCCTGGACACCCTCTAATCCCAGTTTGACCCAAGGTTTGACTGGCCATAACTTGCACAAATAGACTCCTTTTCGCTCCATTCGAGTTGCGTTGGAATCAGGACGCTGAGATCTTTCTAATGGTGTAGATTCTGGAGAGAAATGAGACACTTCAATTTTCACTAAAAATATCCACCAGATCAGGCCTCCCCACTGAAGACCTTTTGGACCTCCAAAAGTGGCATTTATTTTGACATTAACTGAGGACTTTTCCTCCCCACTTGTCCTGTATCCTCTGTACATCTGAATACCTGGCTCACAAGCACAATGAAGACTGCAACAACATTGTCGAGCATAAACATTATTCTATCGCTTCCATAAGCATCTACATCAAATGTCGTAGCCACTAACCAACAAAAATTGACTAGCATCAAGCTGAACAATAATGCAGAAATGAAAGAGAATAAGTCAACAACACATCGATCCTTTACAACATGAACATTTTTACCCAAGGAACTATCAATGCTTTCAATCATCATTTTCTCATGCTGTACTGCAAGTGCATCCTGCAACATCTGACCCTGGTTAGCTACTCCAAGTTCAAGTGTAGAACCACCTGTACTGACAGACATAAGAGTTAACTCTTTACTTGCATTAATTACCCTCTTTAACTGTCCTGTGTTTGCAAAAGAACGATCAGTCTTAATCCTGTGAGAATGTACAATATATTGAATGCCATCTTTAAACAAGTGATAATGATTCTTTTCCCTGTAGAAAATTGCTTTCCTGTCATATAAATAAGGGCTACCAAGCACTATCCCACAGATATCTAGTGGAACCACATCAAACTGTACTTCATCCACAAACTTACTAGTGATTGCGAATCTTAAGGTGCATTGTTTTGTTACTTGCAACTTATCATTTTCACAAATCCAGCCTAGTGGATAAGGTTTCTTATGCAATGTAGTTTTTAACCCCAAGTTCTTTACAACACTTTCAGAAATTAAGTTAACTTGAGAACCACTATCTATGAGTGCATCAATTTTACTGTTCTTAGCAACAACCCTTAAATGAAAAAGCTCATTCCTCTTCACATCTTCAGAGACATCATTAACTTTAGAAGTAGAAGCACAACTAGCAACAAAAACACCATAAATAGGAGCTTTACCTTTTAGACCCATAGCTGTTATCTTAGTCTCATCATCTGAATCTGAACCAAGATCCATAACAACATTCGTGGCTTTCTCCTTACCTTTCTGTTTCTGATTATGTCTTTGAGCCCACTTAGGCTTCAATTCGGGATGCAACTTCCAACAATGATCTTCATCATGACCCTTCTTGTCACAATGAGAGCAAGAAAGCTTCTCATCCTTCTTGACCGTAGCTGTCTTCTTTCCTTTCCCTGTCTTTGCATTCTTAGAAGATTTCTTTACATCATTATCAAACTTATCAATGAAAGATCCTTTACCCCTTGACTCTAAGTGTGTAGCTTGAACAGACACTTCATCCAAATTACAAGGGTTCAAAACCAAAATGGAATGCCTAAGGTAGGAATGAAGACCTCCTATGTACTTCAACAAAGTGTCTTGGGTATACAAAGGAACATTCAAAGCAATAGCCCTTCCTGAATTCATGGGTGTACTCTTGGACAGTTTGACCTTTCCCTTGCCTAAACATTTGCCAATCCATCATTAACTGTTGCATATGTCCTAAGGGATAAAACTGCTTCTTAAGAGCATTAACAAACTCTGCCCAAGTTAAACTGACTCTACCATGCTGTGAAACTTCTACCTTAGACTTACTCTCCCACCAGGTTAAGGCTATACCTCCTAAACGAAGAGTAGCTAATTGGATCCTATCAACATCATCTAATAGGTTCTGGACTCTACAATAAACTTCAACTTGTTGAATCCAATCATCCAATTTTTCAGCATTAAGTTCACCACAATATTTAGGCAAGTCAAATTTTACATCCAATTTGATTTTAGGCTTATACCCACTCTTGAAAGGATTAGAAGAAATAGAATGAGGAGAAGATGGAGAAGAAGGAGAAGAAGAAGAGGGAGGAGAAGAAGAAAAGGGGTGATCTAGTTGCTTGCCACCATCTCCATGTTGCTTCTCTTTCTTGTCTTTGCTATCTTCTTGCTTTGACGAACCTTCTTCACGTTCCTTGCATTCTTGTCTCTCCTGAAAAAGAATGTCCACCTTCGCCTTCATCTCGAGAAATGCTCTTCGAAATTCCTGCTCACTGATTTCTTCAGGAACCTCCATTCCAGAGATTGACATCTTTGGAAATGTTCTTCGTTTCCCAATCTCAGGATTAAAGTCTTCGAGCTTGCCTTCACCTTTCTGAATCCTGGATCTCGTTAGCATTCAAAAAAACAAATAACTGCAATAATAGTCACCAAGAGCTCTGATACCACTTGATCTATATACGGATCTAGACTATTTGCAGTATTGAATGCTCAAATAAAATCAACTTAGCGGAAGACTTAATACATTTATACATCAACAAAATTATGTATCAAAACTGAAAACGTAAGGTGAAAATCAGAATATGAGAGAGGAGAGAAGAAGTGCAAACAATTTGATATCGGAGTTCGTCACAAACGTGACTACGTCTCCGGGTCCGCTCCAATAGAGTGAGACCGATCCGATTAATCTCCAAAATCAATTACAAATGCACTATGACCATTCCTTCTAACACTTCGGCAGCATAACAATACTCTGACGTGCAAGAATGGCTCAAAGAACTCCTTAGAAAATCTCACTATTCTCTAATCACCACCTAGACTTCAAAAATCTCCATGAAAAAATAACTCACACCTAAACCCCCTTTTATACATAAATTTTGCATATGGGGTTAAAAACCACCATAATAAATAAAATAACAATTTAACCCCCTCCTTTGGCTTTTATAATTATAAGCCTTACAAAAAAAACACTACCCGTTTATATAAAAACAATAACTTCCCGTTAAAAATAAAAGAATTAAACAACTCCTTAAATAAACATTTGGAATTTGTTTTTAAGCCCTTGTCTTATTATATTCACGGGCTATTTGAGTTTAGGGAGTTTAGTTTAAAATTAAAACAACAATTTAGTGTTATTTTAGGAGGTTTTATTTTATGAGATTTTGTTTTAATCCCACCAAATCCACTAATCCCACAAAATCCGATCCCACCAAATCCTCATGGGATCCCACAAAATCCGATGGATTTTTGTGAGATAAAATAAGCCTCCATACTTTATTTTCAAAAATAAAGCATGGTACGTGAATTTTTTTTTTTTGGTGAGATTTTTGCCACATCACCTGCAATTCCATGTCACCATCTAGTCAACTGCCATGTCACATGCTGACATCATGCTGATGTCACTAGCTGCACCACCAAGTCAACTAAACTTTGACTACCAATATCTCAAGCATATGACATCAGATTTCGATGAAACGAACGCCATCAGAATCGTCTCGATGAGCTCTTCGTGATGATGCAAACTTCACCAAATTTTGATGACGTCATTTTTTTTGCTTCCTGGACGCCCTCTGATCCCAGTTTGACCCAAGGTTTGACTGGCCATAACTTGCACAAATAGACTCCTTTTCGCTCCGTTCGAGTTGCGTTGGAATCAAGACGCTGAGATCTTTCTAATGGTGTAGATTCTGGAGAGAAATGAGACACTTCAATTTTCATTGAAAATATCCACCAGATCATTCCCAACTTTACAGCCAAAACTCAACACTCATTGGTCATTTTCATCTTTTCTTTCTTTTATTGATTTTTTTCTGATTTAACAACACTTTTTATTTTAATTATGATTTTTTAGTTTTACTTGCAATTCACACAATTTAATTTCTTTAATTAATTTATTTCATAATTATCCTTAACATGCTTATTTAACTAAATTATAAAAATACTAATTTTAAATAATTTAATTTACACTTTTAAATAAATCACATGACTTTTAGTATAAGACTTTTATATTTTAATACAAATTATTCAAACACTATTATCAACATTTATTAACATAATTTAATTATATAAATTACATCATACAAAACACCAATGTAAAATAAATACCAAAAGTACACTCACACAAACCACTATAATAAAATGCAAAAATGACAAAGGTCAAAGACGCACAATACCACTAAACAGGATGGTTTGACAAACATGGAACAGGGTGACTTACTTGTCATCTTTGTTTCAACTTCATGCCCATTGGGTTAAATTGATGCTCACCCTGTCCTACCGAAGTGGTGCGTTGAGTTTGCAGTGTTATGCACAGGGCCTTCTGGGGATATTACTATGACCTAGCCAGGGTGAGCATGAGACTGGGACAGTATGGGACTTTATATGAGTAGGAGGTGCCTCCTGAGCGACGAGATTCGACACTGTTACGCTCATAGACGAGGATAGGGAGTGGACACAGATCAGGGAGTGCCAGTGGCAGCCGGAGTCACACCAGTGTAGGAGGATCCACCTCCTTAGAGCACACATTAGGGTACAGGTCCTACTCACACAGGCATGCCTTGAGTCACCATTCGAGCCATAGTCACGGGTCTACTGGTTCAGTGCAGAGGTCTGTACAGAGGCAGTCTCTAGTGGAAGATCCTTCTACCTCTCAAAGTTAGGCCGCAGTGATATCACAGGTGTTTATGACTGTCGAGATGATGTCATCAGTGTCAGTTCCATTGGTTGCATAGGCAGAGGCTGCTACAAGTCTGCCCATCATTTCAGTGCCAATCATAGAGCTCCAGCCACCACACTCTTCGCCATGAGGGGATGATGAGAGTCTACCCTAGGGGCATGTTTGTTACTATGACACATTATGTATAGACTATTGAGCCTACAAGCTCCATTTTTGGGATATCTCTTGACTTTATCCTGTGACATTGTACATTTTTGAGATGATATTATATGATGATGCAGTTTTGATGCGGCCGACATGTGTGCTATGTGATGTTCTTTGATTTATGCATTATGATAGATGTGATGTATGATGTTGATTTATGATGTATCATGTATATCCTATGATGCTTACTAATGATTATGATGCCAT
Organism: Sequoia sempervirens; assembly: GCA_007258455.2. Classification (NCBI taxonomy): domain Eukaryota; kingdom Viridiplantae; phylum Streptophyta; class Pinopsida; order Cupressales; family Cupressaceae; genus Sequoia; species Sequoia sempervirens. The sequence goes on along the minus strand of VDFB02000015.1, from coordinate 533,743,797 downwards.
GATGATGCAATGCTTACTTATATGTGATGATGATGATAATGATATGCATAATTTATTTATTAAATGGATGCAATGTTGATGATTATATTAATGCAATGTTTATGATTATGTATATGATTTAATGCTATGGATAATGTATGTATGGACCTAATGCAATGTTTATATGACCATGTATGCACTTATGTCTTTGTATGTCATAGGATATCATCGTGAGATGGACGAGAGAAGATGACCAGACTGATGAGAGAATATGACTAGACCGAAGGAGATGCATGTTAGTTCCTAGACCCAATCCTTCAAAACTTTACCATAGGACTTTAATATTTATTGCTCTTAATCATCATTGGGAAGACTGTTGTAATGGCCAACAAACACCATGATATGACATAGATCAAGGTGTGCAAGGTCGTACATCACATAAGACAAGAATTCACAGACAAGGATGATCATGACTCAAAGTAAGAGCGTGATCGCCCCAGTCTTTTTGTCATAATCAACCACAAGCAAAAAAAGACAAGGAAAATTCATGAAACGCCGTTGCTTCTCTAAATCCTGTTCCTAGGACATCCTTGAGAAACTAGCAGCATGATTTCCATAATACAAAAATAGAGCCCTTACTATGATACGTCGCTATTTTTCTAATTCCAGAATCATGACCTCGCTGAGAAACTAGTAATCATGCGTGTTAATCATCATGATACGTCGCTGCTTCTCTAAATCCTGTTATTGGGATCTCGTTGAAAAACTAATAACATGATAAAAATCCAAAAGACAAGTGCCAAATGTTTTCCAAGTGCATTTGGATATCCATTGTTATAATGTCAAGATGTTAGGTTTGATGATGATGAGATGCCAGAGTGTCAAAGTTTTGATGATGCCCAAATGAAAAATGTCAAAAAATTTCGAATTCAGGAAGGACACATCCTGAATAATGTTGACGTCGAGAGGATTTGATCCCTAAAAGTCAAAAGGGGTCCCTTGAAATGATGACAATGCCTAGGAAGGACACATCCTAAGGCATAAATGATAGATTTTGTTCTTCAGAAGGACACATCTGAAGAATACTGATGTCAAGAGGAGTGATCCTTAGATGTCAAGAGGATCGCTCAAAATGTCAAATGATAGTGACGATGCCTAGGAAGGACCCATCCTAAGGAATGAATGACAAAGGTTATCTTTCAGAACGACACATCTGAAGACTAACCAAGAGTTGACAGTTTGACAAGTTATGATGATTTGACTTTCTTTGACCGAGTTTGACTTGTGTTGACCATATGTCGATATTGTCATGATGATATGTGCTGATGAGATTGTCATGCTGAATAAATGATTGCCATAATTTTCTTTATGAGTTTTGTTCATTTGGAAATTATTTTCTTTGACTTGAAGACCTTTTGATGTGTGTTCCAGTGTGATGCCATGAACCCTAATGGACTGACCTAGTGCGACCTTAGGGGCTCATCGACAGATGGCCTTGCCTACGTCCTGCACTAAGAGACCTCGTAGTTCGACACAACAAATGACTTTGTCTTGATGACCAAAGATTGTATCATGATTTTATTTTGACAAACCTAAAAGGACTAACGTAATGTCTCAGGGACTCGAAAATGAGTCTTTCCTATGTAGGAAATGCCTAGAGACATCGTAGTTCGGAAAAATGACGAAGACTGATTGATTGACATGACAGACTTGACAAGAGATGATTGCGTTCTTCGAACAGTTTGACGTTTTGTTGTGGCTTTCTTTAGGACATTTTTCAAATTTTTAGGTTTTTCTTCAAGACATTTTTGTGATGTTTTTGGTCTTTTTTGAGGACTTTTTGTGATTTTTTTGTCTTTTTTCAAGACTTTTTGTGGTGTTTTCTTCTTTTTTTTAGGACTTTTTGCCATTTTTTAAATCTTTTTTTAGGACTTTTTGCCATGTTTTTTTGTCTTTTTTCAGGACTTTTTTCCAATTGCCGAAACCATGTGTGACATCCACTACAGTTACATGATAAAAAAATTTCCCCCATTCAGGTCCAAGACTTAGCCAATTTTAAGGGACATGAAAGGGATGCTGCTGGTGTACAAAATGGATAGTCATTAGGACTTGATGTCAACCATTTATCAACCATGAAAGGAAGGGTATAAGGTGACGAAAAAATTATCTCATCCTAAACCATGGCAGAGAAAATAACAATAGATGGAAAAGCAATGATTGATTACGCATGGCGCCTGTTTGCCAGGTTTTCACCATGGTACTTATCCAAAGCGCCTATTTGCCAAATTTTCACTATTAGACAAATCATTTTTCTTTACTATTTTTGTCATTTTTCTTCTTTTTTTGGTGCTGTCAGGATGCCTGTTTGCCAGGTTTTCATCAAGGCAACAATTTTTTTATCATTTTTTCAAATTTTTTGTATTTTACAGTTTTCAGCTCGATCTCCTAATGCTATGTGTAGAACTTTCTGAGATGTAAACTATTGATAAGTTCTGTCAATTTTTCTCCATCTGGAGTTGCTAGCTGATAGGCTCTAGAACCAAAAGAAGATACAATGATGTAAGGACCCAACTAGTTTGGTTCAAACTTTCCTGGCTTTTCTCTGTCAGTCTAGTTCTTAGGGTTCTGCATGAGAACTAGGTCGCCAATGTCAAATTTCCTAACCATGACCTTCTTGTTGTAACTGCGATAGAGATGGTTTTGATATGCTTGTAGATGGTTCAGGGAATTTTTTCCTTCTTTCCTCTAGCATCTCCAGCTCGTGCAGGCGTGATTGTCTATACTCCTCGTCATTAGTTAAACCTTTCAGGGAGACTCGTAATGAAGGAATTTCAACCTCACTGGGAAAGATGCCCTCAGCTCCAAAGACTAAGGAAAATGGAGTGGCTCCTATAGGCATACAAATGCTAGTGCGGTAAGCCCACATAACAGGGTTGAGTTGTATATGCCAGTCATGACCAGCGTCATTGATAGTCTTTTTGAGGATTTTAACAATAGTTTTATTTGATGCCTCAGCTTGACCCTTTCCTTGTGGGTAATACAGAGATGAAAAATGATGTTGGATATGGAATTGGTCACATAACTCATGAACGTCTTGGTTCTTAAACAGACGTCCATTATCAGTGATGATGGATTGCGGAAGGCCATACCGGAAAATGATGTAGTTAAGAATGAACTTGGATATTTGTTTGTCGGTTATGTATGTCAATGGGATGGCTTCAATCCACTTCGTAAAATACTTAGTGGCGGCGATGATGAATTTGTGGCCATTGGACGAGGTAGGATGGATCTTACCCATGAGGTCGAGTCTCCATTGAGCGAAGGGCCAAGGAGAGGTGATCGGCCAAAGTTCCTGTGCTGGAGCATGGATCAAATCACTATGAATCTGACATTTGCAACAAGCCCTGACATATTCTATTGCATCATTTTCGACGGTCGGCCAATAGTACCCAAGTCTCGTTACTTTCTTGGCTAGAGTAGGAACACTTGAATGAGACCCAAATATACCATCATGTACTTCGTGAAAGGTTGTACATGCTTCGTTGGTGTCGAGACATCTAAGGAGGGTGTCGTCAAAGCTATGGCAGTAAAGGGTGTCACTGACGATGGCATACCTTGCGGATTTTTGAATAAAGGACTTCCTCTGGTTATTGGAAAAGTTACGTGGAAGGGTTTGAGACTTAAGGTAGTCATAAATATCCTAGTACCAAGGAGAGTCAGGACCAACAAGTTCATAGACCATCTCTGACTCTGGAATGTCATAGGTAGGGACTAACAATTGCTCTATTAGGAATTCCAGCTGAGGCAGATTGCTTGGTATGTCAAGGAGAGAGCCTATTGTAGCCATTGCATCTGCTGCTTTGTTCTGTGCTCTTGGAACTTGTTCAAAAGTTACCATATGAAAGTACGTTTGGAAACTATCAACCATTCATTTGTAGGGCATTAAATTCTCATCTTTTGTGTCATAGTCATCATTAACCTGGTTGATGACAAGATGAGAATCCCCATAGACATGTAGTGCTCTGATTTTCCATTTTATTGCCATTCTTAGTCTTGTAACTAGTGCCTCGTATTCTGCCACATTGTTTGTGCATGGGAAGACAATGCAGAAAGACTTAGGAATGGAGTCTCCTTGAGGGGTGATGAACAGGATTCCTGCCCCCGAGCCATGATTTGTGTGTGATCCGTCAAAGTAGAGTCACCAAGGTGCCTTAGGTTTTGTATGGAATATCGACTCATCAGGAAAATATACCAATAATGGATGATCACTTTGTAAAGGTGCGTCCACCAGCTGGTCTGCAATGACTTTTCCTTTTATTGTTTTTCTTTCTACATATTGAATGTCATATTTGCTCAGAATCATGACCCATTTTGCCAGTCATCCTGTTAATGCTGCCTAACTTAACAAATATTTAAGGGGGTTGATCTTTGCTACTAGTTGCATTTGATGGCTTAACATATAATGTCTTAGCTTTTGAGCTACAAAGACCATGGATAGACAAGCTCGTTCAATTAGTGTGTAGTTCAGTTCATACCCGACCAATGTCTGACTGATGTAATATATAGCTCTTTCTTTTTCTTCTTGGTCGTTATGTGCTAGTAATGCCCCCAATGCTGAATTAGTTGCCGAGATGTATAAGATCAATGGCTTTCTATGAATGGGAGGCATGAGGACTAGCATTGATAGTAGGTAATCTTTGATTTGTTGAAAGACTTCTTGAAATTTATCTGTCCACACAAAGGGGATACCCTTGCGCAATAGATATTGGAATGGGTGACACTTGTCAGCCAATTGGGCTATGAAGCACCAAATAGATTGTACCCTACCTTGTAGAGTTCTGAGTTCACTGATTCCTCTGGGTAGAGGCATGTCTATGATGGCTTTGACTTTTGCTAGATCAACCTCAATGCCTCTTCAAGAACTATGTATCCCAAGAGTTTACCCGATGTGACACTGAAGACACATTTCTTAGGATTCAACCAAACTTTGTACTCTTCCAGTCTCTTGAAAATTGTGTCTAACACCTTTAGATGATCTTTCCTTGTTATTGATTTAGCCAATAGGTCATCTACATAATCTTCCAATTATTTTATGCATCATGTCATAGTAGATTGTGGTCATAGCCCTTTGATATGTGGCACCTACATTTTTTAGACTAAATGGCATGACATTCCAACAGTATGTACCCCATGGGCAAGTAAATGTCATTTTGTGCTGGTCTTCAGGGGCAATGTGAATCTGATTATAGTTGGAGAAACCATCCATGAGGGACAACATCTCATATCCTACTTTGAGGTCAACTATGATATCAATATTTGACAAAGGAAAGTCATCTTTTGGGCATGCTTTATTTAGGTCTCTAAAATCTGTATAGACACGGATCAACCCATTTGGCTTTGTTACTGGCACCAGGTTAGATATCCATTCAGCATAGTCAATAGACCATATGAATCCAGCGTCTAGAAGTTTCTTTAACTTGACCTTGACCAATAGAGCGACTTGAGGGTGTATTTTGTGTAACTTTTGTTTGACTGGCTTGACATTAGGTAATAGTGGCAGATGGTGCAGAACTAGTTCTGGGTCTAATCCTAGCATGTTAGCATAGTACCATGCGAAATTGATTTTACGTTCTGCGAATAATTTATGAAATTCTGGTCTCTCTTCTTCAGTCAGGGATGCAGCAAAGAGGACCATCTTGGGATCTTCTGCAATTGCTATGTTGTCTTCTATTGTGTCTTCGATAAGCATAGTTGATTTCTCTTGTTGTACGGGAAGAAAGTATGGTCCTCCATCTTTGGGCTCCTCAGAGAGGTTTTCACCCATAGATACGTCCTTTATTTTTACTTTTTTGTCATCAGAAGGTGCCTTTCGGTTTTCACCTAAAGACGTTTCATTTTTATTTTATTTTTATTTCTAATTTTGCGACTGGAGACTAAGCAGTCTCGCTGAAGTATGTCATGCAATCTAAGTTAATGGAAAATCCTGACTTGTGATCACCACTGAGTATGCCCTCACGTAATCCCATAAACTCTACAATTGCCTCATCATTCTAAAATGTGTCCAGGACTGGTGGGCCTTGTTGGTCCCAATCGACTAGCTAAGGATAAACTAAGGAAATGCCATCGTCAGTGTTGGTGAATTGAGGGGAGGATGCAAAAATAATCCAGACAGATTCAGTGATTTGTAGATGAGATTATCATCATCCAACTCCACATCGGACTCTATCCAATATTCCCCTTCACTAGTCTCATATTCGTTGTCAAAATAAGGGGTGAAGGACTTAGAGTCCTGGTTGTCAGTGTCACCTGGTACTTCAGATGGATTGGATTGAAGGGATTCAGATGGTGGGTCTTATATGTCATGGGGAGTGGTAATGGGACTTTGACTATTTGGAGCCTGATCAATTTTAAATGTTTTCCAAAATCTTTGTTCAGAGGTTAGTTCCCCTGTTTCGACAAACAAATCATCGAGGCAACATTCACTTAAGGATCATTCTGAGCCAAATTCCCACTCTTGGGAGTTAGTTTTGGTGAGGGTTTCCTTAGTGGTCTCGACACTTTCCAAAGCATGTACTCGCTCACTCAAAAGTCCAATGGTACGTCGATCGTCATTGTCGGGCGATCCAAACCCTAATCCAAGATACTTTGGTATTTGGAAAGGTTATATGGGCTCTCTTCATCCAACTTTATTTTTGCCTAGGCCACTAGTACCATCGTAGCCCTTAGCCTTCATTATGTCATAACCCTTGCCATATTTCTGAACTGGTAATGGGGGTAGTGCTACAGTATACTTATAGATCCATCCTGTGATATCAGCAAGGTCCTCATTACTCATGTCTCCCCATTTGATGAAAACTATTTTTGGTGGAACTTTGAAAATTTCTTTGGGTTCCATTTTAAAACATGGTCGGCCATAGACTTTCAGAGACTTGGGTATCGTTGTGATGCTATATGTTGTGTGCAACTTGAATTCCCCACAGCCAAGGTCTTGGATCTTGACAGTGGATTCAGCCTTAGGGTTTGCGAAAGGTGGTGGTGTGGCGGAAGACATGGATGGAGCGGATGTGGAAGATGATGTGAGTGTGGATGGGTCAATGTATTTGGATGACAAGGAGCCAGGTGCTTCTCGGCTAATAGGCACTCGGTTTTCAGAAATGCCCCTTAGGTTGGTACAATATTGGAAAGGGTCGGGGTCTCCATATATGGTTATTTCCGTGCTGTCAAATGGAAACTTTAGGAATTGGTGATATGTGGATGGAACGGCTTTTAAGGCATGAATCCAGCCGAGCAAGATGTTATACGGTAATTCCAAATCCAGGACCTGGCAAGTTGTGTCCAAAATGACTGGTCCCACTCTAATAGGGAGAGAGATAACACCACGTGAAGAGCATTCTTCGTCATCATATGATTTGATCACTATACTCTTTGTTGGGTCCACACATGCATCAGAGAATCCTAGAGCCTTAACCAGTTTGAGGGAGCATACGTTCAATCCTGCTCCACCATCTGCCAAAACTCATCTAAATTTGTGCTTGTGGACAAAAGTTTCTATGTGCAATGCATCATTGTGGTTGGTCTTATGTGATGAGTAGTCTTGATCCCAGAAGGTGACATGGTGAGGCGTAGTGAGGTATCCCACCATGGTCTCAAACTGATTGACATAAATGTCCTTGGGGATTGACGACTCTTGCAAGGTTTTATCTAGTACATCCTTGTGCCCAGGAGAGATACGAAGCAGATCAAGTATAGAGATATGCGCGGGAATCTTGCCCAGCTGGTCGATAAGGTTGAACTAACTTTTGGGTTGCCACTACTTTGTGGTTGAGACAGGTTTTGGCTATTTAGCAGATGGGCCAGGTATGGTGATTTTGGGTTGTCTAGCAGGAGGTGGACCAGCTATAGTGACCTTGCCACTTCGAGTAGTAGCATTGCATTGAGGTGCTCTCTTGACCGTAATGGTATTGATGTATTTGTCGTCAGTTCGGACATTATTTATAATAGGTCCACCAGAATAGTCATACTTGGATCAAGCGAAGTTAGCTTGGTTATTGTTTATCTGTGGAGCTGACATGGAAGCATTATGAGAACCATGGTCCTACAGTGGATTCTTATGGATAGTATGATCTAAATTGGAGGAAAATTGTGATCCACCTACTTCAATGATACATCTTTCGATAAGATCTTGTACCATATTTTTCAGTTGTCGACAGTTAGAGGTTTTATGTCCTTTTGCCTAATGGTACTCGCAAAATGCATTATCGTTCCACCATGCTGGTTTGAATTGTACTGGGTCATATGGTTTTGGTTCTTGAAGTGTGATGACCCCATTCTGGAGGCATTTCATGAGGACTTCTTCAATGGGTTCACCCAAAGAAGTGTATGTGCGACCCCTAGGAAATTGTCTCATCTGACGGTATTGTCCTTGATTATTTTGGCTGCTCTGGTTGTTTGAAGGGACGTTGGTAGGAGGTGTCAATGGCATTGTTGGTTTGTTTTGCTATTGAACCCCTTTTAGGGCTAGTACAGGACCCACAATGTTTGCAGTCTTGGTGTCAACAACACCGTCATTTGTAACATGTTTATTTTTAACCCAGTATTTATTCTTGTCAGCGAGAGGATTGATGTTTGTGTTTTTGGGAGCGTACCTTAGATCTCGCTTTACGATAAGGGATTTCTCAATCTGGACCCCTTTTTCAACTAAGTCTGTGAAGGTTGTGTAGCAATGCACTTGCAATGCATATTTTAGGGGACCCAAAAGTGTTTGAACAAACATGTCCACCTTTTCCCTTTCGGGCATGTCAATGTGACATCGACTAGCTAGAATTCTCCATTTTTGAAAGAATGGGATGAATGTCTCACCAGCATCCTCTTGCGTGAGATTGCACAAGCTAGTGATAGAGGTATCCACATCAATGTTGTACGCGTAATTTTTTATGAATTTTTGTTTAAGCTCATCCCATGTTTGGATATCCTTTTGAGTGGAAAACCATTCAAGGGCAGGACCCGACAAACTTTTAGAAAAAGTCTCATCAAGTATGTTTGTTCATAGGCGACGTCCATACAATTGGTTGCAGATTCGCGAACATGTTCAATGGGGTTTGTCTTGCCTCTATATTTTGTAAAATTGGGTGACACATATCCTGGAGGAAATGGTGGCATGTATAAGCTCATGTTGAATGGGTATACGTTTAGATCATATGATATTTCTGATTTCTTGCCTGATATGTGTATGTTTTGGATAGTTTTCTCTAGACCCATCATTTTTTCTTCTAAGGCCTCTATTACAGGGTCATTTGTGGTCGCATACGTTGTACCATAGGTCCCCATTTGTTGTGCATGAATATTGGTGTATTGTGGCAGTATGGATTGTTGTGACATGTATGATGTGTTTGGATTGGCGTGTTGTTGGTACTGAAAGTTAGGGTTGGGGGTATGTTGGTGAGTATGAATATGGAATGAGTAAGTTGGGATGTGTCTCCCAGCCATTTGTGTCGTTATTTGGGGAATATGGTGACTATGAACATTGTGATGTACTAATGATGCCATTGGTTGGGTTATTTGGCCACCTTGTGCAAATTGATGGGTTTGTGCAAGGGGAATGTTTGTATTTGGTCCTTGGGAGGCAATGACATTTGATCGTGTTGGTGTGTTAACATTTTGCTATTGTCCTTGGATAAAGATACGTCTTTTGCCTCCTCCCAAAGGATTTTGTGATATACCAATGAGTGGATATGTCAAAGGTGTGCTTATGGTAATAGATGTAGCTATCAAGGGGTGATTGTTGTGACTTGATGATTGCCCCGTCGCATTTACCGTATTGGTAAAAAGAGGATTGGAGTGAATTTCCCACATTGTCGTGGAGCCAAAGGTGGTTCCAGCCGATTGTGACAGTGTTGTGGATATTGTGGGCACTGTGGAAAATTGTGATCCTCCAATGGATGTAGCATTTATTGTATTGGAGTTGTGTGGGGTGTTGGAGGTAGCATGCACAGTCGTTGTAGCGTCAAAGAAGGTATTGCTCGTAGTGTTTGGAGGCTAGCCACTATGCGACATGTTATGCATGTTGTTGTCATTAGGGTCAGGAGATGTTGATCTCAACGTGTTGATGTCAAATTTGTGTGGTAACTTAGCTCCTTGACTTAAGAGTATGGCTAAGTATCTGTCTCTGTCGTATAGGACCATTTCTTCAATGAATTGAAAGGCCTCTGGATCTTGTGCCGCTACCTCTAGGTTTTCCTCAAGTATTTGACCGTATTCATCCTTATGTAAGAATGATTTGAATGGACTATTTGATGAGGATGGTATTGTCGTGAGAGGTTGATTGTTTGTATTTCCAAATGGATCATCAAAAGTCCAGTTTGGGTCATATGTGGGATTGTTGACAATGGAAGTGGGATCTTGTTGAAAGTTTTTCATTTGTCATTGTTGTTTTTTTAGTCTAGTTTCCACCATAAAATGAGATTGCTCAAATGAAAATGACAACTAAATGCAAGGATGACACTACACAAGGTCTAAGTTCAAAATGACGACTAGGATGAATAATATTTTTGGATTTTTGGGAATAAAATATGCAATGTCTAAACTTATAATGCAATTTAAGACAAGGATACCTAAGCACTTCTAAGCTTAATATTTGTTTTCGATTTCGGTTACTAAAGGACTTTGTTGAAAAAGACGACAAGGTCAAAATGACTAGTGAGTTTTCCTAACTAGACTGTTGAGTTGGAAAATCTCACAAAAGGGACAATGACTGAAAAAGGGATTGATAATTTAGTCCAAGAGAACCTAGTTTCGAAAGCAATGACGTTGCAAATTGTCCTGAGATTTTCCTAATCCAACGTATGCAAGATTTGAAACCTAGGGACAAACTAATGTCTAATGTATGCAACTAAAAAAAATGAAGGATGAAACCTATGGTGAAGAATGCAAACTAATGGTTGAAAGTTTGAGCAATTTCAAAATTGGTTTCTAACAGAATCTCATTGGAAATAGTGTTTGACAAATGATTGATCAGGCGTAGACTCTGATTTGACTTTGTATGAAGTTTTTACTTGTGACAGGCGAATGTGTCATTTAAGGCCTCGAATGCATCACAATTTTGCGAATGTGTTTTAGTTTGAGCAAATGCGGCTCGAGGACTGACAAATGCGACTTAGTTTGGCATATGCAGCTCTATAAGGTTTAGATGAATTGTGACGCAGACATATGCGGTGTTTGAAATGTCGAATGCGGTTTATCAGTTCGATTGCATCTCAGTAGTTTTCAAATGTGTTGCAGAAAAGTGAATGCATTTCAACAATTGCAACATAGTTTGTTTTCTTGATGTATTGAGAGAAAATTTGATTTGTCTAATGTTGAATGATTTGTCTAGAAATGTAAATGTGGTGAATCCAGAAAGCACTTGAAAAGCACAATGTTTTGAATGTAAGCAATCGCACATAAGACAAGTACAATCCTAAAAGGCCAATAGGCCAAGGATTTGTATGCTTGATACAACCCACCTTTATACCCCAGATTGGTGATAAACACCTTTCCTTCTCAAGAGCAGATAGCTTAGAATTTTGGTGGCATTGGCTCCCCTCCACGACTCATTAACATCATTCGAGCACACCAAATTTGGATTCTTTGGGTAACGACTTCCCAAGAATTGCTATCTCTACTCAAGGGGATCAGTAGTGAGTGTCTTCGGACATGATACTGTACCCTGTACTATATCAAGCAACAACCAAAGAACGGTTGGACACTAAGACAAAAGGTTTTTAATACGGGCATTCCGTTCGTAGGGCATGATCCATGCAGCAAGAGTCCCCTTTCAGATCCATCTCGTCGGAACCACATGCACAATTCTTGGGCTTTCCCCAAGAATCCACTTTTATATACCGGCTAGAAGTCCCTCGGTGTCAGGGTGCTACCGGTCTGAGTCATCCTGGGGTGAGTAATTTTCCCACCAGAACAGGCCCAAGTTCTAGAGTTAGTAACCATTTCTCTTATACCCAAGATCGCCCAAAAATGCAAGGGGAGAGGATACTTCGATTACTAAGTCGTAAGGGTAATAACATATAAAAACGGGTCTAGTTTTCTGATCATCGAGTTTTCACAAGGTGAGAGCATACTCACCTACCATTTTGCAAACACAATCATGGACATTAGAAGACATGTTTTCTTTTTAATTGCACTGAAAGTAAGTGTGTACTAATCTAAGAAAAATACAGGCACAATGTTTTAGTGCTTAGTCTTCGACGTTCGAACCTGCAAGACCACGAGTTAGAAGTTTGAATTTTTTTCCTTTGACCCACGAAAAGTAACCGCCAAATACTACAAATGAAAATTAGTACCACAAAAACCTAACTAGGCAGAACGCAAAAGAACCAGAATAAAAAGAACAAAGAAAATAACAAAAAAAAAACCCAAATGGAAATAAATAGAAAACGTTACCAGTCAAATGCGTCACGACAGAGCGAATGCATCGCTCTGTGTGTCAAATATGGCTCGAGAATACAAATGTGGCTTTCCAGACTTCGATTGCCGCACAACAGAGCGATTGTGGTGTTTGGGTCTGCGAATGCATCATGACGCATCAGATGTGTCACGATTTAAAAAAAAAACTGCGTCACTCTGTACCTATACCTGCAAAAATGACAGAAAATGCACAAAACCATACAGAAAAAATAAAAAAGAAATAAAGTCGGGTTCACCAATGTATCTAAGGGTTATTTTTAAGTTTAGTTTATCAAATGAATTGAAAGCATAAACCCAAAGAAATAATGAAGTGCAAAGGAACAATAAACAAATACACATAAAATAGAACAATCTCACCCAATGTTTTCATTCTCCATGGTTGATCTCCATTACACCTTCTAACTTGTTGATTTGTGTTGCCCTCAAATCGAACGTGCGAGCAATCCTTGACGAAGTCCTACACAAGCTTTGAAGGATTTTTTTTAAAATGCCTATGCCTATGACAATATGATTGAAATGCCTATGCCTAAAATATTCCAAGACTAAGTGGAATAAGATAAATAAATGCAACAATCTCTATGAAATATCTAAGTATGTTAGTGCATAAACTAAAAATGAGAACAAAATAGCATTTTATAGAAAATGCCATTTTGAATGAATGGACGAGATTGACTTTTGACAAATATTTTTAGATTATTTACCAAAATGGACTATCAGTTAAGAATGTGATGACATTTGAAATAATTTCATTTATTTAAAATGAGAGGAATATTAATTTTGATAATTAAATAATTAAAGATAATTATTTAATTTAGCAGATAAGGTTAATTAATTAAATAAATTAATCAATTCATTTAATTATGACAATTAGTGACATATTAAATAAATAAATAAAACTTATTTATTTAATAATCAGGAAGAAATGACTGAAGAAGGGTAATTAAATAAATTTAGAAATTTATTTAATTAGGGGAAGACTTAGATAATTAATGACGTATTTAATAAATAAATAAGATTTATTTATTTAATAATCATGAAGAATAAAAGGACATGAATTAATTAAATAATTATGAATTATTTAATCAATAGTCGAATGTGTCGGTATTGGCATGGTGTGATGGTTTAATGGTGGCATTGTTGTTCTTGCCACCAAGGTTCAAACCCTGTTGGGGTGGTATTGTTGAATGGTTGTATTCCGATTCATAGCTCCGGTCAAAAGCGTTTACCCCTTGAATAAAAAAAAATCAATAGTCGAATGTGGACCAAAGACATAATTAAATTTCATAATTATGCTAGGACAAAAGTGATAAAAATAGAGCTTGCAAGCCTAGGTCATTTTCAAGTGTCTACAATAAGCATTTTGATAACTTTCATATTTGAGAAAAATGAAACACCCCACCAATTTCTCATTGCATCCATCATCTTAGAAGAAGAGGAAGAAAAGGCACACCTAGTAGCCGGAAGACCTATATTACCACCACCTACATGGAAATAAATATACATCCCTCATGCTTTTTGGAAAGAAAAAGATCCTTTGGTCTAGAAAGAGCAAGATCCGTAAATGAAAATCTATACTTAGGCTCTCAAAGAATCTCCCTACAATTTTTTTTTCCAAAGGTTTCTTCTTAAGGAGATATTGCAACTATCAAAAATAGCTAGATCACTTCTACTATCACTTTGCACCAATACATTGGCCATGTCTTTTCCAAAGAATAGAAGTTAGGAAAAACAATCACAAAAGCTTGGTAACTGTTTATGACAACCAAGAGGTCACAACATAGAAAGAAAATGGAAGCAAACAAAACCAACACTAGTATCCCACCAACCAATTCCATAAATAATGAAAGTAGCCCTTGGGGCTATATGCCAAGTGATCTAGAAACACCACAAAAGAGGCCTATGTACATAAATACCTTCAATGAAGAGGAACTAAATTGTAATCAGAAGGAGGTAATTGAACAAAAAAATTAAGACCCAAACAAAGTAGTTATAGAGGAGGTAGACACAGAGAAAAAAATAAACAAAAATGAATTGTTCAAACATTCCAACAACCCCAAGGTTCTTAAACTAATGGACAGGCTGTTGAGAAAGGATCCAAACTCCTATTTCTTCAAGTTAGCACAAAGTGGTGCTAAATTACCGATGGATTTCAACGTAGAAGCTCTCAAGGATGCCAACCTTATTCCCTTAGGGGATAACTCAATTGTAAGAGAGATAACCAAACCTCTAGAGATGCCAAACATGCCACCTGCATTCGCACAAAACGATGGTCAACCCAAAGGGAACCCCTTATTCAGAAAACCAACTTAGGTTGAACAAGTAGTAGTGGCACAACTGTATCAAGGAGGACCATCACAATATGAACCACCAAACAAAAATCCTCCTCTCAGACAGTATATACCTTAGAATACCTCAAACATTGACCCACTCCAAAACATTCAATATCTTGAACAAAGTGAAACATAGGGTCCTCCTCCAAATAGTCAATACCTTCAACAGGGTGGAACACAAGGTCCCCCTTCGAACAATCAGTACCACCAACAAGGTGGACCACATGGTCCCATTTTGAACCGGCAATACCAACAATAAGGTGTGCCACAAAGCACCCTTTTTCAGTCAACCCATCAACAAGGTGTCCCAATAATGTATCAATAGGGTAACCTTCAATTTAGTCCTACCCAACAACAAGGTGTGCCACAAATCACCCTTCCTTGGTCATCCTACCAACAAGGTGTCTCAATAACACATCAACATGGTAACTTCAGTTTAGTCCTGCTCAGCAGCAAGGTGTGCCACAGAGCACCCTCCCTCAGTCATCCTACCAACAAGGTGTCCCAATAATGCATCAACAGGGTAACCTTTAGTTTAGTCCTGCCCAATAGCAAGGTGTGCCATAGAGCACCCTTCCTCAATTGTCCTACCAACAAGGTGTCCCGATAATGCATCAACAAGGTAATCTTTAGTTTAGTCCTGCTCAACAGCAAGGTGTTCCAGAGAGCGCCCTTCCTCAGTCATCTTACCAACAAGGTGTCTCAATAACGCATCAACAAGGTAACCTTCAATACACTTCATCTTAGCAACAAGGAGCTAACCCTCCTTACACCCAGCAAGGACCTAACCTGTTATACACCCAAAATAGTTACCAAGGTCTCATACCTTCACAATATCCGATATACAACCCAAAAATGGTGAGACAACGAGGCTATTATACACAAACTCGCAAACAAATGTGCCAAAAATGGACAAGGAAATGAGGCTAGAGGTTGTCACCCAATAGGTAGTAGGAATGCAAGCCAGAAAATAAAAGAAAACCTATACTATCCAAGAGATATGCCCATTCCCATTCGATCAATCTGTCACTACAATACCCTTTTTGATTTTTTTTGAAATACCTAGGCTTGACAACAAATACAAAGGAAGAGGGGACCTAGTAGAGAATATACGTGATTACTATGTATCATGCACAAAAGTACGACACAATGACTCATACCTCATGAGACTATTTCCACGTAACCTTATAGACCATTCTATGGAATGGTTCATCCATTTAACACCAGGAGTCAAAACCTTTGATGAACTGTCTAAAAAATTCATAAGTCACCTCTCATTTAACATTGAGCAAGATGTCACCATCACAAGCTTTTCCACAATCAAATAGAATCAAGGAGAATCTTTTATCTCCTACCTACAACAATGGAGACACAAGGATCAGTAGATGTAAATGGCCCATTTGTGGCAAGGAATTGATGGACATATTCATTACTAACGTCTTACCTGAGATCAATTACCAACTCACAATGTTATGTCCAGAAGACTTTGAATAAACCATTGAGAAGGGATTGAATATTGAGAGAGTCCTCATTGCAAGAGGTGCCCTTAAAACAAATAGCTCAAAAGATAGTCCATCTAGTTCAAATGAGAAACCTAAAGTCTGGGCTAAAAGTAAAAACATCACAAACAATGGAGTGGTTGATGCTAGGACATTATGGCAGGCACAAAACGTGGTACAAAACAAACCACAGGTAGCATAGACAATCTATGTTCTGAACAATGCATAAAATAATCAAAATACATATCCCAAGAATAATAAATTTGTGAACCCAAAAATGAATTAGGGAGGAAAAAAGAGGCAATACGATCAACCAAGAAGGAAATTCACAGTACTAGGTGAGTCACTGGAAATAGTCATGCACAAAATAGTACAACAAAACCTCCTTAAAACTAATGATCGTCCAAACTATGAGGAACCTAGTTTTAAAACACTGTGGTATAATGAGAAGGACTTGTGTGACTTCCATATGATCAAAGGACACACCACAAACAACTACATGAGACTCAATCGCCTTATCCAAGATTTAATAGACAAAGGGGAGGTAGATGTCAAACATCATCCTGGGAATAAGGACCTGAAAATATACTCAAACCCAATCTAGAACCATACCAAAGGAAATGACAAAGGAAAGAAACAAGAGTACCATAATGCCAATTACACATATAGGGACATAGTGTTAGGAACACTTTCACAAGTTGATGATAATAGGGAAAATGTAGTAACTCTACAAGGTGGAGACAATAACTGTAACATAACCACCCACTAAGGAAGAGTTACAATTCAAGGGGTACCACTCAAACCTGCAATCAAGTCACCAAATGACTATAGTGTTGTGGAACAATTAAAGAAAACACCTGCCCTAATCTCAATCTTGGAGTTGTTAAAACTATCACCTCCCCGGAAATACTTGAAAAGGCATTGGAAATAGTAGTCCCTAATGACCTCAATCCTAGTCAGTTCCAAGCTATGGTTGGTAAGATCACACAAAGTAATCATTTAGTCTTTTTTGAGAAAGATCTACCCCAAAGAACATTCCATAACCAAGCCCTCTACATAGAGGTTGGTGTTCATAAAACCATGGTCAAATGGGTACTGATAGATAATGGTGCAAGTTTAAAAAATTTGTCAAACAGTTGGGGTATTTTGACAATGTGATTGATAAAGGAAAGAGTATCATGATAAGGGCCTACATGACCAAGAAAGAAATTCTGAAGGAATAGTCAGGTTACCAGTGCAGATAGGGTTTTCCCTAACATAAACCACTTGTCAAGTACTAGACCTTGAGTTGCCATATAACCTCCTCCTGTGATGCCCTTGGATCCATGCATTACAAGCATTCCATTCCACTTTTCATCAATGCCTAAAGTTTCCCCATGAAGTAAAAGAGGTAACACTTTATTCCAATCCTGAACCTTCTCATTTATGTGCCAAGTTAGAGGAGAAATAAAATAAAATCCAATGTGTGCCTAGCAATGACATATCATTCTACTCCTTTTCTTATGTTGACCCTTCAACACTTCCATCCACCTCAACCGAGAACACCTCAAGTGACCAACTAAAAATGGAAGCCAAGATTCAGGTACTTGACAAGGGTAATGGGAATTACTGTTTCAACCAAGCATTTTGCATAAGCATGCTTCTGCCAACACCTAGAGTATATGGAGTTCCAAAAGAGATCAAGATAGTACAAATGATTGCCAAGCCCACTATCTTCACTAGGTGGGGAGAAATGCAAGATGAAGAAATATTTGAGGACTTTTCATCTATGATCTACAAGGAGGACCAAGAAGAACTAGAAAAGCCGCAACCCATTTTAATTGACCCTACTACTAGAGGTTATCAGTTAGTTAAACAAATGGGATATAATGGAAATGGTGGCCTGGGGCTACACAAACAAGGCAAGTCAGAGCCTATTACAGTAGAACAAAGGAAGAATAATATGGGGCTAGGTTATAAGCCAAAAGATGTGGTTATTCCAAAAACTAGATGAATCTCTTGGAAGAAGTGAGAAACTTCTGCTAGCGTTAAGGCACTGGATACCTATCATACCTTAGACAACAATTTACCCATTGAAGACTTATTTGATAATTTTAGCTTTGATAGGTTCCCTCTCCAGCATATTCAAACCATTCCCAACATCTACTACAATTTTGGTACAAAATTTAATGAATACAAATGGGATTCTCCTTCCTTCATCATCGAATATGATTCTCCCACTTCTAGCAATGCTGACCTAGACACTTAGTGGGAAAAAGAAACCCAATCCATAATGAACCTTTCATCCACTTCCATAGGCTTTGTAGATCAAGATGATAACCTCCCACTCCAGTACCCACAACTCATAGATTGGAATCAACAACAACATACACCTATTCTGGATCAATTCCAGAATGATGAGGCAATCACATTGTTCATAGGACTTCAAACAAACATACCAGAAGGAGACCACAAATAAGGATTCATCATGGAACTTGAAAAGGAGGCATACTTTGGTGGAGATATTGAATTTTCTAGTCACAAAAATGACAGAAAGAACATAAAAATATGGTCCCCTAGAGAAAACCACCTTGTGGCTCTATCAGATCTAGAAAAGAGAAAAATAATGGACACATTCGAAGGTGAAAACCTCTCAAAGGCACTTGAGGATGGAAGATTCAATCTCACCATATCAAAATATTAGGAAAGATCAACACTACTAGTAGAAGAAGCAGAACCCATAAATGTTGGCACAACAGAAGACCCGAAGATAACCTACCATGTTGCATCACTGGACCCAAAAGAAAAGGACAACTTTGAGCTTTCATCAATGCCCAAAAGGTAAATTTTGCATGGACCTATGTTGACATTCCTATACTAGATCCAACATTAGTGGTACATCATCTAACTGTAATCCCTAGAGCAAAGACTATCAAGCAAAAACTTAGAAAAATGCATCCAAAGATAGCATTACTAGTAAAGGTAGAGCTAAAGAAACTACTAGATGTGGGTTTTATCAAACCCATTGACTATCCACAATGGATATCAAATCTAGTACCAGTTTCCAAACCTACTGGGGGCATAAGGATATGTACAGACTTCAGATACTTGAACAAATCTTGTCCAAAGGATGACTTTCCATTACCAAGTATAACATGATTGTAGATTTAACAGCAGGGCATGAGATGATATCCTTAATGGATGTTTTCTTTGGATACAACTAGATAAATATCTCCCCAGATGACCAACACAAAACAACATTTACTTGTGCTTGGGGAACATTTTGTTGGAATGTAATCCCCTTTGGTCTAAAGAATGCAAGAGCGACATATCAAAGAGAAATGATGACAAAATTTCGTGATATGCTACACACAAACATGGAGGACTATGTGGATGACATTCTAGCAAAATCAGTCAAAAGGGTAGACCACTTGAAAAACCTGGCGAAGGTATTTGATCATCTTGAATAGTACAATCTGAGACTCAATCCTAAGAAATGTGTATTCAGGATAACATTTGGAAAGTTTTTGGGGTACAGAGTATCAAGAAGAGGGATTGAAGTAGATCCATCCAAAGTAAAAGAAATAATGGAAATGCCTCCGCCAAAGACACTAAAACAATTGAGGAGCCTACAAGGGAAACTGCAATCCATCAGGTGATTTATCACATAATTGGCAAACAAATTTCACCCTTTCACTCATCTCCTACACAAGGACATCACCTTCAAGTGGGATGGGAGATGTGACAAAGAATTCCAACAAGTTAAGGAGTACCTACTTACTCCTCTAGTACTCATTCCAATTATCCCAGAAAAGGAAATGATACTTTACGTGTCTACCACACAAGCAACACTGGGAGCTCTCTTGGCCCAACTAGATGATAACAATAAAGAAAGGGCAGTCTATTATATTAGAAGAACACTGGTGGACTATGAACTAAACTACTCACCCATTGAAAGAGTTTGTCTCTTAGTCATGTTTTCAACACAAAAACTAAGACACTACATCCTAAACAAAAAGATCAAGCTAATTTCTAAGTAGACCCACTCAAGTACGTACTTACAAAGGCATCCCTAATAGGTCAAATAGCCAAATGGGTAATGATCCTAAGTGAGTTTGATATAGAATATGTGGATAGGAGAGCTATCAAGGGACAAATTATAGCAAACCAAATAGCCGAAGCACCCTTAGATGATCACAAACCTCTCATAGTGGATTTTCCAAAGGAGAGTATCTTGATGACATAACAAATAGACCAATGGACTCTATACTTTGATGGGTCCCATACTCAACATGGATCTGGAGCTGGTATTCTATTTCTCACACCATGAGGAGATAGTATACCCAAGGCATACATGATTGCATTCCCATGCACGAACAACATCTTAGAATATGAAGCTCTTATCACAGGGTTGAAAATGGCTATTGAATGGAGAATAAAAGAGCTACATGTCTTTGGAGACTCTCAGCTAGTGATCAGACAAGTGAATGATGAGTACCAGAAAAAAGATGAAAAATTGTTGCCATATAAAAGAATGGTGGATAGCTTCAAGGAATACTTCATCAGAATAACTTTTGAGAAAATTCCTTAGATCAATAACAGAGCTTCCGATGCAATGGAAACGATAGGCTCACTACTTGATATTCCATAGAATGTGCCTAAATATGAGTTCCTTGTGAAACAATTGTTGGTACCAACATTCGACATCCTGGAATCAAAATTGGTATGTGTTGTTGTTGGTCCTAACTCCCCATGGTACCAAGATACCTTTGACTACATCTAGCATGGTACCATACCCATTGATATAATGACCACCCAAAAGAAAACCTTCACCTGTAGAACTTCCCATTTTACCATCTTTGGAGATACCTCATATCGTCGTAGTCTAGATGGTATGTTACTCTGGTGCCTTGACACAGAAGAAGCAAAAACAACCTTACAAGAGGTTCACAAAGGTATTTGTGAATCCCACTCTAGTGGACTTAACCTAGTCCAGAAACTGTTCAGAACATAATACTACTGTCCATCCATGAAACATGAATGCATACAATATTCTAGAAAGTGTCGACAATGTTAGCAGCACAATGACCTGGTTCATGCACCAACACAGGAATTGAGACCTATAACCACACCATGTCCTTTCTCACAATGGGGATTAGACCTAGTAGGCAATATATCACCCGCTTCATCCAACGAGCAAAAATTCATTATCACAACAAATTACTTCACTAAATGGATAGAGGCAATTCCATTGACCTATATCACCAACAAATAGATATCAAAATTTAGTTTGAATTATCTCATCTGCAGGTATAGAATTCCCCAAATGATAGTAATAGACAATGGAACCCCATTCAAAAATCAGGATGTCCAAGAGCTCTATTCCCAATTTTCTATCCACCATCGATTTTCTACACCCTATTACCCCCAAGGAAATGGTCAGGCTAAGGCATCTAACAAAACCATACCAAAAATACTCAAAAAGACTATTAATAAAGGCCTTTGTGATTGGCATTTGTAACTAAACCCAACCTTATGGGCCTACCGAACCAACATTCGCACACCTACTGGTGCCACACCATTTTCCTTGGTATACAGATCAAAAGTCGTATTGCCTATTGAGGTCAAAATCCATTCATTGTGAGTTTCACTAAAAGGCATGGTCAACAACGAAGAATACAGGGTATCTAGGCTAAATGAATTAAAAATTCTAGATGAAAGATGCTTGAGCATGTTAAACCATCTGCAAGTTTATCATAATCAACTCAAATGAAACTATGAAAAAAAGATCAAGGATAGGAACTTTCAAGTTGGTGAATTAGTCCTCAAAGAAAACCAAAAAGTACAACTAAATCAGGATGGCAAAGGCAAAATTGAACCCAACTAGTTAGACCTGTTTTTCATCACAGCAAGCTATGGCTCTAGGGCATATCAGTTAGCTACTCCTGAAGGAGAACCTTTAGCCGAACCACTAAACAAAAGCCACCTCAAGAAGTTCTACACATGAGGCACATTGAAATACCCCAGGAAAAAGGGTAAAAATCTAAAAAAAATACAAAAAGAATAAAAATACAAAAAAAATCAAAAAGAAAAAAAAAAGTAAAGAGAAATAAAACGTTCTCTGAGTGAAAACCACTATGTTGCACTCTTAGAATAGGTACTGTAGTGAAAACCTAGCAAAAAGGTGCTATGTTTGAATAAAACTTGCACCATTATCTATCGGTACTATCCACAATATCCACCCATTCATTTCATAATAAAATAGTGTATCCAACCATGGCTTGTCATTGATTAAGGAAAGTCATCTTGTCTACAACTGGGGGCAGTTTCAAAAAGTTGATCATGGATTAGATCTTTGAGCATCCTATCATGGTCATGAAAACTCCAAAAGATCAAAAACAATGGAAAATAGCAAAAAAGTCAAAAACATTTAGAAAACCACAAAAGACAAAAACATTTGAAAAACATCAAAAAAAAAAAAACATCGTGGGGATATTCCTTCACTCAAAAGATCTAAGATATTAACATTTTTTTCTGAGCCTCATAGCTAGTTCAAGTAAATTTCCTACAACATATCCTCTAGACACAAAAGTGGAATAGCAATCCATATTATCAATGTTGTTTATCCAAAAATAGTTTATGCTTTAAGTCAAGTGATCAAACTACGTGGTCTCTGCGTGTACAACATAGGCATGGATTATCATCCCCTGAGACCCTAGGTCAATGCCCTTAGGTTTCCAACATTATTTATTTCAACTTAGTCAAAAACACAAAAAATCCAAAAAATAGTCAAAAGATACAAAATCCAAAAACATTCACAAAACAGAAAAAAGGTCAAAAACACTCAAACCAAGAGAACTACAAGCCTCTGCATGTACAAGGTAGAAAGGATTATCTTTGATGAGCCCCTAAGGCCCTAGGTTAGTCCCCTAAAAACAACAAAAACAACATCATAAAAATTAGAAAAAATAAAAAAGACCCATGTCCGTCATCACAATTCGCAATAAGACATCATCCATAATAAACAAATCATCACACTCACCCTTTGACAAAACAAACAAAACAAGCAAAGCAAGCATCAACAGTTCAAACCTTCAAGCAGACAATCATAGAAGAATTTGATTGCAAAGAAAACTAAAACAAAGTCAAATATCAAATACATATATTTTTTGCAAGACCCAACAACATCCTAAGATATGTCTTAATAGATTTGTTCCTATGATTTATAGGATCAACATTTGATAAATAGACCCACCCCAAACAAATATGCCAAGTGATATAACAACATTGTTTTATCTTTTTGTTATCTTATTTTTGTGATTTACATTATTGACTCATTCCCAAGATCTCTCGAGGATGTCCATAAGGATTTAGAGAAGAAGGAATGGGGTAAATTGAGTGTCATTTCAATTTTTTGTTTGTGGATAGTCTTGTTATACTACCATGGTGAATACTTGCTTTGTTCTGTGTGTGGAAGTCATATTTGAAACATTTCATGTAACAGTGACATGTTAGGTTCTTAATACCTCTTGTGTTACTGGTCTAACATGTTTTTAAAGCTTCTCACTCACACACTCTAACAGGGTTTTCGTATGTCTAGTATGAGCAAGAATAATCCTTGTTTGTAGAGTCAAATTCCATGCAATAAATAAAAAGTAACCTTGGTCATTAATACCCTGACCTGCATCATATTTATTTTCTATATTAAAACGAATTGTTCAAATCTGTGAAGTCTCTAAAGCAAAGAAAAGAAACTCATCAAATACTAATTAACATCACATTTCTATCTATCATTAATAATTCTTCTAAAATTAACATCATATTTCTATCTATCATCAATATTTCTTCTAAAATTAACATCATATTTCTATCTATCATCAATATTTCCTCTAATTAACATCATTTTTCTATCAAAACATCAACATTTCTACTAAGTGAAAATTTGCATAGCAATATCATTAGTACCATTTCGCATCCACAATATCAGCAATACACATCATGATGATAATAAACCAATAAAAACATCATTTATGGGGCATTCATTCATATCAACACCATATAAATATACATCAACATATATCATCATCAAATGAGCATAAAACAAAAATGAATCAAAGAAGGTATATATCATATATATCATCATCAGAAAAGAGAGTACATCATCAATGTGATAGGATATACAAAATCATAATAGATATACGAGGCCTCGACTAGGCTGATGAATATATACATACAAAACACATGTCTACAATATGCCTCTAAGCAATGAACAACATGAAGATCAAGTAAAAAATTAAGACCCTGACTGGAAGGACAAAACCCTATAGATCACCAAAATGATTTGGCTGTCTCACAGATTGATCGCTTGCACCACCACCTACACCACCAACTGCACCATCACCGCCCACATAACTAGGCTCTCCAAACCATGGACGTCGAGCACCCCTAGGAACAACAGACTCATATAAAGTCTGATATTAAGTAGACCTCTGCAAATAATGATCACGCTTTTCCCTGAGAGTATCTCTCTTTGTAGTCAACAACTGTACAAAAGCCTCTGTAGCACATCGTCGACCACTCTCACTATCTCGCTCATCTCTCAAAATATTTATTTGAGCCTCTACAACCTGTCATCTCGCTATCTTTGCATCTTTGGTAGTGGTCATCTAAGCTACCAGTATGTCTCCATCCCTAGCTAGTGGAGGAGGACCCACAACTTGCCTACGACCCTACACCTAAGGTGGTTGCTCATCCTGATCACCCTAGGCCCCATCACAATGAGCTCTATCACGAGCTCTATCCAACTATCGTATGAGGACCTTAATATGTTGTTGCTCCCCATGACGACCTGTAATACCTAATCTACCTGAAGTGGGATTACCCCCAGGAACAATGAGTCTCAATGGCCTACAGTGGGCCTACCACTCATCATAGTCATTAGAGGTACCTGGATTTGCTGGACCAACTAACAAACCCCAACCAATTGGAGCAAGTGCTTTGAACTTGGAAATGAAAATATCTATATTTGGTTGAAGACCCCATAAACAAACCTCCCGATTCATCTGACCGAAATGACCCTCATAAGTGTCAGGAACTCGGCCTTGTCTCTCCCCAAAATGATGACATAATCAGTCTAGTAAATAATGCTCTAGCACAAGATCATAATGACCAAGCAACCGATGCGTTTGTTGACAATAGACAAGGTGATCTAAATCCTCTAGCCAAACATCACACCCCAAATAAGGTCTCCACACAAAATTAGACATATCATCAAAAACTCAGTGCCAATAAGGAAGATCCCTAGGCAAGGTATAGTGCATAAAATCCCCATAATGATAGGAGTATGGATCATCAAGGTGGTGATCCTGTATCCCATCCGGTAGAGTAACTGCAATATGCTCCCACGCCAAGACATGCAAAAGTGAAACACCTACGGAAATAGATTTCTCACCCCGATACATGACCTCATGCATATCTTTGTACAAGTGGGTGAAAAGACATGGACCCCAAGCATACCTCGTACCATGCTCAAGCATACTCTCAATACACACACCCCAACCTATGGGAAACTATCGACCTCGGCTATCAAGAACAATGAGTCCTCAAATAAAACTGCATAAGACAAGCAAGATAGGATCTACATTGTCAGAAAACTCAAACAAATCAATCTCAGATTGATGTACCACCAAGTGTCGAACATCTAACACCCACTACATAGCATGGGTACCACATCAAATATGATAAGTAACCATCTCCCCATGAATAGGAAGACAAAGTATCCTCCATACATCCTCAAGAGTGACAGTCACCTCTCTTGTAGGCAGGTGAAACGAGGATGTCTCTGAATGCCACCGTTCCATGAGTGCAGTCATCATAGCAGTATGGGTCCTGATAGGAGGCATATAAAAACTATGAAGTAGTCCCACAACATCAAGAAAATCTCACTCCAACACACCAAAATGAGCAATAGGATCAAACAAATGTTGAGGACGTCTCTCCCTCGATTGTAGTACTCTGAGGCCAACCTATAATCATTTTCAACCCACAAATGTTAGGGTTTCACTCTAAACATATGGGAGACACATAATAACACAAAACATGATGAAAAATGATATTTAGGATGACAAACAAACACATGCTAGGGTTTCGAGCAAAAACTAAAGTTAAACACAATAGGAAGATTCAAATACAAGTGTTTTGAGCAAATGCTCAGAAAGCATCAAACAAAAGTGAGCTTTTCAAGAAAAGGAGAGATTTTCAAGAAAATCTGAGGAAACAAAGGCATGTAAATATGTAAGGAAAGTAGAGGTGTGGAAAAAACTTTCCTAATGTCAAAACCACAAGGCAGAATGCAATGCAGGGCTTTTAATTTTCAAATTACAATCTAATTAAGACACACATGAAAGATTTATAGAAATAGAGCAAAAACTCAAAGACAACTGAACAAAAGATTTATGTGGGAAACCCTTTCGGGAAAAAACCCACCACACCAAGCTGAATCTCTTTGTATTACAATAACAAAAATTACATACAATCAGAAAAACAACTCTCTGATATTTCAGAGTAGCTACAACATTCACTGTTCAAATTCTCTCAGAAAAGCACTTAACAAATTCGATAAACTCATCCTCCTCTCAAATCAGAATCGATCTACTTTTATTCTATTCACATTCTAATTTTGTCTTCTATGCATCCTTATCTGCTAGATCTCCATCGAAGAAAGTTTCCATGCTGTTTCAGATTTTTCCCCTGCACGCTGTTCAGTTCCAGCGTCACAACAGTTACAAAAAATCCAACCGTCATCAGTTTGAAAACCGCTTCCGCTGATTGATCCAGCAGGATGCCACACAGTATGGTCTCACGGTCAACGACGTTCAAGTTAGTTGGCATATCAGTGAGACACTCACAGTGTCTCCCCGATGCCACAAATTTTCTCTATCAATATCGGCTTTAAGTCTCTAGCAGTCGGCAAGACAACAAAGAAGTTATACCGAAACCATCGATGTCCATTTTGTTCCTATCGGCAAAGGTTTCCCTTATCGGCGAGACTCATATCGAATGCACAAGTCACAGCGATCAGACATTCCATCGGCAAGACATTTCATTCTCCCCAAGACCTCGTGTCGAGTTCACAAGTCACCGATGATATTTCCATTCGACGTGACATTCGCTTTTCAGAGAGACTCATATCGAAGTCTTCAGTCACAGTGATGAGTTAGTCCATTCGGCAAGACATGCCGATCTCGCCAAGACTTTTTGCCAACAACTTTATGTTACTCCAAAGCCTTTCACCTATCAGCAAGACCCCACGGTTTCAGTGAGACGTCATACTGAAACAAAGCTTCCATCGAAAGTCACACTGTCGCCAATACTCGTGTCTATTGTCATGACCTTTCTCCGAGCTCCCTAAGTCTTACCGAAGACTTCCTGTAGGCACAACTCAAGACTTTTCAGCGAAGTCTTTTGTCACCACGAAAACCATGAGACATCTCCCATCAGCGTGACCTAACCAACTCACCAGGACTTCCCAGCGAAGTCTTTTGTCACCGCGAAGAACTCCCATCGGTGTGACCAAGCTGCATCGTTGAGACATCTCCCCACGACCTCTGTGTTACCCCGATAGCTTTAAGCTATCGGTGAGACATCCACCAATCGCTGGGACCTCTCCCCGACACCTGAGTTAGCCCGATAAGATCATACTGTCGCCCGAAGAAATCCATTCACCAAAAGGTCATGCCGAAAGCACAAATTCACAGTCATAGACTTTGTCGGCAAGACTTCAACCCTGTCACAGGGATAGGATCATTTCAAGAGCTTCAGAACTGTTAGTCACCCAGACATGAACAATGTCACAGTGACTTTTCCCTTCAGGAGTTCCATGTCAGTAAGGATTGAGGCACATATTCCAACAAGCTCCCACTTGACGAAGATCTTACTGACACCTCTAGAGCATAAACAAACTACTAAAAAACATGGGCCAAGAGGCCCATCAAACTGGCACACCACCTGAACTTGTCTATGCTCACAGGCTTCGTCAATGCATCTACAACATTCTCCAGAGTATCCACTTTCTCCAAGGAGACCTTCCCATCCTCCACCATATCTCGTACAAAATGATAATGTACATCTATATGTTTCGTCTTGGCATGAAAAGTAGGATTCTTTTCCAAACATATAGCACTCTGGTTGTCACAATAGATAGTAATCTTTTCTACATCAAAGCCAATGTTAGAACAAATTTTTTTTAACCAGATTGCTTCTTTACATGCATGTGTGGCTGCCATGTATTATGCTTCTGTAGTAGACAAAGTGACTATAGCCTGTCGCTTGCTCATCCAACTCACTGCACCACCATTCATCATGAAAATATATCCACTGGTGGATCTTCTGCTGTCAATATCCCCTGCCCAATTAGAGTCCACATAACCTCGAATATTGAGAGTTCTCTATGATTCAACCAAGTTACCATGGTAACACAAAGCATAGTCTGAAGTGCCCTTCAGATATCTAAACACTCTCTTCACAACATCCCAATGTGTTCTTCCAGGATTAGCCATAAACTGACTAAGAACTCCCACTGCTTGGGCAATGTTTGGCCTTGTACAGACCATTGCATACATAAGACTTCCAACTGCACTTGCATAAGGCACACTAGTCATGTCCTCCATCTCAGAAGAAGATTTTGGACAATCCTCAACAGATAGCTTCGTTCCCTGTGTAACTGGAACAACTAGCTATTTGCACTCAGTCATACAAAATCTCTCTAGAACAATCATGATATACTTACTCTGACTGAGCCAAAGTTTTCTATTCTTTCTATCCCTGGTTATTTCCATTCCTAGAATATACCCTGCTGCACCAAGATCTTTCATTTCGAACTTTGTAGACAACTGGGACTTAAGATCAGAAATCATTAGCTTACTATTGCCTATAAACAACATATCATCAACATATAGAGCAATAATGAGAATTTGATCACTTTCAACTTTGTAATAAACACAGTGATCACATTTTGATCTTACAAATCCCAATGACAAGACAAAAGTGTCAAAATTTTGGTACCACATTCTAGGGGACCGTTTTAAACCATACAGAGATTTCTTTAGCTTGCATACCAGTCTTTCTTTACCTTTTTCCACGAAGTGCTCTGGCTAGGACATATAAATTTCTTCTTCAAGATCACCATGAAGAAACGTTGTTTTCACATCCATCTGTTCAATCTCCAAATCATATGCTGATGCAAGTGACAAAAGAAATCTAATAGATGTCAGCTTAGCTACAGGAGAAAATATTTCTCCATAGTCAATTCCCTCTACCTGGGAATAACCTTTTGCAACCAACCTCGCTTTATATTTTTCTACACTGCCATCTAGACCTATTTTCTTTTTGAATATCCATTTGCAGCCTACATATTTTCTGCCTTTAGGCAATGGAACCAAACTCCAGGTGTCATTCTTTTCTAATGATGCCATTTCTTCATTCATGGCTTCCAACCAAGAGTTTGAATCAAACATTTTAAATGCATCTTTCACAGTCCTAGGTTCATCAGTGCCAGAAATTAAAGCATAGATACAAGTAGACTCTATTAAAGAAAACCCATACCTTTCAGGTTGCTTTCTTTCACGGGTTGACCTCCTCACAGGCTGAGGCTGAGGTGGTTCTTCATCATCTTCAGAACTTTTAGAACTACTTGAGCTCTCCTCAGTATCAGGTACATTTTGATTTTTCAATTCCTCTTTATCTGGTGTCTGAGGAATTGCTGCTACATCCTTTTCATTTTCTAATTTCTTCTCTGACTACAGATCCAATGTAGAAGGTTTCAGCTCACGAAAGATAACACTTCTGTTGTACAAAACCTTCTCAGTGTCAGGATTCCAAAGCTTGTATCCTTTTATTCCAACGCTATAGCCAATAAAAATACACTTCACAGCTTTGTTTTCCAACTTAGATCTTTTTTCAAATGGCACATATGCATATGCCTCACAACCAAAGACACGAATATGTCTCAGAGAGGGCTTCTTTCCAGACCATGCTTCCAAAGGCATCTTCTCAACAAGAGCAGAGTTAGGGGAATGATTTACCAAGTAACATGCTGTAGAGACTGCTTCAGCCCATAACTTCTCCTCCAAGCCAACACTGCTCAGCATACTTCGTGCTCTTTCCATTAATGTCCTATTGAACCTTTCAGCAACTCCATTTTGCTGTGGAGTTTAAGGTGTAGTCTTGTGTCTTTTGATCCCATGATCTTTATAGTACCTTTTGAATTCATCTAAACAAAACTCACTGCCATTGTCAGTCCTTAAACATTTTATTTTTCTACCAGTCTGATTTTCTACAAGGTTTTTAAATTCCTTAAACCAACTGAATACTTCTGATTTACTTTTCAGAAAATATACAAATGCTCTTCTTGAATAATCATCAATGAATGACACATAGTATCTTGATTTAGACAAAGAAGGAACATTCATTGGACCAAACACATCAGAATGTATATAATCAAGAAAATTAGAAGTTTTGTGAGGACTGGAATAAAATGAAACATGGTGTTGCTTTCCATATATGCAATGTTCGCAAAAATCAAACTCAAGGTTACAATCTTCAAGCCCTTCTACCAGGTTTTTATTTTTCAAGGTTTTTAAACCTTTCTCACCAATGTGGCCAAGCCTATGATGCTAGAGCATAGTCTTCTCTGCTGGAAGTTTAACTTCCATGGAGTTTACACCATCAAGAACGTTTTCCTTCTTTTCTCCATGAGCAACCATAAGTGACTTTGCAGAGACACTGTTGCATTGAATAGCTTGTGCATCCAGCTTGTACAAGGTACCAATTCGAGTACCCCTAGCTAGCACCATATAGGCTCTAGTCATCTTGCAGCCATTTCTAGAGAACGTGACCTACGCTCCGATATCATTCAGCTTACTTACAGAAAGTAGATTTCAAGCCAGACCTGGTATGTGCATCACATCATTGATTCCCTTCACTCTTCCATCAGGGAATTGAATTCTGACTCTTCCACGACCAACAATTTACAAAGATGAATCACTTTCCAAATACACCTTTCCACCGTTGTATTCTTCATACTTCATGAACCATTCTCTATGAGATGTCTTGTGGAAAGATGCTCTAGAATCAATCAGCCAGACATCATCTGATGCTCATGTAGCCAAAACTGCAATGAAAGCATTTGTATCACTATGAGAAGAATCATTTCCAAAAGAGTTCTTCTTCTTCTTTTTCTCCTCCTTGCAATCCCTTCAGACATGACCAAGTCGCCCACAGTTCCAGCACTTCACCTTTGACTTCTTGCCAGGAGACTTTGATCTCCCTTCTGATTTCAATCTGGACTTCTTGTCCTTCTTCTTGCCTTTCTCCTTTGGTCTACCTCTAACAGCCAGAGCCTCCTTTGTCATCTCAAAATATTTTCTTCTCATTTCTTCTGATAACAAAGAAGCAACAACATCTTCCATCTTGAATGTGGATGTTGTACTCCCAATGGCCATCACTAGATGATCCCAAGAATCAAGCAGAGAACACATCAACAGCATGCAACAATCTTCATCTTCAATCTTCACACCAACAGATGTCAACTGAGCAATCAACATGTTGAAAGAATTTAAGTCATCAGCAATAGACCCTCCTTCCTGCATTCTCAAAGAGTACAACTTCTTCCTCAAGAACAGCTTGTTCACCAAGGACTTGCCTTGATAAATAGATGCTAATCTTTTCCACAAGGAAGATGCAGTCTTTTCTTCATGCACGTTCAGAAGAATAGAGTCTACCAAACAAAGCCTTATCAGCCCTTTAGACTTTCTATCTGCAAGGTCCCAATCCTCTTGCTTCATGCCTTGAGGCATTGTTCCAGACACAGCAGTCCAAAGATCTCGGTCTACTAACAGATCTTCCATTTTGAGTTTCCATAGCTCAAAGTTGCTTCCATTGAATTTCTCTATATCCATCCTTCTAGATGTGCTCGCCATATTAATTTGTAATTAAACTAAAAGAACTCTACAAAACTCCCACTGGAAAAGGATTGACACAAAAAACCCAAACCACCCACAAGGACAACACAACTGGCCAAGCTCTGATACCACTTGTAAGGAAAGCAGAGGTGCGGAAAACACTTTCCTAATGTCAAAACCATAGGGAAGAATGCAATGCAGGGATTTTAATTTTCAAATTACAATCTAATTAAGACACACATGAAAGATTTATAGAAATAGAGCAAAAACTCAAAGACAACTGAACAACAGATTTACGTGGGAAACCCTTTCGGGAAAAAACCCACCACACCAAGCTAAATCTCTTTGTATTACAGTAACAAAAATTACATACAATTAGAAAAACAACTCTCTGATATTTCACAATAGCTACAACATTCACTGTTCAAATTCTCTTAGAAAAGCTCTCAACAAATTCGATAAACTCATCCTCCTCTCAAATCAGAATCGATCTACTTTTATTCTATTCACATTCTAATTTTGTCTTCTGTGCATCCTTATCCACCAGATCTCCATCGAAGAAAGTTTCCATGTTGTTTCATATTTTTCCCCTACAAGCTGTTCAGTTCCAGCGTCGCAACAGTTACAAAAAATCCAACCGTCATCAGTTTGAAAACCGCTTCCGCTGATTGGTCCAGCAGGATGCCACACAGGATGGTCTCATGGTCAACGACGTTCAACTTAGTTGGCATATCGGTGAGACACTCACAGTGTCTCCCCAATGCCACAAAGTTTCTCTATCGATATCGGCTTTAAGTCTCTAGCAGTCGGCAAGACAACAAAGAAGTTATACCGAAACCATCGATGTCCATTTTGTTCCTATCGGCAAAGGTTTCCCTTATCGGTGAGACTCATATCGAATGCACAAGTCACAGCGATCAGACATTCCATCGGCAAGACATTTCATTCTCCCCAAGACCTGTGTCGAGTTCACAAGTCACACCGATGATATTTCCATTCGGCGTGACATTCGCTTTTCAGAGAGACTCATATCAAAGTCTTCAGTCACAACGATGAGTTAGTCCATTCAGCAAGACATACCGATCTCGCCAAGACTTTCTGCCGACAACCTTATGTTACTCTGAAGCCTTTCACCTATCGGCAAGACCCCACAGTTTCAGTGAGACATCATATCGAAACAAAGCTTCCATCGAAAGTCACACTGTCGCCAAGACTCGTGTCTATCGCCATGACCTTTCTCTGAGCTCCCTAAGTCTTACCGAAGACTTCCTGTCGGCATGACTCAAGACTTTCGCCAAGACTTTTCAGCGAAGTTTTTTGTCACCGTGAAAAACATGAGACATCTCCTGTCAGCGTGACCTAACCAAGTTGCCAGGACTTCCCAGTGAAGTCTTTTGTCACCGCTAAGAACTCCCATTGGTGTGACCAAGCTGCATCGTTTAGACATCTCCCTGTGACCTCTGTGTTACCCCGATAGCTTTAACCTATTGGTGAGACATCCACCAATCGCTGGGACCTATCCCCGACACCCGAGTTAGCCTGATAAGATCACACTGTCGCCTGAAGAAATCCATTCACCAAAAGGTCATGCTGAAAGCACAAAGTCACAACGATAGACTTTGTCAGCAAGACTTCAACCCTGTCACAACGATAGGATCATTTCAAGAGCTTCAGAACTGTTAGTCGCCCAGACATGAACAATGTCACAATGACTTTTCCCTTCAGGAGTTCCATGTCAGTAAGGATTGAGGCACATATTCCAACAAAATAAGTCAAAGGTGAGGATATATGTCAAAAGTGAGCTTTCAGGACTTCAAATAGTTAAAGGTGAGCTTTCTGATCAAAGGTGAACTTTTCAAGCAAATGCTCAAAAACAAAAGCAAAGATTCTAGTCAAAGGCATGGAAATATGTCAAAAGCATGGAAATAAGTCAAAGGCATGGATTCTCAATAGGAAAAAGTGAGGAAACTGAGACAAAAGCTCATAAATCAGGAAACTTCACTTTTGACCTAGAAAATTTAGTACACACAAAATGAGAACGAAACAAGACAAAAGTGAAAAAGCGAAAAGGTACATACCGAACCACCGATGTCTAAAGGTCATCCAACCTCCCAAACGAGCTCAAAATGATGTGGGGATCCATCAAATCATAGAATTTCTCCTTGAAAGCTAACAAAATGGGAGAACCGGAGACAAGAATTAGCTATAGAGTCAAAACACAAATGAGCTATCTAGAGGACAAATTGCTTATATAAACCTCAAGAAACCCTAATTTCACCTTAGAACCCTAATTTCTACTTGGGGAACATTCCTACTTTCAAATTAGAAGCTCTCAGAAACATAAGAACAAGAAATGAAGGACCTATAAACCTGATTATGCAACCTAGACACATCGGAACAGAAATAGAACAGAGTTGTGAGCCTGACCTCAAAACTTGAAATTTTCGGTCAACCTATTGAGGGGGCAGCACAGAGTCCTACCATCATTACACAAAACACAGGGCACAATGGGGCATAAATGTTTTAAGTCCTACCATCATTACACGAAACACTAGGGCACAGTGGGGCATAATTTTTTTTCAAAAACTTGATCTTAATAATGAAATATTTGAAACAAAGCAACCAGTACTTTGTATCAAAGAGGGGAAAAATGTAGACATGTAAAATTGACTTAACACGTATCACAACTTGGAATGTCTCAAAACAACTCAGAATCAACTCAAAACGTCTCGAAACATCTCAAAGTCAACCCAAAACATCTTGAAACATCTTGGAGTCAACCCGAAACATCTCAGAATCAACTTGAAATGTCTCGAAACAACTCAGAATCAACCTGAAACATCTTGAAATGACCCTAAATCAACTCAAAACGTCTTGGAATGACTCCAAATCAACTCAGAACGTCTCTGAATCAACTTGAAATATCGTGGAAGATCTCAAAATCAACTCAAAACATCTCGAAACATCTCGAAACACCTCAGAATCATCCCACGACATCTCACAATGCATCAAATGGCATCGAACGACATCCAAAACCCTGATTTCCTCTATTAATTGAATAATACAATATTATTTAATTAATCCACTATTTCATCATTTATCGACAAATTAAATAAATATCGTTTATTTAATAAAGTCTTGAAACCCCTAATTCTACTATTAATCAAATAATACAACATTATTTGATTAAATCATGTTTCATCATTTTGACCAATTAAATAAATTACATTTATTTAATAAAGTTCTAGTCTTATCTTATTTCATCCTGATTAGGCAAACAATGCTAATTATTTGATTATGTCACTAATTCACATTATTCCTTAAAATTAATTGAATTATTAAATCATAACAATTTAATTATCACACTTTCCCTCCAAAATTTGAATAAATAAATCAAACTATTCATAACAATTATCAAAAATCAAACACAAAAAGGAATTAATTAATTAATTTAATTAATTAATTAATTCCTCACCCACTTTTTGATTGATAAAATCATGGATTGCTAACTAAGCAATCTAATTTTGTTAACTGTTCAATCTAATTTTGCTAACTCAACCATCAATTGCTAAACTGATCAATCAAATCTTGATTGACCAATCTAAACCCTGACTAGCCAATCTATTCTTCAATCACCCTAATTGTGCAATCAACTTTGCACAATGTTCTCATGTCTAAATCCTCTCAACACATGGTGACCGTTGATCTGTATATTCTCCAACGTGATCCTACTCATCGATTCAAAATCTCATTTCCTATATAATAAACCTCTCTCCTCACAAATATGGATCAGAGAATCAACATACCTTATGCAACGAAGTGCTATCGAGATCATCCTTGAGGGAGCTTCATTCCTTCCTTTGATCAACCAAGCATTCATCCAAACTTTGCACATGAACTTTGGAGGCTTCGCTATGATAAGAGCAGTCCAACATCAAGTGAATACACTCCACTACGGGATGGTGAAATTATCTTTTGCTTTCATTTCATTTGGTAATCAATAGGTTCCTTATTATGTTTGCAATAGTATAGCTTAATCTCATATGTGTAGGTTTTATATTTTAGATTTGTGCATTTGAATATAGATTAGATTCCTTTGTCAAATTGCATTCTTGTTCATCTTGAATTTGAATCTAACGTCCTCTTTCCCCCTCACACAATTATACATATATATACACACACACACACATATATATATACATATATACATACATATATACATATATACATATATACATATACAGACACACACACACACATAGATACATATCAAGAGTAGCTCCATAATTAAGATGTATTCTATTGTATTCAAATAGTAAATGAGCACACAATTTATTGAATTTGTAAATGAATTTGTACACTTTTATATATACATACATATATATACATACATATATATATATATACATATATATACATACATATATATATACATATATATACATATATATATATATACATACATACACACATATATACATAATACACACACACACACAGACATATATAGACACACTCATACATACATGTATATACATATATAATGAAAATGCAAGTTGAGAAATAACCGAAAATTGTAAATGAACATACAGATTATTGAATTTGTAAATGGGGTTTGTAAGGAATTTCTTGTTACCAAAAAAGACCCTCATTTACTTATAACAAATAAAAAGACATTGTATAAATATAAATGTTAAATGTACAGTTCATGAAAATAAGTATAAGTAGAATGTAGAATGCACAGTTAATGAAAACGTAAGATGTGAAGTAAAGAATATATGATACATTATTACAGTTAATGAAAATGAATATGTTTTCTATTGTATTCAGTTGGCATATATAAACACATTCATACACACTATACATTTTTACATGTGTGTATATATATATATATATCAAGAGTAGCTCCATAATTAAGATGTATTCTATTGTATTCAGCTAGTAATGAACAAACAGTTTATTGAATTTGTAAATGAATTTGTACACATATGTGTGTGTGTGTACATACAAACACATGCATATATATATGTGTTTGTATATATATATACATACATATATATGTGTGTGTGTGTGTAGTATACATATATAGTATATATATACATACACACACACATGCTCATATATATATATATATATATGCACATAGACACACTCATATACACGTATATACATATATAATGAAAATGCAAGGTGCGAAATAACCGAAGAAAGTAAATCAACACACAAATTATTGAATTTGTAAATGGGGTTGTAAGGAATAACCCATTACTAAAAAAGACCATCATTTACTTACAACAAATAAAGACACTGCATAAATATAACTGTTAAATGCACAATTCATGAAAATAACTATAAGTAGAATGTAGAATGCATGGTTAATGAAAACGTGAGCCTCGAAGTAAAGAATACAGACTTGGTTTTTTAGAAATACGATAGAAATTTCAACAAAGGTAAAATGATTGTAGACTTGGGTTTTCAGAAATATGCACAAAAACGTAAGGAAGGGTTTCATGATAATAATTCCTTAGTCACACGAATGCAGAAGTGGGTTTTCGGATATATGCCGAAAAAACCAGGCAAGGGTTTCATGAGATTAATTCCTTAAGCACACATATTTGGAAAAAAACAAGCAAGGTTTTTTAGACATATGGTGAAAAATAAATGGGCTTGTTGATTTAAGCCCATATTCACATAGGTTTATAAGAAAAAGGTTGAAGCAGAAAATTACATTATTTTTTGCACACATGTGGTCAAACCCATGAGATTCCTCATCATTCTAGCAGACAAAATCATGAAACATTGGAGGGTTTACCAGACCGTGAGTGCACAGTAAAATGGAGAGCAAGAAATAATCATTTTACCCCAAAAAAATCATGGGAAATAATCCACCACCATGAACCAAAATAATTCAAACAACACATGGCAAAAATTCCTTGTAGAGGAATGATTTTCCAAGTAAAAAAAGTAGTAATCATTATTCAATCAACAAAGAAACCCTTCATGGGTCCACAAAGTTGCAAAATAAAATGATTCACGAGTACCATTGTTTGCATTTTGAAAGAAGAATGATCTTAGTTGTTACCTCAACCTGTGGAGAGTAGCCATCGCTATCAAGAACCTTCCATCGCCATCGAGAAACTTATAGCTAGTGTACGGTAAAATGATTGAAATGTGTTGAATACCCTAAAAAAAATCTGAAATATGCAATTATCGAACTCTAAATGGAGATTAAATGGGGTGTACATGCATTGTGGTGTCTATTGTTAATGTGTGGCGATTAATGTGTAGGTTTGGCTTATATTGGGCACTAAAATAAACCTCCAATGTGAAACGTGAATTAGACACATTGACTTTTGGGCATATTTGAATGATATAATTGTTATAATTGCATTTTAATAGTTACACAATTAGGTATTTTTTAAAACCTTTTTTGGTGGTTATAACGGGTGGCAATCGAGACGTTAGGTGGCGAAGAGCAGATGACACCTCTAAAAGGTGACTTTTTGACCCTTGCGCTCTTATCGAACACTCCTACATTCGATTGAATTTCCCACCAGCCAAAACAATAGCTATAAGCACTTAACTCGTGAATGAATAAAACCCATAAAAAATTGTGTCGATTCGACCTAGGGTTTGAATTCTATAGTTGTGCAAAGTTATCCCTAGTGGATATTGGGACATCTCCCCTACTTCAAGTTGTACATGTCTTAATTAAAAGTGATGAGTGATTGCCACCACTACCCAAAATCATGAAAAATATTTGGAACTTGCATCCAAATTGATGAGAGATTTATTGAAAATATAGCCCTATGCCACCAACGATTTGAATGCATGAATAGACAATAGGAATTTTCCTTCACACAAGGAGGATGAAGGATGTGTAGATATGATTAAATCAAAAGGCATATAAAACCTTATGATACATGATTTTTTTAATTGGAACAAAGAATGATGCGAATGTGACTTATCGATCCTACATGTCATCACAACAAATAGGGTATGTGCATGATCATCATGGGAAAAATAGACCCTTAAGTGGTGAAAAATTCAGAAAAATCAGAGTTAGGCAACTTGACATAAAAAATTGAATAAGTTATCTATATTATTTCAAAAATATGTAAGAATAGAATCTATAGCAAATTGAATGTAGTTTCTCAACTACTAGGTTTTTTTTTTTTTAAATCTATTTGGGGGTATGTGCAGGATCATGGAAAAATAGGCCCTTAAGTGGCGATAAAATTCAAAAAAATCAGAGTTAGGCAACTTGATGTAAAAATTTGAATAAGTTATCTATATTATTTCAAAAATATGTAAGAATAGAATCTGTAGAAAATTGAATGTAGTTTCTAAACTACTAGGTTTATTTTAAAAAATAAATCTATTTAGTAAAAATTTGAAATTTCAATGTAGTAGCACTTAAATTTCACGAAAAAAATAAGAAGTAGGTGTTTGTCTGACCACCCTAACCACAATAAAATGATAATATTTTTTTATAAGATTTTAGATATAAGTAGAGGACTTATGTTCCAATGTGATGCATATTTTTTTGTATTTTTTTTCTAAGTAAATAATTAATTATAATTTTTTTATTGCAACTTTTAAAAAATATAAAAACTTGTATGTCTGACCACCTTAAGTTGGTCAAAACTTCATGAAATTCATTTTTTTTAAAATCCTAGATAGTATGTGAAGCATAGAATGTGACACATGTTTTAGATTCAAAAAATGTGATACTATTTGAAAGCTATAGATGTTTTTCAATTAGCCTATCAATTAGGATTTTAGTCGTAATTCAAATAGAAAATGAATAATAATTATTTATTAAATTCAAAGTAAAGCATAATTTATATTGGTGGAAAGATAAGAATCTCCTTTAAAAACCTTTTTTGTTTCATCAATTTTGGGTAAAAATAATAGTTGTCAGCCACATACCCTACACATACCCATCATATCGCCACTTTTTGGCCCATCATGATCCTGCACATACCCAATAATAATAGTTAGTAATACCCTGTTTGGTAGTACTAACTAATAATAGTTAGGATTAATTAATTAATAGGATTTTAGAAGTGATAAAGGACTAAAATTATATTAATTAAATAATTTAACCTTTAAAAGAATGGGACAATTAGAAGAATAATTAAATAAAAAAATAATTAATTTAGAAGAATAATGAAATAATTAATTAAATAATAAAATATTTTATTAGTTATGGTATAAGGAGGTAAATTAATTAAAATATAGAATTTTAGTTGATTTGTAGTGTGAAGTCAGATTTCGGGTGTCTACATCTCCAATGCATTCTCAAGTTTCAAGAAACATAATGCATGCTTATTATAACATGCTTATAATAAGGTTTAGATGTTTTTTTGGTAACATATGTGTACAACATTCTAATTTATGCCATTGAAATTATAATATTACACTTGAAACAAGTTTGAATTTATTAATTATGTCATGCTCAAAAATTTACTTGAACAAAACACAAAAAGATACACTTTATAGAAACCTAACCAAGATATCTTTAATTATCAACAAATAATATAATATCAAACATCAATATTTGAAAATAATTAATTCAAATAGATAAATTACCAAAAATAGACATTAATAAACTTTGGAATTAAATATTCAAATTTTAAATTTTAAAATTTTAATAAATTATAGACTCACTAAATGGACAAGTAAATAGACTATTTAAATAAAATTATAAGTCAATTTAAAATTTTATTTGATTTTTTATAACAAATATATTAGTACAAGGAATTTAATTAAATTTTATTAGAAAAATCAATTTCCAACTAAATTATAATTCAGTATTAAAATTAAGAAAATATTATTTATTTAGTATCAAACCATCTTCAAATATTAGACTAAACTATTTATTATTTATCATAAGATGACTATATAAATTTTCTTGATATATAAATTAAACCCTCAATGAAACTTGCATGATAATATCATATAAGAGCACCTTTATCAAAATATTTTTTCTTCTCACTTTGGTCAATTAGGTATAATCTTTATGTCAACCTTTGGTAATTTGTTCCACGTATTTTGGCAAGGAAATTTCAAATCATGGGACCATGACCCCTTACATGTAAGAGCTATTTTTCATACAATTTGAAATCCTCATTTTGGTCAATTGGTTATAGAAGCCTTTACCCAAGGAGACGCCCTTGGTCTTGTCAATATTTTGTATTCTGGTGTTTATTAGGGGTAATATACAATTGGCTTATGCACTAATGAAGATATCTATACTATAGCTTGTTCTTGATATTTATTTATGTAATGGTTTTAATAGTAGGTTGGTTGCATCTACAACCTCATTGGTTTTAAAATGTTGAATTTTGTCTCATTCATCATCTTTAGGGCTCTTTAGAGTTATTTCTGTATCTTAGGAAACGAATTTAGTTCATGCTACTATTCCTAAATCAAGAGGAAAACACATAATATGGGTTAATTCCTTGAATTTATTACTTATCCCCAAGATTTGAAACCACTTTTTATAGGCTAGTGGAATCTTCATGCTCAAAATCCTAATTGTATTAGTCATTACTTTGGTACCTCTCAAGGGTCAAGAACTACTATTCTAACTCTTCTCAAAGGATTCCACCTATAAACTCAAATTTTGTGGCTAACTGATATCATTCA
Organism: Sequoia sempervirens; assembly: GCA_007258455.2. Classification (NCBI taxonomy): domain Eukaryota; kingdom Viridiplantae; phylum Streptophyta; class Pinopsida; order Cupressales; family Cupressaceae; genus Sequoia; species Sequoia sempervirens. Next base: position 533,701,938 of record VDFB02000015.1, on the reverse strand, counting down.
TCATTATTTAGCTATTGTATTTATCCTTTTTATTGTTGTTTATATTTGTAGACTCAACTTTGGGATTGGGCGCAATATAAAAGATATTTTAGAAAGCCATATTCCTTTGAGATGCCTATTAGGATGTGGGAATAGGGGTATTTACACCACAATCAATAATTCTCTTCACTTTCAATCAGGTTTGTCTCTTGCTTCTTTGTAAGTTGTTACTTCCTTGGTAGCTTAACACATGTATTCTTTAGCTATGTATCTATTATTTTTAGATGTTATATATATTTTTATTGGACATTTTATTCTTATCTAATAGATAAAGAATGATGTATAGCATTTGTGAACTATTAGAGAATATTGTCGTGTTTTTATAAGTAATATTTTGTGTTGATGAAAATAAATTGACTATATGATCTTCCCCTCCAAATAAATGTTAAAATAATTTTTTTGGTATCTACTAATATAATATCTATCAATTTGTATATTAAAAGATAATAATTTCCCCTATTTCAAAATCCTTCATATGATACACAAAAAAGGGCTAATTTGGTAGCTTTTTGTTCCATTTCATAGAGGGTCAAATTTTATTGGGTATGAGTTAAGGGAATGTCTTGTTGGCCCTTTATTTCCATATAAGGAATATGATGAGGAAAAATACCTTCTTGAATTCAATTTATATTGCATGAATATTCTTTATAATACATTAGAGGAAAATACAATGATTTATTCTAGGAAATCCCTAATGAGAAAGGTGTACAAATCCTTTTTCATCAAACATATTATAGCCACTACCCACATTGAACAAAATAGTGCTCCCCAAATAAGAGCTAATAAATATATTTTCAATCTCAAATAAACATGTCACAATTCCTTGTGGAACAAAAAGTATTTGTTGAGATGATAATAAGGGTATCAAGTTCCTAACAAGGTAACATGAAAATTCGACCAAAAAAATCTTATGTATGTGTGTATGTATGCAGGTATGCATGTGTAAATGTATGTATGTATGTATGTATGTATGTATGTATGTGTGTGTGTGTGTGTGTATGTATGTGTGTGTGTGTATGTGTGTATGTATGTATGTATGAATGTATGTATGTATGTGTTGACCTCCTTTAATGGTTTAATAACTAAGCCTTTAGAGATGTGACTTAGAAATTGAACATCTGCACTAAGTAGTTATCTCACTCATCATGAAGGTGCATTTCATTTGTCAACCTAGGGACGCAAAATTGAAATGGGTCAGCACTGTATGTGCACTAGGACTCTACTGGAGTCATCCATTTAAACTAGGAAAGAAACAATGCTAGAAATAAAATGTTGGAAGGAAATCAACTTAAAAACTAAGCATAAATCAATGTCTACACTAAGCATTAACAACTGGACTGGAAATGAAAGATAGGAATGGAAATCTCAGCAAACAGAAAGGAAACTACTATGTCTACCTTAGCTGTAGGAACAGTCACAAAACAAAATTTCAGTGGTCGTGGGAATAGACAGTTGCTGAAATTGAAACTAACTACTAAACAAAAAATAAATTTTAAACTAAATAGGTGGAATTCTAACCAAGTGGGCCCCCTTGGGTGAGTCTCCCTTAGACTAACTCAAATGCAACAACTTAGAATATCATATTATTTCTTGAAAGCATGAGTACAACATCTCAGTGATATGACTGTATTACTAAAATTGGAAAATGTGAGTACAAACTCAGAACATCCAACCTTATCAAAAGGGGTATCTAACCATTATTTATAGAGATAAAAACTACTGATTAACCCTAACTACCTAGACTGTCGACTCCATCAAAATAGGAGGATGCCACTTATTGAAAGCATAGAAAAAGATAGAGGAAGTTATGCATGTGCTAAATTGGTCAAAGTAGACTTGCTCCAATGGGAATCTAGCACAACACACTCCCTAGATTTTCTCAACAAAAAATATAACCATTAAAAAGGTAGTTACATTATTTTATTCGAATTAGAAATTTCCCTCCATGAGAGTTTTCTCGCCTTTGACCTCTTAATGATCATCTTCTTGAATTTCTTGGTAACTGACCAACTGGCAAGAGTTTCTCCCACTTGGAAGGCTTCGTTGACATCAACATTTTAGTGGAAACCTGCATAATAACATTAGCACACACAAGCAACTGCATATCTATAATTACCTTAGTAACATTCATTCAATCACTTGTAAATTCGACATAGATAATTCTCATAGCATGATAATGTCATTAAAGTCACAAGGATAAACTTATGCCCAAGGTCTATGGTTTTAAAGAAAATATCAACAACCAAGTGTCAAAGTCTATAATAGCAACAGTAAATATATAATGAACCCTATCAAAATTGAGCCATTAATTTGGCTCATCATTCCCCCCAACCTAACATTTTTCTAGTCCTCCAACAGAATGAGCACTATTATTTTTCCTAGTTAATTCCTTGGAGTCACCAACTACCAGTTGTCCCACATTAGTCTATTCAATGTCTAAATTAGGATCCCAGTAGAATCCTTGTTTGTTCACTAGTTTGTTCCATCTTGCCCTTTTTGCAGCTATGTCATATTGGTAAAACTTGTAATCTGGCACAAGCCACAATAGTGTAGGTGGATAAAATGTTAATGGAAGCCAAAACTATTGTTTCAACCTTCCAATTTGTATGTACCTGCCAACTCTTTTGCTTGCTGCAACATAGTTTTGTAAAGAGTGTGGTTCAACTTGTTTCAACTCTTCTGGCAAAATATTCCACCTCTGTGCTAAGTATCCCATTACTGATTTTCCTCTGGTTTCGGCTACCTTCTCATATTCCTTGTAGGTCTCTTCTCTAATAGGAATAAACCTATTCTTTTAGCTTGGGTGGTAAAGAATTTTGTGCCACATCTAGAAAATATCTGCAGGGTTACTAGATTTAGCCTTGAGAGGCAAGGGAGTATGAAATTCCCTTTCCCTGTAAGTTCTATACTATTGCCCCCAACTAATTTCATTATGAATCTAGGACATAAATTCCCTTAAATGGATTTCTCCAATATACAGTAAGGTATTCCAAACATGATCATCAGAAAAAACATAGTTATGCAGGTATAGTTCACATAAAAAAAATTTAACATCAGGAGGGGCAAACTGATAAGCCTGGAAAAATTCACGTGGAGTGTCAAGAGTAGGACTCAAACCTGAAATAATCCTTGATAGTTTAAAGGGAATATTTCGCTCCTTCAAGTGTAGGGCATACACTTTAGGAGGAGTTATACATGCTAGCATTTTGGGTATTAATTCTACCACATTATCTACCCTTTCCTTCAAGGCAACAATTTTTGCATTATTTTCTTCAATCTCTATATTTTTCTTTTTAATCTCACCCTACAGCTTGCATTTTTCCTTTTTCCATTCCTCCTCTTTTCTTTGCATCTCACTCCATAGTTTCAAAGCTACATCATTCCAAGAAAAGGCAGGAGGTTTATGTGTTCCAACCAAAATCTTCCCTAGCAACGATTCTTGTTGTTCAAATAACACCAGTTGTAGTGATTTTGGTTGTTCATCTTACTCTAGCTGTAGGAGCTATGGACTCTCATCTTGTTCTTGCTGCAGGGGTTCTTGAATTTCTTCTTGTTCATGATTCTCAACCTATTCTGCAATGGCAACAAGCTCTACTAATATGATATTTTCTTGTTCCCCAAAAATATTTTTTTCCTCATCATTCACCTACCCCATTAGGGCTTCTGTTTCCTCCCTAGATGTTTTTCTAACTTCTCTTTGGAGGTACACCAGCGGCTGGCCCAGCAAGGTTTTGATTTCTTAGGAGAGTTTTTTTCTTTTCCTTCGGCTGTAGGAAGAATAGTGTTATCAGCCTTTCATTTCCTAGGGCTTGGTGTTGCTTCTTCTACCATTTTCTTCTTGGCCTTCCCCTTTCTCATTTTTGCTTCTTTCATTGTGCCTCTCTCCTAAGGGCATCCCTGGTTTGAATTTGGTTTTTGGGAAGAGCACTAACATCAAATTCTAAGGATGAACTTTCCTCATCTGAATATTCTGACTCAGAAGAACCAATTTCTATAGCTTGCTCAGTTGCAAGAGGGTTTGAACTAGGGTTTGCACTAGAGGTTGAAGCTCCAAGAGTGGCTTCAACAACCCTCTCTCTCCTACTAACCCTACGAGGTTGAGACTAACCTCTAGGATGTACATTTTTTGGTCTAAATTGATCAATGTTTACAAATTCCTCTCACATCATATTAGACACCTCATGCATAGATTTCTCTACTAACAATTTTATTAAACAATGGTGAGAGATAGAATTATCTCTACCTTTTTGTGTTTCAGCCGCCATGATGGCAAGGAGGTGATATAGCACATTGGGTACATTCATTCTTTGTCCATGCCTCATATGGTTCAAGAGCTTGAAGTGTACAAAATTGAGACATGACTGGTGGCCCTCACAAGTAATATACTTGACAATGTGGATGGCTACTTATTTCCATGGCTCTGGTAAAGAAGTTCTCTTTGTACCTTGCTTATCCACAACTAGTGGAGGGTCACTGGGTTCAGTAAATTCAGCCCTGGCTGACCTTGCATCTCTGGTAGTAGGGTATGGCTCTCCATCGGTAGGTAAAACTATGACTTTTTCAATTCTTTCCTCAGTAACAATCACCTCTAACCCTTTTACTATTGCCTTCCCCCCAAAGAGTGTTTGTGCAATATCCTCATTGTAGCTATCCACAATTCTTGAACTCTACCAAAGAAGGTCGCATCCTACATTATCACATCATGAAACATGGGTTTATTCCTAATTAGCTGACCTCCCATTGTTTTAGTTGCCTACAATCAAACAAGCACTCTGCTAAATTTATTTTTCCTACAATCTCTTTCTGAAAACCCCAACTTCTTCTTCTTGCAATTCTTTCTTCTATAGTGTTGACACCAATGGCATGTAGCTCACTAGTTTACCTTTTTGGGTGATGTTTAGGATTATGACTAAGGAAATAAAGAACCATAAATGGAGGGTATCATCAAGGAAAATGGTGGTGGTTCAATGACATTTCACACATGCAAGTCGTCATTTCAATTTATTATTCAAATCTACTTATTTCAAATTTGCTGACATGGATGACATGTGGACTTGTGAGTTGACACCTCCCCCCCAACCTAAATTACAACATGTTTCTGCATAGGATGGGTAGTAATTATGATTGGACAAGGCGGAGTACACTTTCATGCTATGTGAAATATCTACATTTAATTACAATAATTAAAGAAATGCACTAAAGGTAATTAAGATATAACAAATTATCATGTATGTACCTAAAAACATGGAGTATCATTGCAAAGAATGTGGAGAAAGTATTGTTTACCTTGAAAAAGTACGGTTGAGCAATTAATGTAATGGTGATGGAATGAAATGATGGCGAAGTGGAGTGATGGTGAAGTTATGGAAGAGAGAGAAGATGGAGATGGATGGGTATATGGGTGGATTAATGAAGAAGTGGATTCCCACAAAAGTGGAAATATTTATTATGAAGTGATTGCATGTGTACTTGGATTAGTCAGAAGGGGGGACACTAGGTCTGCTTCCTTTGGTTGTAGGAAGTTTGGAGGTTGAGTGTTGATTAAATTGCTACATGAATTCTTCCTTGGATGATGGCTTGTGATACAACCTTAAACGATGGCCATTGACCAAAAGTTTGAATCTGATAGGGTCAATGGTTGTGAGTTGTACAACACCATTGGGAAAGACTTCTACAACTTCATATAGTCTCGACCATCTGGTCTGCAATTTACCTGCATTATCTTGATACTTGGAGTCATAAAGGAGTACCTAGTCACTAGGCTGGAACTTCCTATCCTTTATGTATCTATCATGCTATTTGACCCTTTGATTTTGCACTACCTCAGTATGATGCAAGGTTGTCTTCCCCATCTCATCCAAATAATTCAACTGCATGATTCTATCCTTGTGTGCCTCAGTTATGTGCATCCCAAGGTCTAGTGCAGTCCTAAGAGTCTTATGCTCAAATTCAATGGGCATCATAGTTATCTTCCCATACAATAATTCAAAAGGAGTGAAACCTATGGTTGTTTTCTAGGTGGTCCTATAGGCCCATACAACTTCTGGCAATCTATTTTCCCAATCTTTCCTATGAATAGCCACTATTTTTTTCATAATTGCCTCAATTTCCTTGTTGGTCACCTTAGATTGGCCATTGGCCTGAGGGTGATAGGGGGTAGACTTCTTGTGCCTCACATTTTACTCATTGACTAGTTTTGTAACAAGGGTTGATGTAAATTGAGCCCCTTGATCAGTCACTATCTCCCTTGGGACCCCATAATGAGTGAATATTTTCTCATAGAGAAATTTTGCAACCTTATTATCTCTAGCATGCTTCATAGCTTTAACCTCAACCCACTTGGTCACATACTCAGTGCAAACCAAGATGTAGGATTTTCCATTTGATGGAGGATCAATGGGGCCTACAAAATCAAGTCCCCATTTATCAAACAAAGTGATGAATACCTATGGGTAAAGAGGCATCTCATCATATTTGGTTGGTTGGCCCATCCTCTGGCATCTATCACACTTCCTTGTATACCTACCTGCATCTTTATGAAGTGTGGGCCAGTAATATCATGTATTAAGAATCTTCATTGTTGTCCTCTTGGCTGAAAAATCCCCTCCACAGGGTTCACTGTGACATGCATGCAATATATCATATGTCTCATCTTCCCTTACACATATCCTCATGACATGGTTTGGTCCAGTATAGAATAAGTAGCCTACAATCCATGAAAAATGAAAGGTTTTCTCAATGAGTACCCTTCTCTCTTTTGGAGAGAAATGAGGAGGAAATCTCCCTATAACCAAGTAATTGGCTATGTTAGCATACCAAGGGGTATGCACATTGATGGAAAACAAATGTTCATCAAGGAAGGAGTCATCAATAACTTGATTGTCTTCTGATGTAGTCAATCTAGAAAGAAAGTCAGCTACAACATTTGTCTTTCCTGGTTTATCAACAATGGTGATGTCAAACTCCTGCATCAGCAACAACCACCTTGCTAGCCTACTTGAAATGAGGGGCTTATTCATGAGGTATCTTATTTCTACATGGTCTATATGAAAAAAAATCTAATACCCTATTATGTAGTGCCTGAATTTGTAAGGGCATAGATGACTGCCAACATTTCTTTTTCTGTCATGGTGTAATTAAATTCAGCCCCTTGTAGGTTTTTCTGATAAAATAGATTTCATTCTTAATGTTTCCTTCTTTTTGTACCAATACAGCTCCTACAACATAATCTGATGCATCTATATGAATTTGAAAAGGAAGCTCCCAATTAGGACCTTTGAGTAGAGGACCATGGGTTAAAGCTACTTTTAAATTAGAGAATGTCTTGTCACAGTCCTCTATCCACTGGAATTCATCATCTTTAGTGAGAAAATTGTATAGTGGTGCTACCATTTTTCAGAAATCTTTGATGAAATGCATATAGTACCCTACATGACCCAAGAAACTTCTAACATCTTTTTGCTTTGCAAGAATAGGCAGATTGGTAACCACTTTAATCTTGGATGGGTCTACTTGAATTCCCTTTTGAGAGATGTAGTTTCCAAGGACTACTCCTTCCTGCATCATAATGAAACACTTCTCACTGTTCAAGGACATATTATGGTCTTCACATCTCTTTAAAACCTTCCTTAGATTCCCTAGTGCTTTTGAAAAATCAGCACCATAGGTAGTAAAATAATCCATATAAATCTCCATGCAATCATGTGAGATGTCTAAAAATATACTAATGACTACCCTTTGAAAAGTTGCAGGTGCATTACAAAAACCAAATGGAAGCACTGAGTAGACATAAGTCCCCCATGGACATGTAAAGGTGGTCATCTCTTGATCCTTAGGTGCAATTTGTATATGATTATAGCCACTAAATCCATCTAGAAAATAAAAATACTACTTGTTTGCAAGTGAGTCCATTACTTGGTCTATGAAAGAAAGGGGAAAATGATCCTTTTTGGTGGCAGATTTGAGTTCCCTATAGTCAACACAAACTCTCCATTTACATCCCTTTTTAAGGACAATCACCAATGGGGACACCCACTGGCTATCTAAGATGGGGTAGATAAATCCTGCATCCAATAATTTATGTAGTTCCCCTTTCATAATATCCCTCAATGCAGGGTTGATCCTCCTTTGTGGTTGCCTATTGGTGTGCAGTCATCTCTTATGTATATCCTATGAGTACAAAGCTTAGGATCCAATCCTTTCATGTCATAGTAGTTCCATGCAAATGCATGTTGTTGGGTCTTCAAAAGGTTTGTCAAGGACAACTGTTGTTCTTGACTCAGTCTATTGTTAATATTCAAATGTTTTCTTTCTGACACTTGAACCTATGTGGTTAATTCTATCATAGTTGCTTCACTAATACTTGGCATTTTTAGTTCATGTGGCAGCAATTTATCGAGCATATCAGTTGTTGCAGGAAGTTCAATTGAAGGAGGAGTTGACAGAAGTGTCTTCACTAGACTTGCAAAACTAGATTCGTGAGTAGATGACTCTTCATGCACCTCACGGTAGTTCTGAATTATGTGGGACAACACTTCATCTTCTTCCTGAATCTACATAAAAGAACTTCTGCCTAACATCATGAGTTGTGCCACTAAATTGACTTCCTTGGCCTCTTCTCCAACATGTGGCCATATGGGGTTATCCATATCATGAGATGGTTGAGCAAGAGCGAAGAGAACAAGATTTTTGGTTCTTTTCCCATTATAAATAGTCATGTACCTTGACCGGAATCCAATGTAGGCATCTATTGTGGCTAACCATGGCCTTCCTAGAATAATGGGATACCCACCTAGTGTAGCTTTAGGAGAAAGAATCATAAAATTTGTTGGGTACTCCCAAGAATCTAGAGTTACCACAAGGTCCTCTACTCTACCATCAGGTCTGACAGTGGAACTATCAACAAGCTGTATGATAGTAGGAGTAGGTCTCATGTTTGCAACATTTAGTTGTTGCAGGATGTCCTTGGTCATCACATTTATTGTTGCTCCCAATTCAATTAGAGCATTCTTGATTTGGATTCCATTTATAATAACTCCTACCACAAGACTACCTGGGTCAGTGTACTTAGGAAATGTAACTTTTCCAAGCATGATATATGTCACTTGTCCCACCACATGAACCATGGTGGGGTCTTTCTTTTTCCTCCCTGGATTTTTGAGGCATGCTTCTTTGATTGCTTTTCCATATATGGGGATGTCTTTGATGGATTGAAACAAAGGTATCTTAACACATATGTGTTTCAACTGATCCAAGATGTCAAAGGTTGTTTATTCCTTCTCTTCCTTTTGTTTAACAACTTATAACCTTTGAGGAAATGGTGGATCTTGATCAGTCTGTTGAACTGGTTTAGGATTTTTAGGCACACTAGGCTAAATGGGGACATTTAGAGGCTCCTATTATTCCACAGGAAACTCAATGATGATAGGAGTGGAAGGAGATGAAAAATTAGTTCCTAAACGTAGATGGATGTCACTCATACTCACAACATATGCAAGGAATTGATTAGGATCTATTGAGTATACTGGCTATTGTTGTCGTGGTTTGTTATTTGGGTTAGGTGTGGCTTGAGATGGTAACTAAGTAGGTCTAGGTTTGCTTGAACTTGAGCTAGTAAGAGGAGGCATTATAGTAGGTTGTTGAGGCTGTGAAGGTGGTTGCATGTAACTAGTTGTCTGGTTTGGCCATTGTTGTCCTCCCTTCAATTGGGATGTTTGCTGCCACTTTCCTGGAGGTGGCTGCCAATTCCCTTGAAACTACTACCAATTCCCCTGAGGTTGTTGCCACTAGGGTGGAGAGTTTTGGTGATTGGTCTAGGTATTTGGAGGTTTATTCCAAGGTTGAGGTGGATAACCTCCATAGTTGGATGGATATGGGGGTTGTCATTGGTTACCAGATGCACAAGAATTGAAATATGGCCCAACAAAAGATAATGGATTTGGTGGCATACCTTGTCTTGGAGCCCATGGCCTCCTTTGTGCAATGTAGTAGACTTGATCATAATCACACTAGATTGGCCTGAACTTAGGTGGAATCTGCTTGATGTCAATGTTAGCTACCATTTTGCATCTATAGTCCTTCTTTTTTCTGCAATGAGGGAAATATTCTGTCAACATTTCCTCTGCCTCCTAATGTTTTTTTCTTTTCTTGAAGTGTTTCCAGCTGAGTACCTAGATTGTTTATAATGTCTTACTTGAAATGTGCCAACAAGTGAGTAATCTCCATCCTTGAAACTCCATTGGTGGATGATTTACCCATAGAGGATTGATAACCTCTTCCCTTTTTTGAAGTTGACCTAGAATAGTTCTGACATATCTTCTTAATATCATCCCAAGGAACTTGGGTGATATCACCTCCTCCCATCAGGTCCAAGGCATCAATGCAGCTTTCAGTGATCCATCTAAGGAAGAGGAGCTTTTGAGATTCCTCGTTGAGTGTATGATGTGGAGATTTATGCAGAAAAAATAGAAACCTTGAAATGTAATCCTCCAAACTCTCATCTTCCTTTTGTTGCATCCTAAAGATGTCATCTCCTCGCATGTCACTACCCCTGCAATATTCTTTGCACTTTTCAAGAAACTTTGTTTTCATATCATTCCAAGTTTTTACAGTATTCCTACCTAAGCTCATAAACCATCTCAATGCAACTTCTTTCAAGGTGGTAGGGAACAACTTAAGCCATGAGTATTAGTGGTATAGTCATAGCTTTTTCAGAGGATATCAAACTCAAATAGGAAAGTGTTAGGGTCTTCTACGACAATCCCATAGAACTTAGGAAGGACTGAAGCAGGGATGTTTTTGAGATTGTCAACTTCATTTTGATGAGTGATAGGAAATGGAAAATATGGTTGTTTGGATCTATTTCTATGTCCATTCTCATTATTTTCATCACCCATTCTTGCTTGATGAAGTTCCAAAGCAAATGGATTTAGATTTTGGTCTTCAGAGGAAGTGTTAGAACTAGTCATATTGGGAAATGCATTAGCAAAGGGTGTACCTCTTCTCCTTCTTCGTCTCTTGGCATATTTTGATGCTCAACTAGTTGGAATGGATTAGGGTCATTAGGAAGGAATCTCCCATGAGAATCTCTCCTCCTTCCTCTATGCATGCTGTATCAACTCAGTATCAACCAACTCACACAAACAATTGGTGAAAAAATAGCGGGTCATTACTTTCCTAAATGAGGGGTATACTAAGAACAACTTTTAGAAAGACTACAGTAAGAAAGAAGCTATCAATGACTCCAAAGAACTTCCTAGTTTGACACCATCCCCGACAACGATGCCAAAAATGTTGGCCTCCTTTAATGGTTTAATAACCAAGCCTTTAGAGTTGTGACTTAGAGATTGAAAATTTGTACTAAGTAGCTATCTCACTCATCATGAAGGTGCATTTCATTTGTCAACCCAGGGACATAAACTTGAAATGGGTCAACACTGTATGTGCACTAGGACTCTACTGCGGTCATCCATAAACTAGGAAAGAAACAATGCTAGAAATAAAATGTTGGAAGGAAATCAACTTAAACACTGAGCATAAATCAACATCTGCACTAAGCATTAACAACTATATTGTAAATGAAATATAGGAATGGAAATCTCAGCAAATAGTCAGGAAACTACTATGTCTTCCTTGGCTGCAGGAACAGTCACATAATAGAATTTCAGTGGTTGCACGAATAGATAGTTGCTGAAATTGAAACTAACTACTGAACATAAAATAACTTTTAAACTAAATAGGTGGAATTCTCACCAAGTGGGTCCCCTTGGGTGAGTCTCCCTTAGACTAACTCAAAATTCAGCAACTCAGAATATCATATTATTTCTTGAAAGCATGAGTACAACATCTCAGTGATATGAATGTATTACTAAAACTAGAAAATGCAAGTACAAACTCAGAACATCCAACCTTATCAAAAGGGGCATCTGACCATTATTTATAGAGAGAAAAACTACTGATACTCTAACTACCCAAGCAATCAACTCCATCAAAATAGGAGGATGCCACTTATTGAAAGCATAGGAAAATATGGAGGAAGTTATGCATGCACTAAATTGGTCAAAGCAGACTTACTCCAACATGAATCTAGCACAACACACTCCCTAAATTTTCTCAACAAAAAATATGGCCATTAAAAAGGTAGTTAAATTATTTTATTCGAATTATAAATTTCCCTCCATGAGATATTTCCTACCTTTGACCTCTTAATGATCATCTTCTTGAATTTCTTGATAACTGACCAGCTGGCAAGAGGTTCTCCCACTTGGCAAGCTTCATTGACATCAACATTTTAGTGGAAACCTGCATAATAACATTAGCACGCACAAGCAACTGCATATCTATAATTACCTTAGTAACATTCATTCAACCACTTGTAAATTCAACATAGATAATTCTCATAGCATGATAATGTCATTAAAGTCACAAGGATAAACTTATGCCCAAGGTCTATGGTTTTAAAGAAAATATCAACAACCAAGTGTCAAAGTCCATGATAGCAACAACAAATATATAATGAACCCTATCAAAATTGAGCCATTAATTGGGCTCATCAATACGCATGTATGTATGTATTCTAATTTATGAAAAAGATACAAAAAATTAATTTTAACTATACTTCTAAATAATTATATGTAAACAATACAACAAATGATTATATTCTTCTCTCTAGAATATGAATGAGCTAATACTCATTTATTTATAATTTTTTTTTATATATTACTAATAATTGATTTTCTCTCTATCACTTCTCCTTCTCCTTCTCCTTCTCTCTCTCTCTCTATCGCTCTCTCCTACTCTCTCCCTCTCTCTCTATCACTCTCTCCTACCCCTTCTAGTTCTCTCTATCTCACCTATCCCTCTCTACCACTCCCTCCCCCCCTCACTCCCCCTCTATCTCCAACTCTCTCCTTCCCTATCTACTCTCTATCCCACCTATCTGCCCCTCCCCCTCTCTCTCTCTCTCACTCACTCTCTCTCCCATTCTCTCTCCCTCTCTCTCTATCACTCTCTCCTACCCCTTCTAGTTCTCTTTATCTCACCTATCCCTCTCTACCCCTCCCTCATTCCCCCTCTCTCTCCAACTCTCTCCTTCTCTCTCTACTCTCTATCCCACTCTCTCTCTCTCTCTCTCTCTCTCTCTCTCTCTCTCTCTCTCTCTCCCTCTCTCTCTCTCTCTCCCTACCTCTCTATCATTCTCTATCTCAATATCTATATCACCTACCCCTCTCTACCTATCCCTCACTCTCTCCCTCCCCCCTCTTTATCTCATTCCCTCTCTACTTCTCCCTATCTTACCTCTCTCTCCCTCCCTCCATCCTCTCTTTACTTCTCTATATCACTCATCTCCCTCTCTCTCTACCTACCACTTCTTCCCTCTCTCTATTCCTACCTCATTCCATCCTTACCTATCTTCCTCTCTATCTAAATCTTCATCCTTCAATGCCTCTCCCTATCTCTCTCACTACCTCTCTCTCTACTTACCTCTCCTTACCTAAAAAGAGAGATGGATGGAGAGAGGTAGAGAGAGGGATAGGAGAGATACAAAGAAGTGGAGAGGGAAGGAGGGAGTGAAGGAGAGGTGGGGAAGGAGAGAAAGAGATAATTAAGATAGATTAGAGAGGGAGAAATAGAGAGGGGGATAGAGAGGTGAAATAGAGAGAAATAGAGAGGGAAGGAGGGAGATGATAGGTCTAGATAATAGCTTTTTTTTGTTAGTTTTGTGCAGACTTTAAGACACTTTTAAACACACTTTTTAAACAATAATTCATATCATAAATTATCCTTTTTGTATCCATTTTGTAGAACTAAACCCAAAAACATGGTGATGGAATTATAGCTTAATATATTAGCATTAAATGGTTTATATGAATATGTGTATGGAAATGTTGATGGAATGCCATGTTTAATTATGATGGTTATCCTTGTGTACATGTTTTTTGAAACTAACTTGTTTGCAGCTAAAAGAGGAACCATGATACACAATAGTTGCAGGATGAACCTGTAGCAAAAGGGTCATTGGACGTTGAAACAAGGGAGATTGCAAAAACAATTGAACATGATGATAATTGGTTGAAGACACTTAATGAAGATAGAACACGTGTTATTAAAATCAATTAATAAACATTGAAGAAGAGGTATTTCTTACATGAGACATTGATAGATGGGAGTATGGTTGCATACATTCTGTTTTGATACATTTCTAGATTCAATAGGATTATCCTTCTTTTTCAGTTATAGGTTGAATAATTCCAAGTCTTAATTATACACTCTAAATATCTAGAAGTGGAACTAATGATTTTGGTTAAGTTGTTGTTTTCAATAATGACTCCCTCAGTTTGTATATAACTGTTGGTTGAGTCCATAGGTTAGTTAGTTGGTTTTTCACAGTTTTATGTTATCTATTACTTTCAGTTTGAAACATAAATCTTCAGAATGATTGAGTATGATTTGTGCAAGAATATTTTGTAATCTTTCATCTTATGCAATAAATGGAGAATAATTCACGGAATGTGTGAAATCTAGTAGTTAGATTGAGTTCAATTAAAGTCAGAACAATTACTTGAGTAGGCCACTTAAGGTATTGTTCTTCACTTCACCTTTTTAGTTATTTAATTCTATTGATAATTGTTATTAGTTTATTACTATTTATAAATCATATGCAAGTTAAATGGGATTTCATTTCTTGTTTAATATGAATGAATGCTTAGGAACATGTGCATGTAATAATTATTGGTAATACTCTAGAGGATAGTTCAGTTGAGTTAGTATTTTTTATTAATACAGTTTCATTTCATTAACAAAAGTTCAGTCACAGTCTTTGTTGTAACTAGTTTCAGTTTATATTTTTACTGTTTTACAATTTTGTGCATTTCCAGCATTTAGAATGGCTTTAATAGGATAGTTTAGGTAGTTTGAGTCCATGAAGGCATATATAATGCTGCACCATCGTAATTTTACGCACCTTGGTTGATGATTTAATGTAGTCTTAAGCAATGTCAAAGTGGATTGTTTAGTTAGTTGACCCCCTAAATTGAGTGGAATACACCAAGTTTACAAAAAAATAGCTTAGAATCCACTTTTTGGTGCCATTGTCAGGGATGGTGCTATCTTCATAGACTTGTTTTACAATTTTCATAGTTAAATTTCTCTTTTCAAGCACTAGGACTATTAGATACCACCTTTTTCAAACACCAAGCTACTAACATTGTCCAGGCCTGTTGAATTTGAAGTCAAATTTTATGTATGCAGAGGCAGAGATGTTGGAAAAACAAGGATCGACAATTGAGAGGGGGGTGAATCAGTTGTCATAGAATATTAAGACTTTTCAAACTTTACTTAAATTAATCTCAAATATGATGAATGAACAATAAACCATAAACAATCAACACATCAAAAACACAGAGAACACCAAGATTTAATATGTGGAAACCCTGTTAGGGGAAAAACCATGGTGGATGTTAGTCCACAATATTATACCCTATTAAAAGTATAAGATAAATAATGGGAATGCACATGCATTCAGGCACACTGTCTAGAGCTCACTACTCAAATACAAGAGGGCTCACTGCCCAACAATACACAGTAATACATATTAGATCTGTAGGGTATGAACTGAGAAAATAGCTTCTACACAAACTTGATTACAGTTCTAGTTAAGCACATAAAACCTTCTTCACACTTCGCTCAAACTTCTTCTCACTTTGTTCTGCAATAGAATGAATATATCAATATTCACACACTTGCACTTTCTTTGGCATACATTTTCTCTTATGCACACACTAACTTCGCTCAAACAATCACTCTTATATATCTGTAACATGGAATTGCATCAACAACTTAGTCGGCCAAAAATATAAAACATATTTACAATGTTGGCCCAAATTTACTAATAAATTTTCAATGTGGATCAAACACGTCAGCTAATATCATGATGCAACCAAAAACAATATCTTCGAGTGCGCCAAACATTCAAATTTAAATCTTCAAGAATCCACAACTCGTTACAACCATCATGTCGGCCAAGAACATGAAAACCCGAACATACCAAGAAAAATCTTTGACCATGAGCACACTGATCAACGCAGACGTACAACAAGAATAGAGAATGATCTAGAAGAATCCAAAAAAAAAAAAAACTAACAAAGAAATATCCATAGCAACATAAATTACTAGAATCACATAAAATTCAATCAGAAACACTAACAAAACCCACAAAAATACTGTCAGAACACAACTATTCATAACATGATCAAATCTTCATGCGGACCTCTAAAAATTCTAGTAGATGAACTAGATACTCTCATCACTAAACCCTTTAGTCCACAAAAATTGATCTTCAATGTACAAAACAAGACACCTTCATGACCTTCATTGTTCCACTGGCAACCTGCAACTCTTCCTTTAACAATTTTCTCAATATCATCGACATATACAACCTTGAATACAATAATGCTAATAGTGTTGACATCAATGAAAACCACATATCAGAAACACAACCACATCATCAAAAAATCTCCCCCTTTGGAATTGATGGCAACACATGATGTGAAAAACGCCATCAACACAACTCTCAATCAACACTTTCTCCCCCTTAGATTATGAATCTTCTTCCTTAACCTCTTCTACATGATCTTCTCCTTGCAAGACTCTTCTCCCCCTTTGACATCAATGGAAAAGATAAGCATTATCTTCCCACATACAAGCTTTGAACCACATATCTGCACATCTAACTACTCCCCCTGAGTAGCAGCCACATAAACATCAATCTAGATCAGGAAATATCTATAAAGCACATGGATTGATGCAAGCAAATGCATCTCTATTTCATATTAGGAGGGGTAATCACCCCTAGCATCCCTCTGAGATAGTCAAAAGTACCCTTTGGAAACGACTTAGTGAAAATGTCTGCAATCTATTCTTTGGTAGGCACATACTCCAGTCTGCCTTCTTTCTCACTAAATTTTTCCCTCAAGAAGTGAAACTTGATTGATATATGTTTGGTCTTAGAGTGTAGCACCAGATTCTTTGATATGTTAATTGCACTTGAGTTGTCATAGTATATGGCAATAGGTTCATCATTTACTACTCTGATATCTTTCAAAATATGTTTCATCCACATCACTTGAGTACATGGCAAAACAAGGACAGACAACTGAGAGGGGGGGTGAATCAGTTGTCATAGAATATTAAGACTTTTCAAACTTAACTTAATCTCAGATCTGATGAATGAATAATAAACCATAAACAATCAATAGATCAGAAACACAAAGAACACCAAGATTTTTTATGTGGAAACCCTATTAGGGGAAAAACCATGATGGATGTTAGTCCATAATATTATACCCTATTAAAAGTATAAGAAAAATAATGGGAATGCACATGCACTCAAGCACACTACCTAGAGATCACTGCTCAAATAAAAGAGGGCTCACTTCCCAACAATACACATTGATATGGATTAGATCCACAGGGTATGAACTCAGAAAATAGATTCTACAAAAGCCTGATTATAGTTCCAGTTAAGCACAAAAAACCTTCTTCACACTTTGCTCAAACTTCTTCTTACTCTGCGCTGCAATCGAATGAATAAATCAATATTCACACAATTGCAATTTCTCTGGCATACATTCACTCTTATGTACACACTAAATTTTCTCAAACAATCACTCTTATATATCTACAACATGGAATTATATCAACAACTTAGTTGGCCAAAAATATAAAACATATTTACAATGTTGGCCCAAATTTACTAACAAATTTTCAATGTGGATCAAACACCGTCAGCTAATATCATGATGCGACCCAAAAAAATATCCTCAAGCGCGCCAAATATTCAAATTTAAATCTTCAAGGATCTGCAACTCGTTACAACCATCATGTCAGCCAAGAACATGAAAACCTGAACATACCAAGAAAAATATTCGATCACGAGCACACCGATTAATGCATACATACAACAAGAATAGAGAATGATCTAGAACCATCCAAAAACAACAAGAACTAACAAATAAATATCCGTAGCAACATAAATTACTAGAATCACATAAAATTCAATTAGGAACACTGACAGAACCCACAAAAATACTGTGAGAACACAACTATTCATAGCACGATCAAATCTTCATGCGGACCTCTGAAACTTCTGGTAGATGAACTAGATGCTCTCAGCACTAAAACCTTTAGTCCACAACAACTGATCTTCAACGTACAAAAAAAGACACCTTCATGACCTTCACTGTTCCACTAGCAACCTGCAACTCTTCCCTTAACAATTTTCTCAATATCCTTGACATATACAACCTTCAATACAATAATGCTAATAATGTCGAATCAATGACAACCACATATCAGAAACACAAACACACCATCCAACAAGAGAGACCCCTTGGGTAGGTTCCTTTTACATGCCAGGAAGCTATTGCAGAAATTGGTGAACCTAGTACTCAAAGCGAAGGTACCACTGAAGAAGAAATTTCCTTTTCACCAACTTCTAGTGCACATACAGAAGGAACATACCATACCATGGGTGATGCAAATGATGATGATTCTCGACCAAAATTTTTCTTTCCTATTACTAACCAGGAAAAAGCCACAGTGCTAAAGAACATTTGTCCTTCGGCCTTGCTATTTTTCTATGGGTTAATAACTGAAGACCCATATACATTCCTCTTTGAATTTAATGTCTTGTGCAGAAGTTATGACTATACTTTTGATGCACATAGGCTAGAAATTTTTCCTGTAGCCCTCAAAGATGTAGCTTTGAGATGGTTCATGGGATTAGGTAGTGATGTTGTTCCTGACTAGGACACAATGAAGACACTATTTTTTGGAGAAGTATCAGGACTACTGTAGAGGACCTAATAGGAGGAAGGATGACATATTCTGGATGACACAAAAGGATGATGAGCCTCTATAGGATTAGGTTGAAAGATTTCAATTTTCTCTCAAGAAAAACCCCTAGAACAAGTTATCAAAAGAGTCTCTCAAGCTAGTCTTTTTAAGAGGGGTTAATGAAGACTGCATGGATGCCTTGAACCTCATTGGCTAGGGAGATATTTCTCAATAGTAATTTGTATAAATTTGTAAGGTCTATAGAAATTATTCCAATACCTTTACAAGGAGGCCAAGAGATAATAGGACATTGATTCTTGGTAAATCATCTACTAGAGTTTCAAAAGTTGAGTTGAGCAATCTGTTATCCAACATGAAAGAGGATATAATTAGTCATTTGGAAACACAATTGGATAATCTCCATGTCAATAAGTAGGTGGAAGCAAAGGATATGCTTATTGAATATTTTCCAAGCTACAAGAAAAGAAAAGTAAATTGTAAATGTAAAAGAGTGGCAAGCATCCAACATGAAAAAGTTGAGAAGCCTGATTTTCAACCTATTGAAGGAGATGATGGACAACTCTTTTATATAGCACAAAGGAGGCCATGGTAGTAAGGAAAAGGTATGCCATAAGACCCCCTTAGCTTTAATTCATCTTTTCTTATTGGAAACCAATTTTTTTTTGCTTGGAACTCTCAGCCTTGGCAAGTAAATCAAAACCAATGGAAAAATCCCCACTGGCCAAACCCTCAACCTAATTGGAACCAACAACCAAATATTTGGCAACAGACAATTTTTTTTAGGGTTCCAATTACAATTCACAATGGCCAAATAAAAAAAATCAATGGTAGCCTCAGTAGTAGAAAGGCCGGAAATGGTAGCAACAAAATATTAACTATTAGCAGCCTATGCTCCCTCCTCCACATCATCAACAAGCACTAATGCCACCATAAAATCCTACATCCCACCACCCAAGCCACAAATACCTACTCAACCTACACCTAACCTTCACACTAAGCCTGTTCAACAAGCTTATACTAAGGAAGATATGCAATACCCCACCTATGGGGTAGAGGTGAGTGATGTCCACCCCAGATCAAGGAAACAACTTGGTGGAACTTCATCCCCCCAATTTATAGAAATGGAGGATGAGGAACCTATAGTTGAGGATTTTGATGAACCACTTTTGGAGCCTAAAAAAATGAGGTACACACAAACTACCTTAAATCCCAAGCCACCTTTTCCTGAATACCTAGCTTTGCAAAAGCATCACACACAGGTTGAGACAGATCTTTTAGGGCAGTTGAAAGATGTTAACATCAAAATCCCACTTATCCAAGGTATCAAAGACATCCCTATCTATACCAAAACAGTAAGGGATCTTTGTCTTAAGAAACCAAGCCACAAAAGGAAAGATCCACAAACAGTTCATGTTTTTGGGAATCTTGCAGATATCATGCTGGGGAACATTATAGTCCCTAAGTATATTGATCCTAGTAGTCCAGTTGTGGATGTTAAGATTAATGGGACCCTCATTAAGAACACTTTGATAGACTTGGGGGAAGCCATAAATGTCATGACAATAGAAACAATGTAGTTGCTTCAGTTGATCAACCTCAGGCCCACACAAACTATTTTGCAATTAGCTGAGAGGTCCACTGTCAAACCTGAGGGAATTATTGAAGACCTAGTTATTACATTGGATTCTTGGGAATACCCTGCAAACTTCATAGTACTGCAACCCAAAGTAAATCTTGTAGGTTACCCACTCATCCTAGGCAGGCCTTAGCTAGCAACAGTCGATGCATTTATAGGCTACAGATCTGGTAAAATCATAATATCTAATGGGACAATCATAAAGAACTTGGTTCTTTATCCACCTACCCAATCATATGTAGACCTTGAGCACACCATTTGGCTTAATTTGGGTGAGGAAGAAGAAGATAATTATTCTCTTCAGACACTTATGACTATAGAGCACAACCCCTTATTGGATGACCAGGATGAAGATAAGCTTATTGCTCATATAATCCAAAAATGACTATGGTAGGATCCCACAACAATAGGATTGTTTCATATGACTACAAGACCCCTTGTAAAGTATTGTACCTACCAATTCTATAAAAGAGATATCATAGCTATTTCATTCATTACTCCCTCAACAATTTTTACCTACTATTCCAAGCCTTGATTTCTCATCCATTCAAGAGTTATCAAAGGAGTTAGAAATTATACCAGGGAGGATATTAAACATTAATAATTCCTTGATTGAGGAACAACAAAATTCTCTGCAATCAGTGCTACAGGAACACTCAGCCACATATGCATGGGATTACCATGATATGAGGGGGATTGATCCTGATTTATGCATGCACATTATTTATATTAATGATGGCTATAGACCTATAAGATAGCCACAAAGACACATGAATCCAACTCTAAGAGATATAGTAAAAGATGAATTGCAAAAGCTTTTAGATGTAGGTTTTATATACCCTATATCAAAAAATTAATGGGTTTCACCATTCGTGATAATTCCCCAAAAAGGTTTGAAATGGAGAGTCTATGTTGATTACAAGGAATTAAATTTTTCCACAAGGAAAGATCACTTCCCACTTCCATTTATTGACCAAGTTCTTGATTCTTTGGCAGGAAAGAAATATTTCTCATTTCTTGATGGCTTCAATGGTTATAACCAGATCAAGATTGCACCATAAGATCAAGATTAGACTACATTCACCTGCCCCTGGGGAACCTATGCATGCTCTCTCTTACCTTTTGGTTTGTGTAATGCTCCAACTACCTTTCAAAGGGAAGTACTCAACATATTTTTTGATTTTGCACATTACATGGAGATATACATGGACAACTTCACCACTTATGGTGAAAGTTATGAGGAAGCTCTAAGTAACCTGGAGAAGGTGTTAAAAAGGTGTAAGGAACACAATCTATCACTCATCAATGAGAAGTGTTTCATGATTATGACACAAGGAATTGTGTTAGGACACTTTATATCTAGTGAAGGTATACAGGTTGAACCAAAGAAGATTGAAATTATATCTACCCTACCTATACCACAAAAAATAGAGATTTCAAGAGCTTCCTTGGACATGCAAGTTACTATAGTCGATTCATCCAATATTTTACAAAATAAATCACCTTTTTTTTTTTTTGAAAAAGGACATTGAGTTTGATTGGACTGAAGCCTATCAGAGTTCATTTGAAAAATTAAAGGCAACTCTAACACATGTACCAATTCTAAGAGGTCCAAATTGGACATTTCCATTCACATACACACTGATGCATTAGACTTTACTATTGGAGCAATCCTAATATAGAAGGATGAGAATAAGGAGTATGTAATATACTATATCGCAAAAAACCTACAAGGAGCAGAGTTAAACTATACTATAACAGAAAAATAAATGCATGCAGTTGTCTATTCCATTAACAAGTTCAAACACTATATTACTAGCTATCAAGTATTCATACATACATATTATACATCCATTAGGTACTTGATGAATAAACTAGTAGTAGGTGGAAGACTTGTAAGGTGGTTGTTGTTACTGCAAGAATTTGACATAGCAATAGTTGAAAAACCTAGAAAATCTAACGTGGTTGTTGATTTCCTATCTAGATCGCCTACCCAATTAGCAGAAGGGGTGGTTGATGATCCTTTTCTTGATGAGCATCTATTTTCTCTTAATGCACACACTCCATGGTTTTCTAATATAGCTAAATTTTTGGTTACAAGGCAGATTCTAGGTTACTTTTCTCCAAGAGAGAAAAGACAATTAGTTCACAAATGCTTTCCTTATTCCTAGATTTCTGGATTCTTATTTTACACTGGGCCAAATAACATTATGAGGAGATGTATCAGGGAGGATGAAGTGCTTGACATATTGAAAGCATGCCATGATGAACCATGTGGTGGGAATTTTGTAACCAAGAGAACAACCTTCAAAATCTTGACAATAGGATATTACTGGCCAACCCTACATGAAGACTCTGTTAAGTATACTAGAAGTTGCGACTGATGCTAGATAATGGGGAGACCCACACAAAGTGATGAAATTCCTTTATAGCCCCAGCTAGCACTAGCTCCTTTTGATAAATGGGGGCTATATTTTATTGGACCTATCTCTCCCACTTCAAATAACAAGGAATACATATTGGTATGCATTGACTACTTAACCAAATGGGTTGAGGTAAAAGACTTACAGTTTGCTAGAGATGGAAATGTAGAAAAATGCTTATATGAGGAGATATTCACTAGGTATGGTGTACCTAAGGAGATAGTGACTGATCAAGGACCACAATTTACATAAGAAATAATTACCAAATTAGTGGAAGAGTATCAGATTAGGCATAAGAAATCTACCCCATACCATCCTCAAGCTAATGGTCAAGTAGAGGTCATCAACAGGGAGATTGAAAATATATTGACAAAAATAGTGCAACTTCATAGGAGAGATTGGGTGTCCATATTACTAGAAGTTTTTTGGGCATATAGAACCATATGGAAGACAACTACATGTTTTACCCCTTATGAATTGGTTTATGGAAAAACATTAGTATTTCCTATTGAATTTGAATATAAAACACTGAGGATAGTAGTAGACCTGGGCATGGATTTAACAGAGTCACATAAGTAAAGGTTATATTCTCTGAATGGGTTGGATGAGATAAGAATGAAAGTAGTCCATCATATAGAAGTGATACAACAACAGAGAATGAAATGGCATGATCAATACATAAAGACAAAAGAATTCACTGAGGGAGATTGGGTCTATTATATGACTCAAGGTACAAATATTTTAAAGGTAAATTCCAATCTAGGTGGTTGGGCCCTTATGAGATTAGTAAGGTTTACCCTAATGGAGTAGTACAATTGCATACCATTGATGAAGTATTGTTCCCACTTCTTGTTAATGGACACAGATTGAAGTTATACAAGAAACCAATGTAACATGATGACTTCATCTTTTCATTAATTCAACAATATGGTGCTCATAGTGAACCTAAAATAGAAACTGATTCATAGAGTCTTACATCAGTACTACCCGATATACCACACACGTTTGGTGATGGTTGAGTTACACAACTCAACCCCTGAAATCACCTAGGAATAATTTCTTATGCTTTAAGAACCACAAGCACACACAACACATTCTTCATGTACACACTGCATGGTTGTAATGATACTAAGGATATATTTCAAAGGGACCTGTTAACAATATTCATAGGGGATCTAATGTCGTAGGGAACTATAGCTTCACACTACCCACATTCTGATTGGGACCTAACACTGCAGGCACCGATAGCAATATTCGACAATTGAAAGACTATTCAAGTTATTTGGCACCATATTTATTGCAAGGTTATGCACATTTATTTCCAAAATATCCACATATTTTATCCATCACTTCATGCTACGTATCGTGACATAATTGCTTTATTGCCACGTTCATTTTAAATATTTGAAGCTATCAAATCACCATCTCACATCCATCTAATCGTATCCACTCGCCATCCAAAATAAGTTCATTACCTTGTAGTTGATATATGTCCCATCAAATCAATAACTACATATGTTCTTTCAATTTCCATGCACCATTGATGGTTATTTTTGCACGATTATACTTGAGGTATACTATTATGATTATTCAAGTTTTCTTTAAACTTTTTATGCACTTTTCATTTAAATTCCAAGCATGTGAAATATTAAATTATTCATTTCCGTCAACTCATGTGTTTATACCACCTCCAAATCTATTGCAAGAATGGAAATATTGAAGGTGTTGTCATTGATGTCAACTGGTCAACTGGTTATCAACTAGTTGATGTTGGTTGTATATGTCGAAGATATTGAGAAAATTGTAATGAAGATATGTTGCAGGTGTTCAATGGTTTCTCTGAGTTTTGGTCCATATTTTCTCCTATGTTTTTGCAAATATGTTTCATGGTTTTTAGAAGATGCTATATCTAGATTTTTTGTTGTTGATTTGTGTTACAATGAAAGTTATGTTCACCAGTTGTGAACTATGGTTTTTCATGTTTCTAGTTGAGGTCTAGGAGAAATGTTGTTGGTCCATATTTATCTTTGATGAAGTCTTATGAATTGCGATTCTAGAGTTGAGTTTCCCTGATTCTATTGAAGATAATTTCAGTATCTAGAAGATTCGTACTTAATGGTTCTATGTGTTTTACACTAGTTTGGTCGACCTTGTGTCGAATACTACTTTTGGAGTTAAAGAAGTGTGTTAGATCTATTTGTTTCTTGATGAATTGCGTGTTTGGCTTGCCCTCATTCTAATTCCACTCTAGGATGTTTCAACACTAGCCTAATTTGAATTTGAATTTGGATGGCCGACTTTGGATATGTTTCAAAGTTGAAGATGGTATAAATACAAGATGAGTTAGTGGTGAAGAAATATACAAGAGCAAAGAAGAAGAGTAATAATAGAAAAGAGGAAGTGCAGTTAGATGCAACATTGATTCTATTCAGTGAGTGTGTGTGATGCGAGTGTGGTAGATCAGTGCGAAGCTTAATGTTGAGTTTTCAGATGCAATGAGCAAAAGGTGAACTCTATCATTCATGCATGATTGTGAGTGATTGTGGTGGAATCCTTTGTTGCATTGGGATTGTAGTCTCTCTATAATAATTCTTCTTTGTCTTCTTTGTATCTCTGTTGTAGTGAGCCCTTCAGGTTGTTATCCTTGTTGGACAGCGAGTCCTTGTTCTAGATAGTGATTCCTTATTTTGGAAATGAACCTTATTTCTGGTAGTGAGCCTCTTGTAATCAGTTTTGATATTCTCTATAGTGTGAGTTAATCCTCACCGTGGTTTTTCCCTTATTGGGTTTTCCACGTAAATCTGGTGTTATTGTTTTTATGTGTTGGATTTGAGTTTCTACATTGGCATTTGATGATTAATCATTTAAGAAGTATTAAGAATTAGTTTTGGTGATTGAATTAAAGGTTTAATTTTGTGACAACTGATTCACCCCCCCTCTCAGTTTTCCTATTCAAAATTGGTATTAGAGCAAGTACAAATCTATGATTGGTGGACTACTATATTTGACTGCTACTAGACTGGATAGCATGCATGTTGTATGTCGCGTGGCTAGATTTCAAGAAGATCCTAAGGAAACACATGTTGCTACTATTAAAATAATATTTAGATATTTGAATGGCACTCCAAATTATGGATTATGGTATCCTAAAGATACTAATTTTACACTTAGTTCCTATACAAATGTAGATTGGGTTGGATGTGTAGATGACAGAAAGAGTACAAGTGGTGATGCATTCTTTCGTGGATGCAGGTTGGTGGCATGGTTGAGTAAAAAGCAAGATTCAGTCTCCTTGTCCACTGCTGAAGCTGAGTATATTGTTGTTGCATCTTATTGTACACAAGTTCTATGGATGAAACATACATTGAAAGATATCATAGTGGTATATGATGATCCCATTTCTATTTTCTATGATAATACTTGAGTGCAATTAACATTTCAAAGAATCTTATGATGCACTCGAGGATGAAGCATATATCTATCAAGCATCATTTCTTGAGAGACAAGGTCATAGAGAATGAAGTAATGTTTGAGTATGTTCTAACAAAGGATCAAATTGTTGATATTTTCATGGATGCTCTTCCTACAGATATTTTGGGTATCTTCGGGAGAAGTTAGGGGATATTGCCCCTCTCTTGAACTAGATGCATATGGAGATGCATCAATCTAGTGGATCTATGGATCTATCCTTTTTTTGGACTGATGTTTTGGTGGCTACCTCTGAGGGGGAGCAAGTAGTATCAAGTGTTGTCATTATGTGTATTATGTTTTTCATTTCAAAGGAGACATCAATGTAAAATATTCTTTTTCCTTTTTCACTGATGTCAAAGGGGGAGAAAAAGCATGTGAAAAAGAAAAAAAAGAGAATGGGAGAAGAAGAATTTGAAAGGAAAGGAAGCATATAAGAAATTATCTACTAAGGGGGAGAAACAAAAAAGTGTATTCAGAGCTAGTATGTTGTCTTTGATGGTTTTTAAAATCATGAGTTGCCATCAATGACAAAGGGGGAGAATGTTGTAAGAATGGAAATATTGAAGGTGATTTCATTGATGTCAAATGGTCAATTGGTTATCAAATAGTTGTTGTTGGATGTATATGTTGAGGATATTGAGAAAATTGTAATGAAGATATGTTATAGGTGTTCAATGGTTGCTCTGGGTTTTGGTACGGATTTGGTCATATGTTTTTGTAGTTTAGACATGTTGTTCATGGCTATTAGAAGATTCTTTATCCAAATTTTTGGTTGTTGATTTGTTGTACGGTGTAAACTTTTATGTTCACCAGTTGTGAACTGTGGTTTTCTGTGTTTCTAGTTGAGGTCTGGGAGAAATGTTGTTGGTCCAGATTTCTCTTTGATGAAGTCTTATGACTTGCAGTTCTAGAGTTGAGTTTCCATGATTCTATTGAAGATAATTTTGGTATTTGGAAGATTCATGCTTAATGGTTCTATGAGTTTTACATTGGTTTGGCTGACCTTATGTGGAATACTACTTTCAGAGTTAGAGAAGCATGTTGGATTTATTTGGGTCCTAATGAATCATGTGTTTGGGTCACCCTCATTATAATTCCACCCTAGCATGTTTTGGCACTGACCTAATTTGAATTTGAATTTTGATGGCCGACTTTGGATATGTTTCAAAGTTGAAGATGGTATAAATACACAAGAGTGAAGAAGAATAATAAGAGAAAAGAGGAAGTGCAGTTAGATGTGATATTGATTCTATTTAGTGAGTGTGTGTGATGAGAGTGTGGCAGATTAGTGTGAAGCTTAATGTTGAGTTTCTGGATGCAGTGAGTAGAAGGTGAACTCTATCATTCATGCATGATTGCAAGTGATTGTGGTCAAGTCCTTTGTTGCATTGGGATTGTAGTCTCTATGTAAAAAGTCTTCTTTTTCTTCTTTGTATCTCTATGGAAGTGAGCCCTTTGGGTTGTTAGCCTTGTTGGATAGTGAGTCCTTGTTCTAGATAGTGAGTCCTTGTTCTAGACAGTGAGTCCTTGTTATGGACAATGAGTCCTTGTTTTGGTAGTGAGCCTCATTTCTAGTAGTGAGCCTCTTGTAATCTGTTTTGATGATCTCTATAGTGTGAATTAATCCTCACGATGGTTTTCTCTTATTAGGTTTTCCACATAAATCTGGTGTTATTGTGTTTATGTGTTGGATTTGAGTTTTTGCACTGGCATTTGATGATTAATCATTTAAGTATATTAAGAATTAGTTTTGGTGATCAAATTAAAGGTTTAATTCTATGAAAAGTGATTCACCCCCCCTCTCTATTGTCCTATTCAACACAAATCATCACCGTGAAGTGAGGTCACTTCACCAATTAAGTTGGGGGGAGGGTAAGCTTATTCTATCTTTTCACCAGTCTTTTCAAGTTTGCCACCCTAAACCAAATTTAATGAAAATCATGACATGCAAAGCCCTGAGTAATATTTTATTTTTATTACTATTTCCACTACCATTTTTGTAATTCCTAAAACTTGAAATCTTGTAAAATTTGTGAGGACTTTAGCTTGGTTTGTACCAAAGATGAATTTGAAGAGGAATTTTTAATTACAGTGTGGTGTGGTAGTAAGAATATATATGGGAATTGAGGTTTTGAAGTCATAAGAGAAGTTGAAGGTGGTAGGAAGAGATTGAGTTGAATATTTAGAGCTAAATTTGGTATACTAAGTAGTAAAGGGAACTAAGATTGGAGGAGATGTCATAAGGAGAGAGACAACAACTCATCAATAGATTTTGGTGGATGCAACTATCCTTCCTATATTCACAAGGGTTGGATGGATCGAGTATTTTCTAAAATTAATAGAGTATAGTGGTGATTTAATGAGAATATTTGTAGAAACTCCCCAATATGACAAATCCATGGTAAAATGACTTTCTGTGGATACTTCAGAGACTGCCATTGCTCAAGTGACCAAATTGCCAAGGATCAGAGCAAAATTTCCAACTCGCTTTGATGCAGTCATAGCTCAGGAGGAATTTTGTGAAAGAGGAGAGCAACTGGATTCCTCATCACAAGGTACAAAAAGAATGTCTCTCCACTAGTTATGGGCAAGGTGTGCCTCTTATATTGTTATATTTATTACATGCGATGGCAAACAAAATATTTTATATATTGTCCATTTTAATTTGTTAAGCCATCCTAGGAATAACAAGATGGTCAATGTACCCAATTTCCTATACCACTTGTTGAAGAGAATGGATTCAAAATACTAGAAAAGACAATTTGATACTTCCCTCTCTCACCATTGCTTAGTTACCCTATTGATATAAAGGAGCCTAAGAATTCAGTACCCCCAAGTCAGGTGGGAGGATTTTATAAGGAATGTAATGACATCAATAGTTTGTTTGTAGTACCTAGGGATATAGGAAATAAAAATGAACCTCAAATTGAGCCAGAAGAGGAAAACCCTCATAATTCTCCTATGGCCTCACCTACCTGTAGCTAAAGTGGACATGAATAACCTAAAGAGCCAGAGTCTGGGTCATCTAAAAATGAGGAGTTACCTTCTTCTAAGCCATGAGAGTCTAAACACAAGAGAAGTAGTGTATCCACCACTTTTTCACCCTCTAAACTAGAGGAAGAAGTTACAAAATGAAAGAGGGTTGCTAAAAAATATAAAAAGGGAAATGTCGCAAATAGGAAGAAGGGTATTAAAAAAGAGAAGAAAAAAGTTAAATTAGAATTGCTTACACCTAGATGTTCTGGTAGGATTAGGCAACAAAATTATACAAAGGAAGGTATAAGGGAACCTAAAGGAGAAGAGGAGAGTAGAGAAAAATCCCAGGGAAATCAACACTAGTAGGAACAACAACAGGAAAATGTTATAATTGTGGAGACTGATTTTGAACTAGGAGGGGATGCCCCCTGTGACATGAATAAAACTATGAAAAAGTGAAGCTATATGGTAATGACTTCTTATTTTGAATCAGAGGACCCATTTATTGCAAAGAAATTGAGGAAAAAAGCTCCAGATAGTCCTATAGAGGGAAGTTATGAAGGAGGAAATGAGGAGTTTGGGGATAGAGAAGAAGTTTACCTTGAAGAGATAAATGTGAGACAAGAACTCTAGGAAGCACTAGACATGATTAAATACCTAGAGGAGTTGGTGAAAAATTATGAGCAAAAAGATAAAGAAAGGGAAGTAAAGATATAGGAAATGGAGGAAAAATTATAACTATATGGTCATGGTGCTAAGTTAGATTTGTTGGCACAATTGGCTATCTCTAAGATAGGGGATAAAGAATTGGCTATCCCAAGGGAGAGACCCCCTCCTCTTAAAACTCTTGGATATCACACAAATTTCTCTCTAGGCTACCAATTGTGGAGTGTAACTAATGAGTTTGCAAAGGAAAAAGAAAATGGAAGGAAAATGAAGGTTATATAAAAGAATTGGAAAAGAAAGAAATGGAATTGAATAAATCAGCAGTCCGATTGGAAGAAGTTGCAGATAAGGTTGCACAAATTTTCAAGTGTAGGCCTCCACCCAGGACTTACGCTTTGTTTCTACAAGAAAGGTTCTTGTGTTTTCAATTTAATAGATTGATTAGTAATCAATCCACTGCCATGAGTCAACTGGATGATTTAAACTTCCACATTTGAAGACCGGGATCAATTATGTGAGTTTTATCTGCATAATTATGTGATTCCTGATGAAACATAATGGAACCCCTTAATGTTTGTGATAGATCTTCAAGTCTGAGCACTTACCTCTTACTATAGGAATGAACAACTCAGAGGGGAAATTATGGAAGAATATGATGGAAAAGAGAAATCTATTTCACTTCTAGTAAGAAGAGAGGCTAAGGACTCATAAGTAATTATTGATGAGTGGATGAAACTTCTTGGGCATAAAGGAGTTGGAAAGACAATAATGAAACTCCAGAAGGAAGACTATGAGAGAAAGAAAGTGTTAGTTATAGGTATTGTGCAGTAGTGTTATAAGTATGTGTAGAACCGATGGAATGAACTAGCCCCTGAATTGCAAAAGGAGCAACATTCTATATAAAATTTTATTGCTATGCTCTAGAGATTACAAAAATATATGGTAGCCGGTATCAGCAAAGGATTTCACTAGATACCTCTCACATTTCAACCACCTATTCTCCTTTTTCCAATTCCACATTGGACTAGAGATAAAATTGAAGAATGTGAGAGGGGAGGAACTATCAAGATGAGGAAAAGTTTAGCATACCAAGGTTTTTATATACAGTAGGATTAGGGTGATAGTATAGTCATGGACCTAAGGAAAATTGCTCTCCAATATAATCAAGACCCTTAGTATTTTTCTTGGGGACTTGAGCAAAAAGTTAAGTTGGGGGAAATGATAGGTCTAGATAATAGCTTGTTTTTTGTTAGTTTTGTGTAGACTTTAAGACACTTTTAAACACACTTTCTAAACAATATTCCAATCATATTATCCTTTTTTTATCCATTATGGAGAACTATTGTAACCAAAAACATGGTGATGGAATTATGGTTTAATATATTAGCATTAAATGGTTTATATGAATATGTGTATGGAAATTTTGATGGAATGCCATGTTTAATTATGATGGTTATCCTTGTGTATGTGTTTTTTGAAACTGACTTGTTTGCAGCTAAAAGAGGAACCATGATACATAGTAGTTGCAGGATGAACCCATAGCAAAAGGGTTGTTGGACACCGAAACAAGGGAGATTGCAAAAATAGTTGAATGTGATGATCATTGGTTAAAGACACTTAATGAAGATAGAACACGTGTTATTACAATCAGTTAATAAAAGCTGAAGAAGAGGTCTTTCTTACATGATACTTTGATAGATGGAAATATGGTTGCATACATTATATTTTGATAGAGTCCTAGTTTCAATAGGATTATCCATCTTTTTCAGTTATAGGTTGAATAATTCTAAGTCTTAATTCTACGCTCTAAATATCTGGAAGTGGAATTAATGATTTCGGTTAATTTTTTGTTTTCAATAATGATTCCCTTAGTTTGTATATAACTGTTGGTTGATTCCATAGGTTAGTAGGTAGAGAGAGGGAGAGAGGGAGAGGTGGGTAAAGAGAGGGAGAGGAGAGGTAGAGAGAAGTAGAGAGGGAGGGAGGGATGGAGGGAGAGGTAGGGAGGGAGGGAGAGGTGAAATAGAGAGCTGTAGAAAGAGAGAGGGAATTGGGAGGGAAGGAGGGAGATAGTGTGTGTGTGAGAGAGAGAGAGAGAGCTAGGGAGTCATGTCGGGAGAGGTAGGTAGAGAGAGGGAGAGGGGAGATAAAGAGGAGATAGGGAAGGAGAGAGAGAGAGAGCAGGGGGCTAGTAAGGAGTGAGGGAGAGGTAGGGAGAGAGGGAGAGGTGAGATATAGTTAGAGAGGGAAGTAGAGAATGAGATATAGATAGGATATAGGTATATCTTGAGCTCAGGGGAGAGAGAGGTAGAGAAAGGGATGGATAGAGAGAGAGAGAGAGAGAGAGAGAGAGAGAGAGAGAGAGAGTGTGTGTGTAAGGGATATAGATAGAGTGAGATAGAGAGAGAGAGAGTAAGATGATGGGAGCCTTTTGATTATTGATATTTAACCTATTGAAATTACTAAAATTTGACTAAGTCCAAAAAATTATAAGATCTTTTGAAACCTAGAATCTACATTATAACTCCTAGAGATCCAAAACCATTCTTAAACATCCTAAAACTATATACATGAAATTTAGCTTAAATTACAAGAAACTAAGTTAAATGTTTATTTCATGTATATTGTTTCACTAAAAAAGAAAAAGAGAAATTTCTAAAGAAAAGAATAACGCAAGCATGTTATAATGTGCTTGTGTTATTGTTTGCTTTTGAAATTTCTAATCCTTTATCTTGGATTTTCCTTGGGCTTCCAACCCAAAGGATTGGTGTGAATTTTCAATGTCCAAAGACGTGTTTTCTTGAATAGTAAAAATATTGACATCATCTTGAATGTGCTCCCCATTAGGTTTGTATGTGTTTCTATGTCAAGTCAAAAAATACCGCGATAATGGTAAGCTCTCTCTTAGCTTTATAACCATGTAATTTTCTTCATGTTTCGAGTATATTAAGGTTTTCATCTTTAATTTCTTTTGTTAGTGTATCCATTTTTGTCAAAAACCAATGTGTGGTATTTTTTACTTTATTTTTTAACCGTTTATCAAAAATTCAAATAAATTACATTTTTTAAAAATAGAATCCATTCGACACATAAAAAAATGATTTTTGATTAGTTTTCAACAAATTTAGCGGGGAGCTCAATTTTTTTATTTTCAAGATGTGTCCACTTTGAAAATTAGTAAAAAATTATATATTCATTAAAAAATTAGCAAAAAAACTAGGCATAAATTACAAGGTGTTAGCTAATTTCTCACCAAAGTGATTAATTTGAAATACTAAAAATAAATTAACATTTTATGGAGTCACACTAGATGCTATGTTATGTTTTTTGAAAAAAATAGGATCACTTTGTGTGGCCCCCCTTTTTGAACCCGTTAATCTCTAACATTTTTTTTTTTTAAACTAGCAATTTATAGAGTAGATTCAGAGCACTACGACTCTTTTTTTTGTTGCATCTTCAAATTTTGAGTGTAGTTATCTTCAATTTCTCATCCAAGATTAATCTTTCCTAATTTCAAAAAAGAGTTGGCCACTTAAGACCTCTTTTGGTCCCCCATCTTTGTGCACTTACCTTACTAGATAATGTTAAGAGTGTCTCTATGTCACTTAACCTATGTAAGAGATTAAGAGCTTTATCTAATGTGTGGCAATGTTCACACATTACTCCAATCAAAGATTCATATGCTAAAAAAGCTAGTTTCATTGATCCATACAAGGAGATCCATCTAGTAGATCAACATTCTTAAGAAGGTTATTTCCTACAATTATTCCCTTAGCAAGATGTTAAAATTAAATAACTATCTTGGGACTTCAATAGAAGTATGAGTAGATCTTACAAACTATATCTTCAACTTTTGATATTGTAGAACAATTGCTCACAATTTTAAATGATAAATTCATTCTATGGGCCATACAACAAATGACAATCATGTATGGTGAATAATTAGTTTGTAGCTTTAGAAAAATACTACTCCTACTAATTTGCATTATTGACACTCCATTAGCCCCTACACACACTAAATTTTTGACAATTATGTAGTCATCCATACATATTCACATGATTTCATTCAAAGATTAATTAACTAGTTCAAATAGATTTTGTGATGTCACATTCTCCTTCATTTTATAAATAATTATTGGATCAAGTTGGCAGACATATTTTTCAATAGTATACATATACATGCTTACTTAGGCAGTATTATTTATCATTGTGTTTAGGGGAAAGATAGGGTTTCTATCAAGATGAATTGATCAAGATGATGAACCACTAATTTTTTTCACAAAACATACAATTATGTATATGATATGATGCAAATAACAATTAGAAATCAATCCTAACTATTTTAGAAACAATGAGGGAATTTTTGAGAGGCTAAAATAATGTGTACCTAGTTGCAAGAGTGTTGTTTTTAGGTCACTGAGGACTCATTCGCCCCAAGTGGCGAATGGGTCCCTACTAGGTTTTCTAAAAACTGACTTCTGGGTTTTGTTCCTTGATGTCTACACTTCCAACTCCTAGGTGCTCAGCTCTCAAAAATTGGAAACAAATTTTGTAGCCTTGTTTACGTGTTCTTGTAATATGGATGAGCCTTGTTTAACTTGTAATATGGATGACAACTTTGCTTGACAATTTTGACAATTTTGCTTCAATCTTGTTCTCCACTTGAACTTCAACCTAGAAACTTACAAACACACATCAAAGAGGAGAAAAAATTGTTGATTGTTAGAGGATAGGGGTTTACCTTGGTCAAACCACATTTAGGTAATTAAACCTTATGATGAAATAATGAAATAGAAGCATGAAACATGAAATGATTATACCTTAGATGATGTCTTGGAATATAAATATGCAAACTAACATGAAGTGGCCATTTAGAATTTAGATCTTGATCTTGAATTATATGTGAAACAATGCTTGCAAATGGATCTTCAATACTACATCAACACACTAGCCCAACAACATGCATGATGCACTATACCTTTGACATGATGATAAGATCTTGAATTACTATAATAAAACTTTGATAATCTACCTTTGAATGCCTTTGAAATGCTCTTGAAGTGTTCTATAATGCTCTTGTGATTGTACTCTTGATTGCTTAAAATCTTCTAGGTGAAACTATGTGAATTAACCTTAAATATTTATACTAAATATAAGGATTAATCCCAAAATTCAAATAATCCAAGTCAACTTCAGATCTAGGATTCAAAATCATTAAAATCCTGCCATAAATAAATTTAAAAAGGGGTGTCCTAAGCAAGGTTTCGGCGAATGGGTCCTAGCACCATTTTCTAGGACCAAGCTTTGGGGAGGTGAAATAATGTTAAAACCCCACCTCAAATATGCCAAAAGAAAGGGTGTCCTAGGTATGGAGGACCCATTCACCCAAAGTGGCAAATGGGTCCTAGCACAGTTTTCTAGGACTCCAACTTTTCCAATTTAAATGTTGTGAAATATTATTAATGGGTGTCAAGATAGATCCTTGAAAAATGCAATTAATAAGGCTTGGATTTGAATTAAAGGGCCAATTAAGCTCTAATTAATTAATGAATCCCTATATTAGTGTGAAAGTGTAAGAAAACACTTTACAACATCCTCAATAAGACACAATTAAGTCCATTTTAGTTAAAGGGTATGTGTAGGATCATGATGGGCCAAAAAGTGGTAGTATGATGGGTATTTGTAGGGTATGTGGTTGACGACTTTTTTTTACCCAAAATTGATTAAATTAAAAGGGGTTTTAAAGGAGATTCTCAGCTTTCCACCAATATAAATTATGATTTACTTTGAATTTAATAAATTATTATTATTCATTTTCTATTTGAATTACGACTAAAGTGCTGATTGATAGGCTAATTGTAAAACATCTATAGCTTTCAAACGGTATCCCATTTTTTGAATCCAAAACATGAATCACATTCTATGCTTTGCATACTATAGGATTAAAAAAAGAAAAAATGAATTTCATGAAGTTTTGACCAAGTTAAGGTGGTCAAACATACGAGTTTTTATATTTTTTAAAAGTTGTAATAAAAAATTCATAATTAATTATTTACTTGGAAAAAAATTACAAAAAAATATGTATCACATCCAGACATGAGTCCTCTACTTATGTCTGAAATCTTATAAAAAGATATTATCATTAAATTATTGCGGTTAGGGTGGTCAGACAGACACCTACTTCTTATTTTTTCCCTAAAATTTAAGTACTACTACATTGAAATTTCAAATTTTCACCAAATAGATTTTTAAAAAATAATATAAACCTAGTAGTTTAGAAACTACATTCAATTTTCTACAGATTCTATTCTTACATATTTTTAAAATAATATAGATAACTTATTCAAATTTTTACGTCAAGTTGCCTAACTCTGATTTTTTTGAATTTTTTGCCACTTAAGGGCCTATTTTTTCCATGATGATCCTGCACATACCCTAAAAAGGGTCCTAGACTTAGTGTGAATGTGTAAAACACATTACAACACTGAATCAAGGTAACTTTAGGTTCATTTATTGTTAATTATTTCCAAATGCTGGAAAAAGGGGTACTTTTTTCCAATAATACACATTGTAACCACATCTAAAGATAATACAATAAAGAATATTTTATTTTTTCATGTAAACCTTATTTTTATACCTTAGCAAGATAACTTTTCCAATCTCATCCACTATTTATTGACCAATGTGTGTTAAGAAAGTTAGGAATGCCCATTTAAAAGATAGTAAACTATTATATTATTGATAGTTTGTCATAAGATACTCTCTGGTCAAAATATGAAAAATAAAACTCAACTAAATAGTTTTTTTTCCTTTTATATTTCTCTCATCATCTTTTCAAATTGAGCTTCAATTTTACCTCCACATGAAATAATATTTGACTTTCTTTGCATATGTACATCATATTTGAGTGCATACCTAACATGAAGATAATCTTCCTTTGTTTTCCATCTTATCGCTAATTTTTCCTTTTCATCTATTATTTTTTTTTCATATTCTTTACCAATATGTTTTTCTATTGTGTCAAGTTTTAGCTACAACATCATGTCCCTACCATATTTTGAACTTTAAATCTTAAACTTGCATTCTATTGGAGGTTCATAATTTTTTGTATTCTCCATTGGTTCAATGAATGAGTACTTTGACACTCAATCAATCTAAAAATTCCTTGTCATATCCCACTCACGCCCCATTTTTATTTGTATTTTATTTTCCCCTTCTATGTAGGATCTACATCCTCCTTATCAATTGTTGAGGCTGATTTATTACAACTACCATGGATATCCCCTAAAACATCATTTACAAGTGTGGCATTGACATCCAACTCAATTAACTCATTCCAATCATATTATAAGGTATTTTCTTATTCATTAATATTGGGTGCAAGTGTTGATGTTGTAACTCAATCTTGATCTTATGGACCACAAACATTATTAAAGTAAAACATTTTGGTTCTATGTTTTGATGACCTCCCTTCACCACTTTAAAGAAACTTGTTCCTACTCAACATCTCTCACAAAATAAAAGATGTAAAAAAAAATCTTTTGTTTAAGAAGGAACACAAAATAATATAAATTCTTGGGCCCAAGATGTCTCCCTACTCAATATCATTTGTAAGAATGAATTAAAAATGGTAAAGAGATAAATAATCTTATAACACTATAAATAAATCATCAATTACCTTTAGGTTTTCATTGACTTGCTAATGCAAAAATGTTTATAGTTGTAACTTTCCTATGATCTAATTCAAGAGCTCAAAAGTTAAGAAAAATATGCAAAAGATTAATCATAGTTTCATTGTATTTATATCAATCCATAATTAGTGAATTTTGTGGGGTTTTTAAATGGTACATAAATAATTTGGTGAATCCCATGTGATTATAAAATGATAGATATAAATGTTGGGTGAATTGGACCTCAATAAAAAAATATGTTGCAATTGTCAAGGTGATTATGGACCTAGGATTAGCATGGAGTTATAATGGTATCAAAGGAGTTATAATTGGTGAAATGGATCCTCATACGCAATGAAATTTTGATGGTATTGGAAAAATGGCTCCTCATAGTGGTGAAATTTTAATGGTAGTGGAAAAATGGGTCCTCATACATAGTGAAATTTTAATGGTATTGGTGAATATGTCGGTAGATTAACACATGCATCTGAAATTCTAGGCGAATCACCAATAGAAACACGTAGTTTATTATGGAGAAAATATTAAATATAAATGCCTCATAAAATAAATTGATGGTGAAATGAAATGCATTTGACTAATAATTTATAAAATCTGTGTGATTTGGCCTCTCATCGACTGCAATATATTCACCAAATTCCAATTTGCAAATATGAACTGTAGAAGTTGATAATCCAACCTCACAAATCTAACAAACAGAAGCTAATTTTGACAAAACAAAAGTCAATCTTGACTATTTCGGCAGCTCTAGATTCAATGGGGAGGTCTGATTTGACCCTCAATGCACTGTAAAACTACTTCAAGGCAAGATCTCACAAAAAAAAGGAACAAGAAGCTTGCAGATATGAGCTTTGATACCATGTAGAAGTTGATAATCCAACCTCACATATCTCAATGAACACCTGCAAGAAAACAACCTATCACCAAAGAAGATCAAGAGACACAAGAATGGTTCTCTAAAAACATGAAACAAAAATGCATTACCCGAGAAGTTAATTATTACAAAGAGATCAATCCTTAAGAAAAGAGATCAAAACCCCAAAGGTGAGAACCCTAGGAAGAGGATTAAATTAGCATGTGACAAGTGTCAAGATCATAATGAATGAGACAAATATGACTAATTTAATAATGCATAAATAAAGATTCCTAAGTTTAGCTTAAGTGAAAATAAAGTAAAGGTGACTTAATTAATTAATCAACATGATTAAATTAATCAAGTAAACAACCTATTACTCTAGCATGAACTATTTACCAATTGACGAAGATTCACTACTAAAAAATTATTGGCTTAATCCCAACTAGTTGCTGCCCATTGACTCGAGTATGAAATATTAAAATTGCACACTATTGTGTATAAAAGGACAAATCTCTAATGTAGCTAAACATCATGAGATCATATGCTATTACTCACTACTAAAGCTTTTGAAAAGTAGTATCTAGTCATAAAGAGTAGAGCATCAACATTGCATTCATACCGATAGATCTAGACATTCATTATGTTTGACATGTTTGCAAACTTGTTCAAAATAACTAATTTGATCTAAGGTTTTGATTAAAAAGAAATGGAAAGCTAGTCACTTTCCTTTTCTAACACAACAAACACTATTGATGCTCATTAGTACTACTTTGCTTAGATTATTATAGACAAACACATTTCGAAAAAAAAACAATAATTTCAAAACCACGATTATTAAGTAAAACTTATATAATAAATTAAACAAAAACACAAATCAAATTTATAAATACAAGATATATTTAAAATAAGGAACATTCACTAAAACAATCTATTAAAACTAAGCTAGCATAAATATAAATATTAAATGCTAAAATATAATTTACAATAAAATAGTCTCACCAATTTAAAAACTAAATATCTCTTTGTATCTTAATGCTCTTTATCAAATCTTATGGCATGCTTACCCTAAACTCTGTTTTTTTAAAAAAAATTATTTGATCAAACCTACCTTGAACATTATTGTGAGAAACGAATGCACATTTATTATAAATTAAATATAATACGGATAAGGAATTGATATCATTTGTCGTATGATAGGGTTGCATTCACGATGTGTCGTTATCTTAGTAATGGTCCGAGGTCGGCGAAAGATCAATTATTGGGAGTGGGAAATAATATTTTATTGTTTTCCCATAATAAATTACACCCAATCTTATCTTATGTGCCTACCTTAAGGAAAGTGCATGGATGTACATTATATTGTTAGTACGTGATTCTTATGTTGGAATGTCAAATCATTTCAATAAAATTTCAAATAAGAATTAAATTTCTTCCCAACTTTGCAACACTCCCTTTCATTTACGTTATAAAAATGAATGAAAGTTTATAATGGGATTTTCTTTAATCATATAAAAGGTATAATTGTGTTTTAATATGAATTATACAAAACTATCTTTTATAAGATTTAAATTTCTCTCTTTTTTATGAGAATAATTATGTTTAAATATGGTAATAGATTGTATATTATAACATATAAAATGATAAGAATGAATGAATGCTTGTGATTATAATGTTTATGAGACCGAACAATCCATAAGATCTAAGAATAGTAACAAAGTTGTTTCATGAATAAATTTTTTGTTTTGACACCACATATTATTTGTTCTATTGAATCTTTTTTATTCATTTCCATTTTAATTTTGATGTATTTCTACCCCAAACTTTACATCAATAAAATCTTACTATTGTTACAAACAATTCAAATAAATTTTTCTTAATTTTTCAATTCCATATTTCTACATTATTATATCTATTTTTAAAAATATATAAATTTCTATCACCTTTTATTCTTTTTATCCCACAAATCTCCTAAAAAAGATCTGCAATTTCCTTTTTATCTCACAAATCTCCTAAAAAAGACCTACAATTTCCTTTTTATCCCACAAATTCCAAAAAAAGGACCTGCAATTTCCTATTTGTCCCACAAATCTCCTAAGAAAGACCTGAGAAAGACATGCAATTTTAATCACTTAGATTGTTGATGTTGCTCCACAAAAGATATATATCTGAATTATATTATTTTATGTGAATGCTCTTTACTATTATGAGCACCTCTTTATATTAAAATAAATCATTGTTTCTACATAGGAAACAAAGTAATACTTGGAGAATTATTATAAAGAAATATTTGTTAATGTTGTTTTTGTTTTTACATGGGAAAAAGCACGGTCTTTACAAAAGGGAAGAAAAAAGGTTATGAAATAAACAATAAATCAAAGGGCATCCTTTCTATGACTTGTTTGTCCTTAACATAATAGAATATTCCCCATTTTCCTCTCTTTTCATGCATATTCATTTAATTAAGGGTTTGGTAAGAAATTTTGTGGGGAGATTTTATTTACAAAATTTAGAGGTATTTTATTTATGAGAATGGAATCTAAAGTTAATTATTTTATATTTTAAATTAAATTTTTTAATTAAGAGGTTTGGTAAAGAATTGAAGTATAAAAAAAAAAAATTATTTATAGAGTAATTTTAAGATGTATGTAGGATAGAAATTTTATTTATGGTTTATATAAATTAGAATTAAGTATTATTAGAGTATGGTTTTCAATAGTAATTATTTTAGTGACAATTTTTTTACATAGAATAAATTATTCAAATTAGTATCTTAATTTTTGGTGAACATATTGAACATAAGGAAGGTTGAATTGCCATGATTTTACCATAAACTAATCCAATGATTGTAAAATCACCTCCCCATTATTTATAAATCATTTACACCAAACTATTTTCACCATGAAAATCTATGTAGTGGTTGAGGACTAATTGCTAGGAATTTTTGATATGCATTTCAATTATATCCCATATTTTCTATTACTATTAAAATTATCTCTATTATTGAGGTCATATGAACTATTACTTTAAAATATACCCTAATATTGGAGTCATATTCTCCATGAAATCAATATCCATGCTTTAGACCTTGGTCCTAATTGTCTATAATGTATGTTCATTATTTTAAAATGCATTACGATTCACCATATTTGAATTCATATAAATAAAAACTATACTCTCAAATGATTACCTAACACATTTAGTTTAGCTCTTAATTCCTTTTCATCATTTATTTGGTTCATTTTGTTGTCTACTACCTACTTGAAAAATTATTTTTAGTTATTCATTCTTAAGTATAAACTGTGCAATTATGGATATTATCTAAATCATCATAATTATTCAAAGGTTATTATTATTGGCTAGAGCTTACAATTATCTAAGAAAATATTTTTTTGTCTAATTAATACATGGATCCATTATTGGTAAATATTATGAAAATAAAATCATAGACGAAGTGAAAAAAAACCAATGATAAGATGGAAATTGAAGGAAAAAGGTATTAATGTTTAGTATGCATTGGAATATGATGAGTAAGATGAAATATAAGGAAATATTTATATAAGGAAATATGATGAGTAAGATGAAATATAAGGAAATATTTATATACATGAAGGTATGATTCAATCTTTATTTATGGAAGTATATTGGAAACATCACAAATGACAAAATTTGATTATCTAGGTTTTTATTTTCATATATTGACTACAGTGCATCCTATAACAGATTATATATAATATGATAGTTTTTGGTTATTTCTTGGTTTTCCTAAAACAAATACACACATTGGTCAAGAAAAAATGGTTAGTAATGGGAAATTTGTCTTGATAAGGTGTAAAAAAAGGATGTACATGAAAAATAAGTAGTCAAATTTCATTGCATTATTTTTAGATGAAGTTATAGTAGTCATTAACAATTATTGTGTATGTATACATTTGTATAGTATAGACAGTCATTTTTTTTAAATCATCTACTCTTTATTCATAAAATGGTAGATTCAACATCTCAAAGTATACATGAACTAGTTAGTAAATATTTGAAGGAAATTGGAGGTATGGTGACTATACAATTACAAAATTGTTATTATATGTAGCCTAG
This sequence comes from Sequoia sempervirens, assembly GCA_007258455.2. Lineage (NCBI taxonomy): Eukaryota > Viridiplantae > Streptophyta > Pinopsida > Cupressales > Cupressaceae > Sequoia > Sequoia sempervirens. Next base: position 533,659,236 of record VDFB02000015.1, on the reverse strand, counting down.
TAAAATGGAGCTTTCAAAATTAGTGGCCATAGAATTAGCCTTAATGTAATGATCTAAAATTATTGGTCATCACGTTAGCTTGAATGAAGCTATTCTAACAAAATTCCCCCTTGGTTTATTTCCACATCTTGTTATCTAAGTTTACATAGGGCATACATAGGGCATATTTATGTTATTTAATTTTTATCTCACATACTATATGATTTTGACACTTGTCATAACCCTATGTTATTTAGTTTTCTATGTTTTTGAATGAAATATGGATTCTTAGGTTTTTAACTCTAGAAACATCACATTTTTTTGATAGAGTTACAAGTAGAAAGAAGAAATTCCAACTTGTCCCTTTTAGTATCCTCGAAAATCTTATTATTTCTTTCTCTCCAAAAACCCTAGACCACATGGGAAGTAGCTTTCCTCTGGATTTAGTTTAGAAAGATGTACACAAGAGGAAAATTGCGATTCCAAAAATTGATAAATGTTCTAAGATTAATAGGTACTACCCAATAAATCTCAAATTTAGCAAGAAAAACTTCCCATATATCCTTAGAGTAGTTATAGAGGAGAATCGCATGGTTGATAATTTCCCTTTGGAGTAGCATAAGGTTGATAATAAATATCAGAAGTTGATTTTGGGAGTTAAATTGTGGTTTCATATAGTCCTCCAAATATAATTAGAACTTGGAGAGTTAATAGTCAAGGAGTACCCAAAGATAGCATATTAATACCCCTTTAGCTTAGGGGAAAAAATTAACTCAACATACCTAAAAATAAAGAGGTAAAGGGAATTAAGGTAGTTTTTGAGTTCAATAATAATGCTAGCGAGGTTGATATCTCCCTTAAATAAGTCTTGGAAGGGTTTATAGTTGATTTTATTGTCCTCATTGATCAAATATCCATCAAGAGTACTACCAAACATAGTAGTTATAGGCTACCTTAACTAGGATAAATTATGATGAAAATAGAGAGGGTCTCCATTCCAAGTTTCATCCTAGAACTAGATATTGTTCCCCTTCCCCACTTTCCATATAAGGCTTTTATGAAGTATTCCTCTCTTTATTAAATTTCTCTAGATTACAAATCCTTTGGGGGTTAGCCCACAATAGTGTCACTTTTTAGCTAAAGTGGGACATTGAAATTAACACTTTTAACCATATTTTTACTTTCTATCACCCATAACAACTATTTACCATAAATATTTTGAAGATGATGTGAACTAGTGAATTTTTGGATTTTTATGTACATTGTAAATGTTTTATTTTTTAAAGATGATTTGTGAAATTTTTTTATGTAAGATTTAATAACTTATTTTTATAGTTAACAACATTTTTGAAAGTGACATTTATTTGATAACACATAAAAATCTTACAAAAAAGTATAAATTATAAATTCTTAAACAAATATTGGTATCATCAATATCGAGTGCACAAAAAATTCAATTTTTTTGGTTGTATAGTTAAATTTTTATTAATTTTTGAAATAAGATGAATTATAATTCATGCATAGGTTTATTCTATAACACATAATTTTTTCTATATATATCTAAATTGACTTTATTTCTTTGTTACAAAAATGAAATCAATACCTAGTGCATAGATATTTTTAAGTATTTTGTAGTACCCTCCATTTATGCTTATGTTTTTTGGTTACATGTTTTCATACTGTTAGATTTTGGTACCTTGTTTTGGATATTTGGATCACTGATTTTGAGCGACAGTGGATTTATTTTGTGATATGATGATACAATGTATGGTGATTACCGTTTTCTGATATGCTTTGATATAGCGTAGATGTTTTCCTTCGGTTGATTATTGCTTTATATATGTTTATGATGGACTAACTATAGTTTAATTTGTCAGTCTGATGTGACGTGTATTGGTGTGGAGAACGGAATCGCATCACTTGCTTGTGAGTGCCCTGTGATGTCCGTGATTTTCTCCGCACGGTGTGCCTGTACAATGGATTATATATATATATATGCATGTTATTGGTTTGATTGCAGGATTGCAGGTACATGACACCGACTCCACCTAGTTATTCAAGTCTGAGCATGTCAAGACTCAATGGAAATGTTGATTGGGAGGTAGTAGCATGGTTCATCCTAGTCTAGTCTTTAACCCGGTCATAGTACATCGTCAGTTTAGTTTGGAGTTTCAAATTGTTTTTGTCTTTTCCTGTTTGGATTATTTGCTTGAAAAGGAAAATTTTGTTAATTAATAATAGTTTATTATGTTTTAATTTACTGTTATTTAAATTAATTTTTAAATGTTAAAGAAATAAGTTTTACATGTTATTTAATAAATTAATTAGTTTGTTTGGTTAAATAATTTGATCTTAGAGATTAAATTTATTTAATTAAATTAATTAATTAATTAAATTAATATTGTTTAAATTGTGTGTGAATAGATTTTATTTAAATTAATATTTTTGTGGAAATGGAATTTTTAATTATTAAATAAATATGCAATTTGAAAATTGAAATTTTAAGGGGTTGGGGCCTTAGCTTGGTTGGCTAAATCTTTCCTGTAGCAGGAGGTTGGTCACAAGTTCTAGTCTCCCCCACCCCCGTGGTACCGGAGGGCGTGTCGCACCAGCACCGCCGGTCACGTTAAAAAATTTACCAGGCGCACCTGCAGTTTATAGGGGGCCGTGCTACCCGATTCCTGCAGTCTAAAAAAAAAATTAAAAAAAAAATTGAAATTTAAAATTTAAAATGAATTAAATCCATGCAAATCTTGAGAGGCAAGATTGTCGAGAAGTGGTTAAAAGATATTTTGTACTTCTCGACATGTGTGCCAGTTGAATTTATGGTTTATGGTTGAGGTTGTTCACGGATATTATTTTGGATCTGGGGAAAACACAGTGGCTATTCTATTCTTCACGGGAAAAAATATTAGAGCTCTGTAAAAATTTCTGTTTATGCCATTTTTTTTTGGTAATATTGTATACTTGTTGAAGTTCTCTGGTTTGCAAATTGGGAATTGGTGTTTGGGAAAGGCTTTGGAAGCTACAGGCAACAGAGGTTCTCATCACCAGACAGTCATCTGAAGCAAAGGAACACAGGTATTCTCCTTGTGATTCTTATTTTGTTTGTTTTTGGAAGGGAATGTTGTGAAAAGAAATTAAGTTTAATTTAAATCCCTGTACTTCTCGTAAAGAAATTGTTCCCTGTATTTTTGTTTGTAAAATTGTTGGTTTCAGAAGAATTTCTGTAGCATACTTTATGTGGAAAATATTTAAATTTGTGAAGGGGAAATCAGTTAAATGGTAAATGGATTTTTAAAACCTTAGGGTAAATTAAATTTTGAATGGAAATTTTTGTGCATATTTTCTTTGAAACCCTGAAGAAATCTGATAATTTCCTCGATTTCCCCATTGAAACCTGTAGAAATTTTATTTTGTTTCTCTGTTGTAAAACCCCATTGTGATTTATATATATATATATATTTGTATATATATATCTTCATATATTAAATTGGATTGTGAAATGTCTTTGATTTTAAATATATGAAATTTATGTTTGAAATCGCCGTACAGGCGTATACATATAAAATCGGATTAAAATTCTGTATGCGCGAAATTGAAATTTTGCAAGTTATTGTCTATTTATTTTATATGTAATAAAATGCAAATTTTAAATACTGTTATGTATGTTAAGGGGGCCATGGGCTACCCCACAGCCGCCCCCATATGGGGCGACGGCTGTGGAGGTAGCCGACGTTGCCCTCACAAGTAGTGCGCGGCTGTCTCACACCCGCCTCCCCGTACGGGGAGGGCTGCACACACACAGCCGCAAGTTGTGTACCCTGCGTACACAGCCATGACTGTATAAAATGCAATCGATTTGTGTTCAAACGGAATTTTTTTATTTTACCTTATTTCGATCATAAAATCCGATTTAGGGTTTTAGTATTATTTTTAATATTTATATATATTTGTATATATATATATATATATATGTATATATATATATAAATATATATATATATATATGTATTATGTATATATATTTATTGTTGAGAATATTTGATTAAAATATTAATATGGAAAATTTTATTTTGGGCAAATGAGAAATAAGAATATATTTGTATTTAAATAATTATGCATATAATTATTTCAATGAGTATATTTATTTAAATGTATTGAAAACTATTGTTAAGTAAAGGAAAATTAGAAATAGATATTTTCTCTCATTTAATTGATTGACTAGATTTAATATATCCCAATGATAGATGTGTTTTCGCTTTAAGTTGCTTTAAATTTTTATTGGGTAAAAGGGGGATTTATCTTTACGTGATTTCAAGTCTTCCAGTTGTAGTCTTTTAAAGGGAGTGAAATTTTACAATGATTTTATGTGATTGAACAAACTAGGGTAGTGCACTTGGTTTGGTATTGTTTATAGACACCTGGTTTTTATGAACAGGTTGTGATGTCCATTGTGGTATATCTGGTTTTATTTGTTGATTTTTGTGCACTCTGTCCTCCCTAGTTAGAAAACTTAGTATACCCTTGTTATGTTTAGAGGAGTGGCTCTATGTAAGGGCCGACACACAAAGTGGTGTCAGGGTAACTTACAAAGAGTTAGTAAGTCAGTGATAACTAAATAACACAGTAGTTAGATTTAAAATCTTTAACAAGATTAATATGCCTCACTTATGGACTCTTGAGCTAGTTTAATCTTGAGTATAAGATGAGAAGGCCTGGAATGGAAAATCGATATCTTGTTACCTTAAAAGATATTCGATTATGCAATAATTTGCATTGGGGCCGGGTTTCGTAAGAGGTTACCAGGGTAACCCAAGTTGGGGGCCGGAAACTAGGAAGAAACACCAGGGTAACCTTTGCAATATTGTGATGACACTCCACCTAAAATAACAGTTAACTTTGTGTACTTAGTACATTCGATTGTCAAAAATTTGGAAGCAATGTAACCATCAGTTAGTTATGTACTTGTGTCTAGGGTGAATAGGTTATGTCTAGGTAACCATATTACTCTCTCCTAGCACAGGGGGTGGACCTACGGGTACCACATGGTTGGGTGGAACATGCACCTTACTCCGTTGGGTCCCTAGTTTATGATCCTGGCAACGAGAGCTTCATGGATGGAGAGCTTGTACTTGGATACAGATGTACTTTCTTTATTGCATTAACATAAATCTTGTATTGTAAAACATCCCTCAAATTGATTATGAGGTGAACATTGTAAATGTAAATTGTAACTATTATTTGATCTACCTCATCAGATGAATGAGTATTGTAATATCATTTCAAATGCAATGTAAGAAAACATATTTGTACTTTATACTTTCTTGAATGGAATTTCAAATGTTATGCAATGTTTATTTTTAAGTTTATGATAATTAAATATGTGCAACGCTAAATACTAAAGTCGTCTATGGAAACTCAAGTAGTGTAACGTTGCGTAACTTAATGAATGTATGCAACTAATTAACTTAATATTATTATTTAAAAAAAAATTATTTCACTATTATACACTATTGCAACATTCCTTAGGTTATAAGACGGGGCATTATAGATTGGTATCAGAGCCAAGGTTACAAACATTGGACGCTCTAGGTAATCGTGAGGCCATTAGGTTGACCTAGTACGTAGTGTCACTATCTATTAGCCTTGGTTGATTAGTATCTAGGACTCATTATTGTTATGTGTAGGAACATGCCTAGACGAGGTGGTAGAGGTCGTGGAAGAGGTCGAGGTGGAGGCTGAGGGCCAGTCCCTCAGGTTACTCCCCCTCTGAGCCCTCATCAGAGTGATCAGGTAGAGCAGTTGGATCAGAGGAATAAGGGACAAAATCCTAAACAGTCAGGAGTAGAGGGTTCACAGATACGTCCTTTATTAGAGGAGGTCCTAGCTTGTCTTGGACCTAAATAGGAAGATGAGCAGGAGGTTGTTAGAGAGAGAGATAGATCTCCAAGGAGAGTAGATGATACAGTGCATCAGGATGCTATTATTGCAGGACACATGAGGGATTTACCGAGGGCACGCCCTCCTACTTTTGATGGTGCAGGAGGTGGCTTAGAGGTAGAGACCTGGCTACTGGATTTGGGTAGATGCTTCGCCATGCACCCTTACGGTAGTAATACCCATGCGAGATGCGCTATTATGCATATGAGGGAATTCGCCTCTACTTGGTGGTGCCTGGAGGAGCAGAAGCTCCACTTAGATATTGGGTCAGTATCTTGGGAGATGTTCTTGGAGAGGTTTAGAGCACGGTTCCTATTGGAACACTAGAGGTAGCGACGGGCTGACGAGTTCCATGATCTACGTCAGTTGGCTCTATCTGTTGAGCAATATGAACGTAGATTTTATGAACTCAAGCAGTATGCAGGTATTGGCGATGATGAGCCTATGCTTATATAGCACTTCATCAGGGGTATAAACGCCCGCATTAGTGGTGGTGTCAGAGTATTTGAGCCAAAGACTATGGAAGTTTCAGTGGAGAAGGCTCGAATAGTGGAAGAGAATCTTGTTATGGCGTTAGGTGGTCATACAGGAGTACACATTGGCAGTGCTCCTGCAGCAGGTTTTAGTCCACGGGGTGGACAGGCACAGACAGGAGGTTCCTCTAGGAACCAACAGACACCCTCAAAGGGTGGGCAACAACAGCAACAACGTACACCTCAAAAAAATAATAATCCACAACCACAACAAGGTAATAGTCCACAGTCAGGAAAGGGTCGCAACTGGTGGTGCAACAAGCGCAATAAGCAGGATCAGCCTACACAAAGTGCTTAGTCTTCTGTCAGTAGAGGTAGTTTCCAGCAATCCAATGCACCTTCGGGTGGCAGAGGATTTGGTAGAGGCATAGGATGTTACTCGTGTGGACAGCAGGGACACATTGCTAGGCAGTGTCCGATGAGAGGTTCTACTGGTTTTGGGCCTCGACCTACAATTTCAGAGCCTACAGTGGGTGATGTAGGACGATCACATATAGTATATTCTATGGTTAATGACCACCAAGCCGATCACCAGAGCATAGTGGTCGAGACTTTAGGTAAGTTACACGGTGTTAGTGTTTCCATTCTTTTTTATTCCGAAGCTACCGACTCCTTTATTTCACCTACCATCGTTGAGTGATGTGGTCTTGTGGCGGTAAAGCAAGGTGGTAAGTGGCAAGTTGAATTCACCTCTGGGGTGAAAGTAGCAGTAGAAAACTTAGTACATAATTGTGAGCTTAAAATTGGTACGTTAACTACCTTAGTAGATTTATATGTTACACCTTTAGAATTGTATGATATAGTTTTAGGTATGGATTGGTTAGCATCTTATCATGCTGTGACTGACTGTCGATTTAAGACAATTAGTTGCATTAATGATTTAGGTGCGAAAGTGGAAATCATAGGTGTTCAAAGACCTATCTCTTTGCGGATGATATCTACTATGCAATTAAAGAGATGTCTTCGTCAGGGTTGTCAACTGTTTGCAACAGTTACTGATTTAGAAGAGGGTGAGAGTCGAGAGGTATCTCTTGATGATCATCCTATTCTTAGGGAATTCTCTAACGTGTTTCCTGATGATATACCTGGAATGCCACCGAAGAAAGATATTGACTTTAGAGTTGACCTAGTTCCTGGAGCAGAGCCTATATCAAGAGCTCCGTATAGAATGGCGACTCAAGAGTTAGAGGAACTTCATATTTAGTTAGAGGAACTATTAGAAAAGGGTTTTATTCGTCCAAGTGTGTCACCTTGGGGAGCACCCATTATCTTCGTAAAGAAGGACGGATCACTTAGATTGTGTATTGACTATCGTCAATTGAACAAGGTTACGATTAAGAATCGTTATCCATTGCCTAGAATCGATGATCTTTTTTATCAGATTAAGGGAACTAATGTGTTCTCTAAAATAGATTTGAAATCTGGTTATCATTAATTGCGAATTGTTGAAGCGGACATTCATAAAACTGCGTTTTGAACTCATTATGGGCACTACGAATTCACAGTAGTACCATTTGGGTTAACAAATGCACCATCAGTATTTATGAGTCTAATGAATGGTGTTTTTCGTACATACCTTGATCGTTTTGTCCTTGTATTTCTCGATGATATTTTGATCTATTCGAGAAACATGAAGGAACATGAAGAACACTTGAGACAGGTATTGCAATGTTTGAGGGAAAATCAATTATATGCAAACTTGAAGAAGTGTGACTTCTTTCAAACTGAGATAAAATATCTTGGACATGTGATATCTGGAAAAGGTATTGCTGTGGATCCTTCAAAGATTCAAGCTATTGTAGATTGGCCTGCACCTACTAATGTAGGTGAAGTTTGTAGTTTTATGGGTCTAGCTGGTTATTATAGGCGGTTTGTTGAGGGATTTTCTAGAATTGGTCATCCTATTACTTATCTTCAGAGAAAAGGGAAGAAGTTTGTTTGGACAGAGCAGTGTCAGTTGGCTTTTCAAACACTTAAAGAAAAGTTGACTAATGCGCCTATACTGATTGTTCCTGATCCTACTAAGGATTTTGTAGTTTGCATGGATGCATCCTTAGAGGGTTTGGGAGCAGTTCTGATGCAAGATGGGCATGTGATTGCTTATGAGTCTCGCAAACTCAAAGATCATGAATTAAACTATCCTACTCATGATTTAGAACTAGCTGCAGTAGTACATGCATTAGTTCGATGGAGGCATTTCTTATTAGGTCATCATTTTGAACTTCATACTGATCATCGTAGTCTATAATACATTTTTACGCAACTTAACTTGAATGCTAGACAAAGACGATGGATGGAGTTCTTGTGTGAGTACGATTTTGAAGTGAGATATGTTTAAGGAAAAGAGAACGTAGTGGCTGACGCTCTTAGTCGTCGTCGACATGAGATCTCTGCTACTACTCTTGAAGTAGATTTGAGAGGTCAAATAGTAGCAGCACTTCCTACGGATAGTTTGTATCAGGAAGTAAGGTCAGAGATTGAATCTGGTAGACCTTTAGAAGGTCGATTTGTAGGGTATGTCCTTGAATCGGATGGTATATTACGACATTTAGGTCGTATTTATGTACCACAATTTGAGGGTCTTCGTACATTAATTATGACTGAAGCTCATCGAGCTCCATACTCAGCTCATCTAGGTGTTAAGAAAATGCATGCCGATCTTTGGCAATTGTATTTATGGCCTGGTATGAAACGTGATATTGCTGATTATGTATCGAGATGTCTTGAATGCCAGCGAGTCAAAGCTGAGCATCAACATCCCGCTGGATTATTGCAGCCACATCTCATTCCTGAATGGAAATGGGATATTATATCCATTGAATTTATTGTAGGATTTCCTACGTCATCACGTCAACATGATGCCATTATGGTAACTGTTGACCGATTGACTAAGGTAGCTCATTTTTCACCAGTACGATCATCTTACAATGCTTCGTCCGTAGCTAGGATATTTATGGAGGACATCGTTAGATTGCATGGGATTCCTCGTAGGATTATTTCTGATAGAGATCCCATATTCACTTCATCCCTATGGACTTCATTACAACATGCTCTAGGTATGCAATTGAACTTTAGTTCAGCGTATCATCCTCAAACCGATGGACAAACGGAGAGAGTTAACCAAATATTAGAGGATATGCTTAGGATGTACATAATGGACCAACAATCACATTGGGAGGATTATCTATACTTAGTATAATTTGCTTACAATAACGGATATCAGAGTTCCATAGGTATGCCACCATTTCAAGCATTATACGGTCATCCTTGTCGAACTCCACTAAGTTGGGATCGACTTGAGGATAGAGTATTACTTGGTCCTGAGATGCTTCGAGACATGGAGCAGCAGGTTGACCATATTAGAGAACATTTGATAGCAGCTCAAGATAGGCAAAATAAGTATGCCAATGTGCATAGGATAGACCGACAGTTTGCAGTAGGTGATAGAGTGTTTCTTCGAGTGCGACCGTGAAAGAGTCCAATCTGTTATGGAAAAGGCTCTAAGCTTGCACCTCATTTCGTTGGGCCATTTGAGATCTTAGAGAGAATTGGTCCTATGGCGTATCGACTCACCTTACCACCCAGTTTGTCATGTATTCATGATGTTTTTCATGTATCAGTTCTTAGACCATATCATCCTGACATTTCTCATGTACTTGATTGGAATGCGTTACAGGTAGAGGACGAGCAATTGTATTTGGAGCTCGTGGCCATTCTACAGTGCTAGACGCTCGGTCTCAGGGGTCGAGACATTGATCAGGTGAGGGTCCAATGGGATCCTAGCCATGAGGCTTCTGCTACTTGGGAGGATGCGACACACATGAGGGAACTTTATCCCTATCTGTTCGCAGGCTTTCAGGAACAAGCCTGATCCTAGGGGGGAGGATGTAGTACCCTCCATTTATGCTTATGTTTTCTGGTTACATTTTTTCATACTGTTAGATTTTGGTACCTTGTTTTGGATATTTGGATCACTGATTTTGAGCGACAGTGGATTTATTTTGTGATATGATGATACAATGTATGGTGATTACTGTTTTCGTATATGCTTTGATATAGCGTAGATGTTTTCCTTTAGTTGATTATTGATTATATATGTTTATGATGGACTAACTGTTGTTTAATTTGTCAGTCTGATGTGACGTGTATTGGTGTGGAGAACAGAATTGCATCACTTGCTTGCGAGTGCCCTGTGATGTCCATGATTTTCTCCGCACGGTGTGCATGTACAATGGATTATATATATATATGCATGTTATTGGTTTGATTGCAAGATTGCAGGTACATGACACTGACTCCACCTGGTTATTCAAGTCTGAGTGTGTCAAGACTCAATGGAAATGTTGATTGGGAGGTAGTAGCATGGTTCATCCTAGTCTAGTCTTTAACCCGGTCATAGTACATCGTCAGTTTAGTTTGGAGTTTCAGATTGTTTTGTCTTTTCCTGTTTGGATTATTTGCTTGAAAAGGAAAATTTTGTTAATTAATAATAGTTTATTATGTTTTAATTTACTGTTATTTAAATTAATTTTTAAATGTTAAAGAAATAAGTTTTACATGTTATTTAATAAATTAATTAGTTTGTTTGGTTAAATAATTTGATCTTAGAGATTAAATTTATTTAATTAAATAAATTAATATTGTTTAAATTGTGTGTGAATAGATTTTATTTAAATTAATATTTTTGTGGAAATGGCATTTTTAATTATTAAATAAATATGCAATTTGAAAATTGAAATTTTAAATTTTAAATGAATTAAATCCATGCAAATCTTGAGAGGCAAGATTGCCGAGAAGTGGTTAAAAGATATTTTGTACTTCTCGACATGTGTGCCAGTTGAATTTATGGTTTATGGTTGAGGTTGTTCACGGATATTATTTTGGATCTAGGGAAAACACAGTGGCTATTCTATTCTTCACGGGAAAAAATATTAGAGCTCTGTAAAAATTTCTATTTATGCTATTTTTTTTTGGTAATATTGTATACTTGTGGAAGTTCTCTGGTTTGCAAATTGGGAATTGGTGTTCGGGAAAGGCTTTGGAAGCTACAGGCAACAAAGGTTCTCATCACCAGACAGTCATCTGAAGCAAAGGAACACAGGTATTCTCCTTGTGATTCTTATTTTGTTTGTTTTTGGAAGGGAATGTTGTGAAAAGAAATTAAGTTTAATTTAAATCCCTGTACTTCTCGTAAAGAAATTGTTCCCTGTATTTTTGTTTGTAAAATTGTTGGTTTCAGAAGAATTTCTGTAGCATACTTTATGTGGAAAATATTTAAATTCGTGAAGGGGAAATCAGTTAAATGGTAAATGGATTTTTAAAACCTTAGGGTAAATTAAATTTTGAATGGAAATTTCTGTGCGTATTTTCTTTTGAAACCCTGAAGAAATCTGATAATTTCCCCGATTTCCCCATTGAAACCTATAGAAATTTTATTTTGTTTCTCTGTTGTAAAACCCCATTGTGATTTATATATATATATATATTTGTATATATATATCTTCATATATTAAATTGGATTGTGAAATGTCTTTGATTTTAAATATATGAAATTTATGTTTGAAATCGCTGTACAGGCGTATACATATAAAATCGGATTAAAATTCTGTATGCGCGAAATTGAAATTTTGCAAGTTATTGTCCATTTATTTTATATGTAATAAAATGCAAATCTTAAATATTGTTATGTATGTTAAGGGGGCCGTGGGCTACCCCACAGCCGCCCCCATATGGGGCGATGGCTGTGGAGGTAGCCGGCGCTACCCTCACAAGCAGCGCGTGACTGTCTCACAACTGCCTCCCCGTATGGGGAGGGCTGCACACACACAGCCGCGGGTTGTGTACCCTGCGTACATAGCCGTGGCTGTATAAAATGCAATCGATTTGTCATCAAACGGAAATTTCTGATTTTACCTTATTTTGATCACAAAATCCGATTTAGGGTTTTAGTATTATTTTTAATATTTATATATATTTGTATATATATATATGTATATATATTATATATGTATATATATATATATATATCTATATATAAATATATATATGTATGTATTATGTATATATATTTATTGTTGAGAATATTTGATTAAAATATTAATATGGAAAAGTTTATTTTGGGCAAATGAGAAATAAGAATATATTTTTATTTAAATAATTATGCATATAATTATTTCAATGAGTATATTTATTTAAATGTATTGAAAACTATTGTTAAGTAAAGGAAAATTAGAAATAGATATTTTCTCTCATTTAATTGATTGACTGGATTTAATATATCCCAATGATAGATGTGTTTTCGCTTTAAGTTGCTTTAAATGTTTATTGGGTAAAAGGGGGATTTATCTTTACGTTATTTCAAGTCTTCCAGTTGTAGTCTTTTAAAGGGAGTGAAATTTTACAATGATTTTATGTGATTGAACAAACTAGGGTAGTGCACTTGGTTTGGTATTGTTTATAGACACCTGGTTTTTATGAACAGGTTGTGATGTCCATTGTGGTATATCTGGTTTTATTTGTTGATTTTTGTGCACTCTGTCCACCCTAGTTAGAAAACTTAGTATACCTTTGTTATGTTTAGGGGAGTGGCTCTATGTAAGGGCTGACACACAAAGTGGTGTCAGGGTAACTTACAAAAATTTAGTAAGTCAGTGATAACTAAATAACACGTTAGTTAGATTTAAAATCTTTAACAAGATTAATATACCTCACTTATGGACTCTTGAGCTAGTTTAGTCTTGAGTATAAGATGAGAAGGCCTAGAATGGAAAATTGATATCTTGTTACCTTAAAAGATATTCGATTCCACAATAATTTGCATTGGGGTCGGGTTTCGTAAGAGGTTACCAGGGTAACCCAAGTTGGGGGCCGGAACCTAGGAAGAAACACCAGGGTAACCTTTGCAATATTGTGATGACACTCCACCTAAAATAATAGTTAACCTTGTTGTACTTAGTACATTCGATTGTCTAAATTCTGGAAGCAACGTAACCATCAGTTAGTTATGTACTTGTGTCTAGGGTTAGTAGATTATGTCTAGGTAACCATATTACTATCTCCTAGCACGAGGGGTGGACCTACGGGTACCACATGGTTGGGTGGAACATGCACCTTACTCCGTTGGGTCCCTAGTTTATGATCATGGCAATGACAGCTTCATGGATGGAGAGCTCGTACTTGGATACAGATGTACTTTCTTTATTGCATTATTGTAAAACTTGTATTGTAAAACATCCCTCAATTGTTATGAGGTGAACATTTGTAAATGTAAATTGTAACTATTATTTGATCTACCTCATCAGATGAATGAGTATTGTAATATCTTTCAAATGCAATGTAAGAAATCATATTTGTACTTTATACTTTCTTGAATGGAATTTCAAATGTTATGCAATGTTTATTTTTAAGTTTATGATTAATTAAATATATGCAATGCTAAATACTAAAGTCGTCTATGGAAACTCAAGTAGTGTAACGTCGTGTAACTTAATGAATGTATGCAACTAATTAACTTAATATTATTACCTTAAAAAAAATTATTACTACTTTATAAACAATTGCAACATTCTTTAGGTTTATAAGACGGGCATTACAAATGGTGGAGGATGTGACATATGAGGAATTAAATAAATGTAATACTTATTTAATTCAATTGATGAAAAGGAGGATTAAAGAGATAAGGTATTTATTTATTAATACCTTAGGGATTTGACATAATTAAGGATATTAATTAAATAATAGCGATATTACTTAATTAATGCAAATAAGGGGATGCTTAGACGAAAGGGGATAAATTTGGATAAATCAAGTGTCTGAATTTAGGTGTCTACAATACCAATCCTCAATCTTTACATGCATTTGGTATATGGTCCCTGTATCAGAAACTCATTAGGGATAACCTTGGTAGCCTCTTCTCTTCATTTAGAACAAGGTACTAACAATAGCGCAAAAGATCAAGCATTGTTATTAGGTTTGGAACAAGCAACCCAAATGGGATTTTCTAATATCCATACAAAAGAGGATTCATTGATAATTATTAATGCTTGTAGACAAAGAAAAATCTAGAACTAGAATTTAAGTTATATTCTACACAAAGCATGGGAATTTCTAGATAAATTTGAAGCTTCAATAATTTCTCATACTTATAGAGAAGGGAATAGGGTAGCAGACTATCTCGCAGGCCTAGGGAGTGAGAACATAGAGGTTAGGGCTATTAATGATTTAAGTGAGATAAATTCCTTTCCATAAAACAAGATGCTAAGGGTGCATAAATAAATATTTGTATTTGTTTTTTCATATGGTAATTTAAAATTGTAGTCTCAAGAACATGCATAATATGTAGTCACTACGTGGTAAAGAAGTACTCTTCATTTGGGACCTTACCAATTGCATTGTTGACAGTAGAATATCATTTTATGTGGTAGATGAGATGTCATGGGTGCATAAATAAATACCTATATTTATTTTACACAAGGGAATTTTAAGTCATCAAATATCTAAAGCATTCCTATGCTTTATCAAGGAAGGATTTTAAATTAAAACCAATGTCAAGATAATCATGTCTTAGTAATCCAATGTCAAGATAAAATACTATCACATTGAGTGCAGGGTTATTAAGCTTATTGATTTGTTGATTCAAACACATGCATTACACACACTCACTATGTGGTGAATAGATACTCTTCATGCACATACAAAGAGGAGTACTTCGAATTGGAACATTGAATAAGGAAAATTTAACAAGATTTGAAAGGAAGTCTTGCTTGGTTCTTGTCCGGAGATCTTTTTTAGAGGACAATGCTAAATTGTTAACAATGTTGGCATCACAATTTATCCATGCTTAGCCAAATTTGGATTGCTAAGACATGATTATTTTACAGGTGTATCTTTTTAATGAGTGCGGAGTTAAAATGCTAACTTGTGTGGATGCAAAAATTAGTACAAAGCCTGTTTGTGTATCATACGTAAACAGGAAGGACATCTACCGATTATGATTTCAAGGCACCCCAAACATGTTGATTTGAAGGTTGCCATTACCAAGAAAATGCTTCGAAAAAGAAGCAAAGTTTCCTTTAAACAGAGCTCAGCTTTATTAGAATTTCTCATAACATGAATTAAGCGTATGTGTAGAATATAGAGTTGTTTCTACTAAATTGCAGGTCGACATGGAGCTCAAGGAATTCCAAGTTAAAAATTATAGGGTGTTGATTAATGTGAAGCCCTGGGAAGAACCTTTCTCATCTTGCATTGACAAGGAAGAATTGTAGAAAGCATTCAAAGTGAACTGTAAGTTAGTCTTGAATTGCATCAAAATTATTATCGGTGAGGATATTTTGCATACAGAATTACAAAGACTTATCTTCCCAGCCAACTTGTTGTCCATTTTCTTGTCAAATATTCTGGACCTGGTTCAAAATTTTAACGTTTTAAAGGTGATAGCCAACAAGTTTGTTGTTTGTGTTTATTTGGAGAATGACACACTTCTCCATAGCGTCCAACAATATGATTTCACAAAGGGAGATGGATTTGTGGGTTGATTGTTTCCAAGGAATCTTATCCATCACAAAAAATGGTATGCTAAAATATTTCAAGGTATGCTACTATCAACAATGTATGATACTTCCTCATTCTTTTACCAAGCTCTCAAAATATATCGTTCTGCCTTTTCTATGGAGGAGATTGATGAGATAAAGAGAAAGTATCATGCTATTTCTTTTCTAAGGAATCATACCTACTTCCATGATTTGCAATTATCAACCATTCCATAAGCTACCAGGGCAAGGCACTATTATTGATATGTTCTTGATATTAATGTAATAGTCCCTTTGCAAGAGAATGAAGATAAACACAAACCAATGTCTGATGAATATTCAATTAATGGTCCTCGCAGGGTTGGAGAAAAATCTGCCTCATTTGATTAGTTTATATGGTTCAAGTTGTATTCAGGGTTAATATAGTTGTCTCAATAGTCTGACAAGGGTTATACTTCAAATGTAAAAGGTTCTGTATATCAAAAATGTAGAAGATTTTGTATATCGAAATTGTAAAGGGGGCCTTTTTTTTGAAATTGTAAAGGGGATATCTGTTGAAATGTAATAGGGTTATATCTACTGAAAATGTAAAGGAAGCCTATCTATCAAAAATGTAAAGGGATCTATTGAGTTAGTTAGGTGGTGTTTTGTAAGAACTTTTGTACTTCATTGAGCTATAATTGGAGGTTTTCTTCTCAATTCTTTCCTATCAGTATGCTTGCCTAAACAAGGATTTTGTACTATCTACTATTTAATATATAAAATTATAGTGGCTTGCCACCTTTTCCTAAAAGAAAAAGACTAGTAATTTTTAGATTTTGTATGTATATTCTAAATACATATATTTTTAAATTTAAATAAAATAAAATTTAAAATAAATTATCCAATTTTTAATAATTTATATAGAAAAGGCCAGTTTATAACTAGTGATTAATATTTTTTATTTCATCCAATCAAAATTGACTATTTTATTTATATACATTATATTTTCATTCTTTAAAATGCATAATTTTTAACTTTTCAAATTTCCAAAATTAGTTTTCTTGATTTCATTGGCTAAGATGGATGATGTGCTTTGTTTAATAAAAGTAACAAGAATGATTTCATAAAAAGTGTGTTTTATTTTTATTTTTATTTTTATCAAAGTAAGACATTGAAATCAATATTTTTAATTAAAATTTCACTTTCTCTCACTTATAACATTAACAATTTGAAATTTTGAAAATGATTGAACTAGTAATTTATAGATTTTATATGTATATTCTAAATACATATATTTTTTTAAATTTTTAAAAAGTTATGCAATTTTTAATAACTTATTTCTTATAGTTAAGAGTATTTTTAAAAGTGATTTATTTCATAACAACACATTTTTACAAAAATATAAAGCTATAAATTTTTTAACATAGATTGTAACACTGATATCTAATGTGTAGATAATTTTTCATTATTTAATGTTGTATATTTTTATTTATTATTAAATTTTGATGTAAAATTAATTATAATTTAGACAGTTTTATTTCATAATATGTAACTTTATTTTGCATATATTCAATTACTTTTTGTTGAAACAAGGACATGAATATGTAGTGCACTAATATTTTTTAGAATTATTATTTAAAAAAAATCTCTCTATGAGGCATAGACCTTGATGTTTGGTGAAAAATCCAAGTTCACTAAAAATATAAAATAAATATAATAATTAAATTAAATATATTCAAAATTATACTTTTTGGTAAGTTTACTTTGAGAACTATGAATTTACAAATTATTATGACATGTTGATTCCATTTTTTGGTTCAACCCAAGGATTTAAATAGAAAAATTTGACATAACACCTATCCATCATAACAGGATGAAGGGGGTGGCAATAGTAGTGACACAGGCAACAAAGAACACAACGCAAACCCTAGCCAATGGAGGAAGCGATGACAACACAAGAGCTATTTTTGGTGATGGTGAGGGAGCTAAGGAAGACAATGAGGGAGATGGAGGTGTGGGGTTGGGGTTCTTGGCGGCCATAGGTGGTGGCACTTCACTGTTTTCTATGATGAATTCTCCCTTTCTTGTCATCGCTTCCAACATGGTGGTGAGTGATGGTTCTGAGGACTGGTTTCTTGGGGGGGTCATTTTTTGTTATGGCATGTGGTTTTTTGAGGATTAGAAGGATGAATCCCTTTTGGATCTCCTTTTTGAGGCTCACCTTAAGCTTGTGCCCTATATGCAGGGCTCTATTGCCTCTTATTGAGGTAAAGGATTCTATCTTGGCCATGTGGTTAGAGGCTCAGTGTGTTGCTTGGGCCTTTAAGCCTTCTTTACCTAATGTGTGTAAGTTAAATGACTTTGGGCTCATTCTCTAAAAAAGGGTTTTCTTTTGCCATCTTCGATGGGTTCTTCCCCTATTGTGAGTTGCTCTATTTTTTGTGTCTCCTCTTGTGGTGTCCCCTTCCAGGGGGTGGATCGACCTTCAGATGAGCCTTCTTCTAATTTTGAGTATCTTGAATGTGGGTAGGTGGGTCCTCTTTCTATTTTTGTTTCTGATATGTGTTTGGAATGTGCCACTACTGATCTGCAACATGCTCTTACTGGCAGATTTATTGGGAGAAGGCCCAATATTGATATTATTCATAGTTGGGATTTGGATTGCTAGTTTGTTCCTTGTTTACAGAGTGTGAAGGCTCTACCAAATGGTTTCCTCTTGTTCTCTTTCAATACTAGCAAAGATTGTTCTCAGGTTCTTTTGGGTGGCCCCTGATTTCTTGGTAAGGCTTTCCCATTCCTTCAATGCTGGGTGATTGGGTTTAATGCTTTTAAGATAAAATTTTCTCTGACTATTTGGGTTTGTCTCCCCGAGTTCCCTTTGGAATTTTCAGATGAAGATATTTTTTAGGGTATTGTTAATTCTTTTGTTTAGTTGATTACCATTGATAATGCTACAAGAAATAGAACTTGTTTCTTGTATGCTAGAGTTAGGGTTTGTGTGGATATTAGTTAAAAGTTTCCCAATGCTATCAACTTGAGCTCCAAGCTTGGTAATTAGAATCAGACTCTTCATTATGAATTTTCACAACAATTTCACCTCCATAGTGATGGACCCTTCTAGCTGTGCCATGTTTTCCATGATAAGATGCATCCTAATGTTGAGCTTGTTACTCCCTTGGATCCCTTCAATGGTAGGTTTTTGACCTCTCCTTTGAAGGACTTGTTGAAGTTTGGGTTTAAACCACCTTGATGGCTCTATCTTGGTTTCTTCCCCTTATAGGTCTTTTCTAGGCTAGTTTTTGTTGTTGTTGTCCCTTTCTTCTGTAGTTTTTTTGTAACCAGTTCTTTGTTATGGTCAAAAGATTTGGGTTAATGGTCCTTTCCTGCCTCACTCCTCATGAGTTTTTCTTTTAGAGGTCTCACTTTTTGTGACCCTCCTCTCTTCTACCTCGATGATTGCTATGTAGTGGGTATTGCACCTTCAAGTTTTAATATAATCAAAACATTTGAAAGAGAGAAGATAAATATTTTTATATTATTTAATTTAAATAGATCAAATAATTTAATTAGTTTACAAATTTTATGAAATTCTATATAATTATATTCCTTAACACAACATGTGTTTTAAGTTATTTATATGTCATAAAATTGAATTATGAAATAAACATAGATAATAAAAAATTGAACCTAACTTAACATTGCACGATAAGACATAAACCCAATTGAAACTCCTATATACTATTTATCTAATAATGTGAGGATAAAACATGTAACCTTATATGCAAAATCCTTTTTCAAACATAGAAGAGATAAACTAAGATTAAACTAGTAAATTGCATAGAACCCAAACACTCATCCTTGAGAAACATTATGATAAATATTTGAGAAATAGGTGATAAAATAGCTTAACAAAATTCCATTATGCCAACATAGAGTTAATTGAGAATCATAAGGATCACACTATGTAAGATGTACATAGAGAATACCATAAAAAATAAAGATAAAAATATGTAAAAAGGATTTCTTTTGGAACAACAATTTTAATTTCAAGACCCTATAATTTTTATTGGGATACAAGAAGGGTGTCACAATTTTTTTTAGAAAAATATTGAATAATTCCAGTAAACCAAGGATGATAATATGCATTTTATTTTATCCACATGATATTATTGAATATAAGTGCTAGGTATTTAGTGTAAAATTCATTTAAGATCTATTTCTTTAAATTTTGAACATGATACATTTTAAATAGAAAAATAGTGGAGAAAAAAAACACCAAACTATCCCATTTCATTAATGTAATCCTTATAGATAACTCTAAAAATATAAATATAATTCTACATATCATAACACACATCACATGGTTGTAACTATCAAAAAACTCATCAAAAGGTTGTAAGAATCTATATTTAAACTAATCACAAATAGCACAAGATATTCCAACAAGATAAATCATAAAAAAAGGTACACTTTACTTATTAGAGTGATCAATTCCAACAATGAAGCCCACCAATAAAAAGCTCAAGCTCAATGAATGATTAAAGAACCATCAAATCCAAATACTAGTAGAGAATATACATGACCCACTAGGACTCAATTATGTTCCTCATCCATAATTTATCAAGTCAACACATTTATAATCTTGGAATCACCTAAACTTGTATCGCAACAACCACATAAAACTAGGTTGAATTAATACTAAAAAATTTTTTATCACTCTATAGAGTACCCCTATCCTTGAGAGTATAACCCTATTTTTTAGTTTACATTGTACCTTTCAAAGAAACCATGAGATAAACCTCTCATAAATCCTATCATTTCAAATATATGCAATCAAATAAATCTTCAATAAAATTTCATAAGACTTACCAATTTGGAGAATCTCCAAGGATTTAGTGATGGATGTATGACACCATATGACCTCTATACAATCCCCCACTATGACCATTTGTGATGAAATATATAAATAATGAGATGAGTCATATTTTTCTAAGTATATAAGGAACATGACTTCCTATTGATCACATATAGAAGTGTTGTAGTAATAGAACCTATAACACCTTTATACTCACATGCACCCCAAAATCATCATTCATCAATAACTCATGAATGAAATAAAATATCCAAAATCTATCTTAGAAAACATTAGATAACCATCTAATCTTACATCCCATGCATACAAACTTCATTTGCAACTATAGTGAAGTACACAATATTTTTGATAGTCATATACATAAAAATAAAACAATGATAAAAAAAACCTTAGTTTTGACTAGAAATGGTGACTTATAGACTTGAACCCTAGGATTGACTCTTTTGGGGATCAAAATTTAGACATAATTATGAAAGTATCCCATAATCATAAAATTAATCTCTACATTTAAATATTCATAGCTATTTTTACTTAGAATAAAACGCTGATACTTTATATAGGTTCCCATAAACAAATATATTATACCTGTGATAGCATGAATTTAATTGCTAGAATATGAACAACAAACCAAAAGAGAGAAAATAACACTAAAAACACTCTACACCTCAAGATTAGCCTAGTTTGATTCAATACAAAATAAAGATGAAAAAATGAAACCTTTTACCTTGTCTCGAATGGATCCTTTGGTTGGCCCTTTGATCTTTGGTGCTGTATGCTCCTTAGATGGCAAGAGATGCAAGCTATAAGGTGGAATGAGGATAGAAAATGAGTGAAAGTGGATGCAAATGCAAAAATGGCTAAGTATGGTTTGAGAATTTTTTTTGCAAGAGTTTGGCTACTATGAATGATCTCCCTCAAAATGAGAGAAAAGAGGGGGTATTTATAGAGATTTTGGAACTCTCTACTAAATGGACAGTCAAGATTGAGCTACCAAGATCAAGATGTAGGGATAAGGTGAGTTGAGAAATCACAAGCCCTCACATTTTGACATGTGGCATGTGATATGGCTTAAAAAGGGTGATGTGTGCATGAGGTGGAAGGATAGTATATGACATAGAGATGGTACATAGTACCTTGGGATTGGACAAGATCTCCTCATAAAGGAGGTAATTGTCCCCATGTGGGTGAGAAGACATGTGGGGAATTAAAAATTCCTCAAATATTCTCATGGGGATGAGAGAAGGAATTTAAAATTCTTTTAAATGCATTGAGGGATTAAATGTGAATTAAAAATTCACATGGGGAATGGAGTGCCTTTTTTAAAAAGAGAAATATTTTAATGAAGTTGACTAAGGACACATTCCATAAATGATATGGGGATTAGGGATAACCTAATTAAGTGATTAAGGTTGTGCAAGTACTTGATTAGACTAGTTAATGACACATTAGAGGCAAGTGGGAAATTATGGAGGATGAGACCCTAGTGATGATTAGGGGTGTGCACATTTTAATCATAAATTAATTATGACTAAGAAAGAGGGTTAGATTGTTAAGAGGGGTTAGAGACCAACTTGCAAAAATTGGAGGATGGGACAATGAGAGAGAAAAAAAGGAATTAAAAAATAAATTTAAAATTCCAAAAGATAATATGACTAAATTAAATAAAGTGGTGCATTTATTTAATTTAGAGAGAAAAGAGGGGAAAAATATTTATTAAATTAAATACTTTGGGAAACCTTATGCAAGATACAAAATATTAATTAAATCGATGATTTAATTAATACCGACAAAGATGATGATTTAAATTTGCAAAGGGATGATTAAGGAGACGACTTTGACCATATGGAAGTGGTTAAATTTGGATGTCTACATTTTTCCCCTTTTCAAAACACTATTAGGATAATAGGGTTTCAAAGAAAAATAAAACATAGATGACTCTATGGAAGAAGTGACTGGGAAAGAGATGCCCCAGCATGGGAAAGATTGCATGAACTACCCAAACGGAGGAGAAATAGAGGGGATGCTCCAGTCTTGCAAGGGAAGGCTTATGACGGAAGGTTGGGGAAGAATGGTAGGGTATGCCCCCTCGAGAATGTGGACGGGGAAAGAAAAGGGGGCCCCGAGAATCTTCTCTAAAGTATGAAGTGGTATATGTTGATGGAAAGAGCATGGAAAATCAAGAAGATTGGTGCTTGAATGTAGGAAAATGGGTTTACTATGTGGAAATGGCGGCTCTGAGAAGATAAAGGGGGAGGGAATTAGTTGAGGCTAAAAAAGGTTAAATAAAAGGAAAAAATTCCTTTCATTTAAAAAAGTGAAAAAGGGGAGAAAAACTATAAAAGGGAATTGAGGGAGTTACCTCTCCTCATTTGGACAACTATCAAGTGAGGAGAGGAGGAAGAAGAGGAGAGAGCAAAAAAGAGGAGACATGATGCTAGAGTACAATTCAAACATCATTCATCGGGGGTACGAGAGATGACGATTATTCAGCGAGTGTGTCATGCCATGCCAGGTGAGTCTCAAACACCACTTTGTGATTTTAGTCAAATTTTTTTCAAGTTTTTGCGAGAACAAAAATATGGGTTTTGTGGGGTGGCTCGGGAGGAAAAATGGGTTAGTAGAATTTTTTTTTTCCTTTTTTTTGTAGAAAAATGTTCGAGAAGGGGTGGGCTAGACTAGGTTGGGGGGCATCAGTTGGGCCCGAGCGGGTCTGCCTAGCCAGCCTGGGTGGGTCTGCCTGCTCTCGGGCGGGTCCGTCGAGTTGGGCAGAGGCCCGCCTAGCTAGCCCGGGTAGGTCCACCCGGGCTCACCCATGAGCTTGGGCGGGTCTGCCCAAGGTCCAGGGCGGGAAAAAGTAGGACAAGTAAAATGGGGGAAAAAAGATGCCAAAAGATATTGACAAAGTACCGTTGTGATGGATGGAGAAGGTGGAGAGTTTATGGACACGAGAGAGACGGTCTGAGGTGTTGGCGAGGGGCATGGCATGAATAATAGACACAAAGCACCAGAGACTGGCAGAGGTAGGATTACTTCATATGCTAATAT
>VDFB02000015.1:533526206-533635251 GCA_007258455.2 Sequoia sempervirens | reverse complement strand
CTCTCTCTCCCCCCTCTCTCTCTCTCTCTCTCTCTCTCTCTCTCTCTCTCTCTCTCTCTCTCTCTCTCTCTCTCTCTCTCTCTCTCTCCCTCTCTCTCTCTCTCTCCCTACCTCTCTATCATTCTCTATCTCAATATCTATATCACCTACCCCTCTCTACCTATCCCTCACTCTCTCCCTCCCCCCTCTTTATCTCATTCCCTCTCTACTTCTCCCTATCTTACCTCTCTCTCCCTCCCTCCATCCTCTCTTTACTTCTCTATATCACTCATCTCCCTCTCTCTCTACCTACCACTTCTTCCCTCTCTCTATTCCTACCTCATTCCATCCTTACCTATCTTCCTCTCTATCTAAATCTTCATCCTTCAATGCCTCTCCCTATCTCTCTCACTACCTCTCTCTCTACTTACCTCTCCTTACCTAAAAAGAGAGATGGATGGAGAGAGGTAGAGAGAGGGATAGGAGAGATACAAAGAAGTGGAGAGGGAAGGAGGGAGTGAAGGAGAGGTGGGGAAGGAGAGAAAGAGATAATTAAGATAGATTAGAGAGGGAGAAATAGAGAGGGGGATAGAGAGGTGAAATAGAGAGAAATAGAGAGGGAAGGAGGGAGATGATAGGTCTAGATAATAGCTTTTTTTTGTTAGTTTTGTGCAGACTTTAAGACACTTTTAAACACACTTTTTAAACAATAATTCATAACATAAATTATCCTTTTTGTATCCATTTTGTAGAACTAAACCCAAAAACATGGTGATGGAATTATAGCTTAATATATTAGCATTAAATGGTTTATATGAATATGTGTATGGAAATGTTGATGGAATGCCATGTTTAATTATGATGGTTATCCTTGTGTACATGTTTTTTGAAACTAACTTGTTTGCAGCTAAAAGAGGAACCATGATACACAATAGTTGCAGGATGAACCTGTAGCAAAAGGGTCATTGGACGTTGAAACAAGGGAGATTGCAAAAACAATTGAACATGATGATAATTGGTTGAAGACACTTAATGAAGATAGAACACGTGTTATTAAAATCAATTAATAAACATTGAAGAAGAGGTATTTCTTACATGAGACATTGATAGATGGGAGTATGGTTGCATACATTCTGTTTTGATACATTTCTAGATTCAATAGGATTATCCTTCTTTTTCAGTTATAGGTTGAATAATTCCAAGTCTTAATTATACACTCTAAATATCTAGAAGTGGAACTAATGATTTTGGTTAAGTTGTTGTTTTCAATAATGACTCCCTCAGTTTGTATATAACTGTTGGTTGAGTCCATAGGTTAGTTAGTTGGTTTTTCACAGTTTTATGTTATCTATTACTTTCAGTTTGAAACATAAATCTTCAGAATGATTGAGTATGATTTGTGCAAGAATATTTTGTAATCTTTCATCTTATGCAATAAATGGAGAATAATTCACGGAATGTGTGAAATCTAGTAGTTAGATTGAGTTCAATTAAAGTCAGAACAATTACTTGAGTAGGCCACTTAAGGTATTGTTCTTCACTTCACCTTTTTAGTTATTTAATTCTATTGATAATTGTTATTAGTTTATTACTATTTATAAATCATATGCAAGTTAAATGGGATTTCATTTCTTGTTTAATATGAATGAATGCTTAGGAACATGTGCATGTAATAATTATTGGTAATACTCTAGAGGATAGTTCAGTTGAGTTAGTATTTTTTATTAATACAGTTTCATTTCATTAACAAAAGTTCAGTCACAGTCTTTGTTGTAACTAGTTTCAGTTTATATTTTTACTGTTTTACAATTTTGTGCATTTCCAGCATTTAGAATGGCTTTAATAGGATAGTTTAGGTAGTTTGAGTCCATGAAGGCATATATAATGCTGCACCATCGTAATTTTACGCACCTTGGTTGATGATTTAATGTAGTCTTAAGCAATGTCAAAGTGGATTGTTTAGTTAGTTGACCCCCTAAATTGAGTGGAATACACCAAGTTTACAAAAAAATAGCTTAGAATCCACTTTTTGGTGCCATTGTCAGGGATGGTGCTATCTTCATAGACTTGTTTTACAATTTTCATAGTTAAATTTCTCTTTTCAAGCACTAGGACTATTAGATACCACCTTTTTCAAACACCAAGCTACTAACATTGTCCAGGCCTGTTGAATTTGAAGTCAAATTTTATGTATGCAGAGGCAGAGATGTTGGAAAAACAAGGATCGACAATTGAGAGGGGGGTGAATCAGTTGTCATAGAATATTAAGACTTTTCAAACTTTACTTAAATTAATCTCAAATATGATGAATGAACAATAAACCATAAACAATCAACACATCAAAAACACAGAGAACACCAAGATTTAATATGTGGAAACCCTGTTAGGGGAAAAACCATGGTGGATGTTAGTCCACAATATTATACCCTATTAAAAGTATAAGATAAATAATGGGAATGCACATGCATTCAGGCACACTGTCTAGAGCTCACTACTCAAATACAAGAGGGCTCACTGCCCAACAATACACAGTAATACATATTAGATCTGTAGGGTATGAACTGAGAAAATAGCTTCTACACAAACTTGATTACAGTTCTAGTTAAGCACATAAAACCTTCTTCACACTTCGCTCAAACTTCTTCTCACTTTGTTCTGCAATAGAATGAATATATCAATATTCACACACTTGCACTTTCTTTGGCATACATTTTCTCTTATGCACACACTAACTTCGCTCAAAAAATCACTCTTATATATCTATAACATGGAATTGCATCAACAACTTAGTCGGCCAAAAATATAAAACATATTTACAATGTTGGCCCAAATTTACTAATAAATTTTCAATGTGGATCAAACACCGTCAGCTAATATCATGATGCAACCAAAAACAATATCTTCGAGTGCGCCAAACATTCAAATTTAAATCTTCAAGAATCCACAACTCGTTACAACCATCATGTCGGCCAAGAACATGAAAACCCGAACATACCAAGAAAAATCTTTGACCATGAGCACACTGATCAACGCAGACGTACAACAAGAATAGAGAATGATCTAGAAGAATCCAAAAAAAAAAAAAACTAACAAAGAAATATCCATAGCAACATAAATTACTAGAATCACATAAAATTCAATCAGAAACACTAACAAAACCCACAAAAATACTGTCAGAACACAACTATTCATAACATGATCAAATCTTCATGCGGACCTCTAAAAATTCTAGTAGATGAACTAGATACTCTCATCACTAAACCCTTTAGTCCACAAAAATTGATCTTCAATGTACAAAACAAGACACCTTCATGACCTTCATTGTTCCACTGGCAACCTGCAACTCTTCCTTTAACAATTTTCTCAATATCATCGACATATACAACCTTGAATACAATAATGCTAATAGTGTTGACATCAATGAAAACCACATATCAGAAACACAACCACATCATCAAAAAATCTCCCCCTTTGGAATTGATGGCAACACATGATGTGAAAAACGCCATCAACACAACTCTCAATCAACACTTTCTCCCCCTTAGATTATGAATCTTCTTCCTTAACCTCTTCTACATGATCTTCTCCTTGCAAGACTCTTCTCCCCCTTTGACATCAATGGAAAAGATAAGCATTATCTTCCCACATACAAGCTTTGAACCACATATCTGCACATCTAACTACTCCCCCTGAGTAGCAGCCACATAAACATCAATCTAGATCAGGAAATATCTATAAAGCACATGGATTGATGCAAGCAAATGCATCTCTATTTCATATTAGGAGGGGTAATCACCCCTAGCATCCCTCTGAGATAGTCAAAAGTACCCTTTGGAAACGACTTAGTGAAAATGTCTGCAATCTATTCTTTGGTAGGCACATACTCCAGTCTGCCTTCTTTCTCACTAAATTTTTCCCTCAAGAAGTGAAACTTGATTGATATATGTTTGGTCTTAGAGTGTAGCACCAGATTCTTTGATATGTTAATTGCACTTGAGTTGTCATAGTATATGGCAATAGGTTCATCATTTACTACTCTGATATCTTTCAAAATATGTTTCATCCACATCACTTGAGTACATGGCAAAACAAGGACAGACAACTGAGAGGGGGGGTGAATCAGTTGTCATAGAATATTAAGACTTTTCAAACTTAACTTAATCTCAGATCTGATGAATGAATAATAAACCATAAACAATCAATAGATCAGAAACACAAAGAACACCAAGATTTTTTATGTGGAAACCCTATTAGGGGAAAAACCATGATGGATGTTAGTCCATAATATTATACCCTATTAAAAGTATAAGAAAAATAATGGGAATGCACATGCACTCAAGCACACTACCTAGAGATCACTGCTCAAATAAAAGAGGGCTCACTTCCCAACAATACACATTGATATGGATTAGATCCACAGGGTATGAACTCAGAAAATAGATTCTACAAAAGCCTGATTATAGTTCCAGTTAAGCACAAAAAACCTTCTTCACACTTTGCTCAAACTTCTTCTTACTCTGCGCTGCAATCGAATGAATAAATCAATATTCACACAATTGCAATTTCTCTGGCATACATTCACTCTTATGTACACACTAAATTTTCTCAAACAATCACTCTTATATATCTACAACATGGAATTATATCAACAACTTAGTTGGCCAAAAATATAAAACATATTTACAATGTTGGCCCAAATTTACTAACAAATTTTCAATGTGGATCAAACACCGTCAGCTAATATCATGATGCGACCCAAAAAAATATCCTCAAGCGCGCCAAATATTCAAATTTAAATCTTCAAGGATCTGCAACTCGTTACAACCATCATGTCAGCCAAGAACATGAAAACCTGAACATACCAAGAAAAATATTCGATCACGAGCACACCGATTAATGCATACATACAACAAGAATAGAGAATGATCTAGAACCATCCAAAAACAACAAGAACTAACAAATAAATATCCGTAGCAACATAAATTACTAGAATCACATAAAATTCAATTAGGAACACTGACAGAACCCACAAAAATACTGTGAGAACACAACTATTCATAGCACGATCAAATCTTCATGCGGACCTCTGAAACTTCTGGTAGATGAACTAGATGCTCTCAGCACTAAAACCTTTAGTCCACAACAACTGATCTTCAACGTACAAAAAAAGACACCTTCATGACCTTCACTGTTCCACTAGCAACCTGCAACTCTTCCCTTAACAATTTTCTCAATATCCTTGACATATACAACCTTCAATACAATAATGCTAATAATGTCGAATCAATGACAACCACATATCAGAAACACAAACACACCATCCAACAAGAGAGACCCCTTGGGTAGGTTCCTTTTACATGCCAGGAAGCTATTGCAGAAATTGGTGAACCTAGTACTCAAAGCGAAGGTACCACTGAAGAAGAAATTTCCTTTTCACCAACTTCTAGTGCACATACAGAAGGAACATACCATACCATGGGTGATGCAAATGATGATGATTCTCGACCAAAATTTTTCTTTCCTATTACTAACCAGGAAAAAGCCACAGTGCTAAAGAACATTTGTCCTTCGGCCTTGCTATTTTTCTATGGGTTAATAACTGAAGACCCATATACATTCCTCTTTGAATTTAATGTCTTGTGCAGAAGTTATGACTATACTTTTGATGCACATAGGCTAGAAATTTTTCCTGTAGCCCTCAAAGATGTAGCTTTGAGATGGTTCATGGGATTAGGTAGTGATGTTGTTCCTGACTAGGACACAATGAAGACACTATTTTTTGGAGAAGTATCAGGACTACTGTAGAGGACCTAATAGGAGGAAGGATGACATATTCTGGATGACACAAAAGGATGATGAGCCTCTATAGGATTAGGTTGAAAGATTTCAATTTTCTCTCAAGAAAAACCCCTAGAACAAGTTATCAAAAGAGTCTCTCAAGCTAGTCTTTTTAAGAGGGGTTAATGAAGACTGCATGGATGCCTTGAACCTCATTGGCTAGGGAGATATTTCTCAATAGTAATTTGTATAAATTTGTAAGGTCTATAGAAATTATTCCAATACCTTTACAAGGAGGCCAAGAGATAATAGGACATTGATTCTTGGTAAATCATCTACTAGAGTTTCAAAAGTTGAGTTGAGCAATCTGTTATCCAACATGAAAGAGGATATAATTAGTCATTTGGAAACACAATTGGATAATCTCCATGTCAATAAGTAGGTGGAAGCAAAGGATATGCTTATTGAATATTTTCCAAGCTACAAGAAAAGAAAAGTAAATTGTAAATGTAAAAGAGTGGCAAGCATCCAACATGAAAAAGTTGAGAAGCCTGATTTTCAACCTATTGAAGGAGATGATGGACAACTCTTTTATATAGCACAAAGGAGGCCATGGTAGTAAGGAAAAGGTATGCCATAAGACCCCCTTAGCTTTAATTCATCTTTTCTTATTGGAAACCAAATTTTTTTTTGCTTGGAACTCTCAGCCTTGGCAAGTAAATCAAAACCAATGGAAAAATCCCCACTGGCCAAACCCTCAACCTAATTGGAACCAACAACCAAATATTTGGCAACAGACAATTTTTTTTAGGGTTCCAATTACAATTCACAATGGCCAAATAAAAAAAATCAATGGTAGCCTCAGTAGTAGAAAGGCCGGAAATGGTAGCAACAAAATATTAACTATTAGCAGCCTATGCTCCCTCCTCCACATCATCAACAAGCACTAATGCCACCATAAAATCCTACATCCCACCACCCAAGCCACAAATACCTACTCAACCTACACCTAACCTTCACACTAAGCCTGTTCAACAAGCTTATACTAAGGAAGATATGCAATACCCCACCTATGGGGTAGAGGTGAGTGATGTCCACCCCAGATCAAGGAAACAACTTGGTGGAACTTCATCCCCCCAATTTATAGAAATGGAGGATGAGGAACCTATAGTTGAGGATTTTGATGAACCACTTTTGGAGCCTAAAAAAATGAGGTACACACAAACTACCTTAAATCCCAAGCCACCTTTTCCTGAATACCTAGCTTTGCAAAAGCATCACACACAGGTTGAGACAGATCTTTTAGGGCAGTTGAAAGATGTTAACATCAAAATCCCACTTATCCAAGGTATCAAAGACATCCCTATCTATACCAAAACAGTAAGGGATCTTTGTCTTAAGAAACCAAGCCACAAAAGGAAAGATCCACAAACAGTTCATGTTTTTGGGAATCTTGCAGATATCATGCTGGGGAACATTATAGTCCCTAAGTATATTGATCCTAGTAGTCCAGTTGTGGATGTTAAGATTAATGGGACCCTCATTAAGAACACTTTGATAGACTTGGGGGAAGCCATAAATGTCATGACAATAGAAACAATGTAGTTGCTTCAGTTGATCAACCTCAGGCCCACACAAACTATTTTGCAATTAGCTGAGAGGTCCACTGTCAAACCTGAGGGAATTATTGAAGACCTAGTTATTACATTGGATTCTTGGGAATACCCTGCAAACTTCATAGTACTGCAACCCAAAGTAAATCTTGTAGGTTACCCACTCATCCTAGGCAGGCCTTAGCTAGCAACAGTCGATGCATTTATAGGCTACAGATCTGGTAAAATCATAATATCTAATGGGACAATCATAAAGAACTTGGTTCTTTATCCACCTACCCAATCATATGTAGACCTTGAGCACACCATTTGGCTTAATTTGGGTGAGGAAGAAGAAGATAATTATTCTCTTCAGACACTTATGACTATAGAGCACAACCCCTTATTGGATGACCAGGATGAAGATAAGCTTATTGCTCATATAATCCAAAAATGACTATGGTAGGATCCCACAACAATAGGATTGTTTCATATGACTACAAGACCCCTTGTAAAGTATTGTACCTACCAATTCTATAAAAGAGATATCATAGCTATTTCATTCATTACTCCCTCAACAATTTTTACCTACTATTCCAAGCCTTGATTTCTCATCCATTCAAGAGTTATCAAAGGAGTTAGAAATTATACCAGGGAGGATATTAAACATTAATAATTCCTTGATTGAGGAACAACAAAATTCTCTGCAATCAGTGCTACAGGAACACTCAGCCACATATGCATGGGATTACCATGATATGAGGGGGATTGATCCTGATTTATGCATGCACATTATTTATATTAATGATGGCTATAGACCTATAAGATAGCCACAAAGACACATGAATCCAACTCTAAGAGATATAGTAAAAGATGAATTGCAAAAGCTTTTAGATGTAGGTTTTATATACCCTATATCAAAAAATTAATGGGTTTCACCATTCGTGATAATTCCCCAAAAAGGTTTGAAATGGAGAGTCTATGTTGATTACAAGGAATTAAATTTTTCCACAAGGAAAGATCACTTCCCACTTCCATTTATTGACCAAGTTCTTGATTCTTTGGCAGGAAAGAAATATTTCTCATTTCTTGATGGCTTCAATGGTTATAACCAGATCAAGATTGCACCATAAGATCAAGATTAGACTACATTCACCTGCCCCTGGGGAACCTATGCATGCTCTCTCTTACCTTTTGGTTTGTGTAATGCTCCAACTACCTTTCAAAGGGAAGTACTCAACATATTTTTTGATTTTGCACATTACATGGAGATATACATGGACAACTTCACCACTTATGGTGAAAGTTATGAGGAAGCTCTAAGTAACCTGGAGAAGGTGTTAAAAAGGTGTAAGGAACACAATCTATCACTCATCAATGAGAAGTGTTTCATGATTATGACACAAGGAATTGTGTTAGGACACTTTATATCTAGTGAAGGTATACAGGTTGAACCAAAGAAGATTGAAATTATATCTACCCTACCTATACCACAAAAAATAGAGATTTCAAGAGCTTCCTTGGACATGCAAGTTACTATAGTCGATTCATCCAATATTTTACAAAATAAATCACCTTTTTTTTTTTTTGAAAAAGGACATTGAGTTTGATTGGACTGAAGCCTATCAGAGTTCATTTGAAAAATTAAAGGCAACTCTAACACATGTACCAATTCTAAGAGGTCCAAATTGGACATTTCCATTCACATACACACTGATGCATTAGACTTTACTATTGGAGCAATCCTAATATAGAAGGATGAGAATAAGGAGTATGTAATATACTATATCGCAAAAAACCTACAAGGAGCAGAGTTAAACTATACTATAACAGAAAAATAAATGCATGCAGTTGTCTATTCCATTAACAAGTTCAAACACTATATTACTAGCTATCAAGTATTCATACATACATATTATACATCCATTAGGTACTTGATGAATAAACTAGTAGTAGGTGGAAGACTTGTAAGGTGGTTATTGTTACTGCAAGAATTTGACATAGCAATAGTTGAAAAACCTAGAAAATCTAACGTGGTTGTTGATTTCCTATCTAGATCGCCTACCCAATTAGCAGAAGGGGTGGTTGATGATCCTTTTCTTGATGAGCATCTATTTTCTCTTAATGCACACACTCCATGGTTTTCTAATATAGCTAAATTTTTGGTTACAAGGCAGATTCTAGGTTACTTTTCTCCAAGAGAGAAAAGACAATTAGTTCACAAATGCTTTCCTTATTCCTAGATTTCTGGATTCTTATTTTACACTGGGCCAAATAACATTATGAGGAGATGTATCAGGGAGGATGAAGTGCTTGACATATTGAAAGCATGCCATGATGAACCATGTGGTGGGAATTTTGTAACCAAGAGAACAACCTTCAAAATCTTGACAATAGGATATTACTGGCCAACCCTACATGAAGACTCTGTTAAGTATACTAGAAGTTGCGACTAATGCTAGATAATGGGGAGACCCACACAAAGTGATGAAATTCCTTTATAGCCCCAGCTAGCACTAGCTCCTTTTGATAAATGGGGGCTATATTTTATTGGACCTATCTCTCCCACTTCAAATAACAAGGAATACATATTGGTATGCATTGACTACTTAACCAAATGGGTTGAGGTAAAAGACTTACAGTTTGCTAGAGATGGAAATGTAGAAAAATGCTTATATGAGGAGATATTCACTAGGTATGGTGTACCTAAGGAGATAGTGACTGATCAAGGACCACAATTTACATAAGAAATAATTACCAAATTAGTGGAAGAGTATCAGATTAGGCATAAGAAATCTACCCCATACCATCCTCAAGCTAATGGTCAAGTAGAGGTCATCAACAGGGAGATTGAAAATATATTGACAAAAATAGTGCAACTTCATAGGAGAGATTGGGTGTCCATATTACTAGAAGTTTTTTGGGCATATAGAACCATATGGAAGACAACTACATGTTTTACCCCTTATGAATTGGTTTATGGAAAAACATTAGTATTTCCTATTGAATTTGAATATAAAACACTGAGGATAGTAGTAGACCTGGGCATGGATTTAACAGAGTCACATAAGTAAAGGTTATATTCTCTGAATGGGTTGGATGAGATAAGAATGAAAGTAGTCCATCATATAGAAGTGATACAACAACAGAGAATGAAATGGCATGATCAATACATAAAGACAAAAGAATTCACTGAGGGAGATTGGGTCTATTATATGACTCAAGGTACAAATATTTTAAAGGTAAATTCCAATCTAGGTGGTTGGGCCCTTATGAGATTAGTAAGGTTTACCCTAATGGAGTAGTACAATTGCATACCATTGATGAAGTATTGTTCCCACTTCTTGTTAATGGACACAGATTGAAGTTATACAAGAAACCAATGTAACATGATGACTTCATCTTTTCATTAATTCAACAATATGGTGCTCATAGTGAACCTAAAATAGAAACTGATTCATAGAGTCTTACATCAATACTACCCGATATACCACACACGTTTGGTGATGGTTGAGTTACACAACTCAACCCCTGAAATCACCTAGGAATAATTTCTTATGCTTTAAGAACCACAAGCACACACAACACATTCTTCATGTACACACTGCATGGTTGTAATGATACTAAGGATATATTTCAAAGGGACCTGTTAACAATATTCATAGGGGATCTAATGTCGTAGGGAACTATAGCTTCACACTACCCACATTCTGATTGGGACCTAACACTGCAGGCACCGATAGCAATATTCGACAATTGAAAGACTATTCAAGTTATTTGGCACCATATTTATTGCAAGGTTATGCACATTTATTTCCAAAATATCCACATATTTTATCCATCACTTCATGCTACGTATCGTGACATAATTGCTTTATTGCCACGTTCATTTTAAATATTTGAAGCTATCAAATCACCATCTCACATCCATCTAATCGTATCCACTCGCCATCCAAAATAAGTTCATTACCTTGTAGTTAATATATGTCCCATCAAATCAATAACTACGTATGTTCTTTCAATTTCCATGCACCATTGATGGTTATTTTTGCACGATTATACTTGAGGTATACTATTATGATTATTCAAGTTTTCTTTAAACTTTTTATGCACTTTTCATTTAAATTCCAAGCATGTGAAATATTAAATTATTCATTTCCGTCAACTCATGTGTTTATACCACCTCCAAATCTATTGCAAGAATGGAAATATTGAAGGTGTTGTCATTGATGTCAACTGGTCAACTGGTTATCAACTAGTTGATGTTGGTTGTATATGTCGAAGATATTGAGAAAATTGTAATGAAGATATGTTGCAGGTGTTCAATGGTTTCTCTGAGTTTTGGTCCATATTTTCTCCTATGTTTTTGCAAATATGTTTCATGGTTTTTAGAAGATGCTATATCTAGATTTTTTGTTGTTGATTTGTGTTACAATGAAAGTTATGTTCACCAATTGTGAACTATGGTTTTTCATGTTTCTAGTTGAGGTATGGGAGAAATGTTGTTGGTCCATATTTATCTTTGATGAAGTCTTATGAATTGCAATTCTAGAGTTGAGTTTCCCTGATTCTATTGAAGATAATTTCAGTATCTAGAAGATTCGTACTTAATGGTTCTATGTGTTTTACACTAGTTTGGTCGACCTTGTGTCGAATACTACTTTTGGAGTTAAAGAAGTGTGTTAGATCTATTTGTGTCTTGATGAATTGCGTGTTTGGCTCACACTCATTATAATTCCACTCTAGGATGTTTCAACACTAGCCTAATTTGAATTTGAATTTGGATGGCCGACTTTGGATATGTTTCAAAGTTGAAGATGGTATAAATACAAGATGAGTTAGTGGTGAAGAAATATACAAGAGAAAAGAAGAAGAGTAATAATAGAAAAGAGGAAGTGCAGTTAGATGCAACATTGATTCTATTCAGTGAGTGTGTGTGATACGAGTGTGGTAGATCAATGCGAAGCTTAATGTTGAGTTTTCAGATGCAATTAGCAAAAGGTGAACTTTATCATTCATGCATGATTGTGAGTGATTGTGGTGGAATCATTTGTTGCATTGGGATTGTAGTCTCTCTATAATAATTCTTCTTTGTCTTCTTTGTATCTCTGTTGTAGTGAGCCCTTCAGGTTGTTATCCTTGTTGGACAGTGAGTCCTTGTTCTAGATAGTGATTCCTTATTTTGGAAATGAACCTTATTTCTGGTAGTGAACCTCTTGTAATCAGTTTTGATATTCTCTATAGTGTGAGTTAATCCTCACCGTGGTTTTTCCCTTATTGGTTTTTCCACGTAAATCTGGTGTTATTATTTTTATGTGTTGGATTTGAGTTTCTGCATTGGAATTTGATGATTAATCATTTAAGAAGTATTAAGAATTAGTTTTGGTGATTGAATTAAAGGTTTAATTTTGTGACAACTGATTCACCCCCCCTCTCAGTTTTCCTATTCAAAATTGGTATTAGAGCAAGTGCAAATCTATGATTGGTGGACTACTATATTTGACTGCTACTAGACTGGATAGCATGCATGTTGTATGTCGCGTGGATAGATTTCAAGAAGATCCTAAGGAAACACATGTTGCTACTATTAAAATAATATTTAGATATTTGAATGGCACTCCAGATTATGGATTATGGTATCCTAAAGATACTAATTTTACACTTAGTTCCTATACAAATGCAGATTGGGTTGGATGTGTAGATGATAGAAAGAGTACAAGTGGTGATGCATTCTTTTGTGGATGCAGGTTGGTGGCATGGTTGAGTAAAAAGCAAGATTCAGTCTCCTTGTCCACTACTGAAGCTGAGTATATTGTTGTTGCATCTTATTGTACACAAGTTCTATGGATGAAACATACATTGAAAGATATCATAGTGGTATATGATGATCCCATTTCTATTTTCTATGATAATACTTGAGTGCAATTAACATTTCAAAGAATCTTATGATGCACTTGAGGATGAAGCATATATCTATCAAGCATCATTTCTTGAGAGACAAGGTCATAGAGAATGAAGTAATGTTTGAGTATGTTATGACAAAGGATCAAATTGTTGATATTTTCATGGATGCTCTTCCTAAAGATATTTTGGGTATCTTCGGGAGAAGTTAGGGGATATTGCCCCTCTCTTGAACTAGATGCATATGGAGATGCATCAATCTAGTGGATCTATGGATCTATCCTTTTTTTGGACTGATGTTTTGGTGGCTACCTCTGAGGGGGAGCAAGTAGTATCAAGTGTTGTCATTATGTGTATTATGTTTTTCATTTCAAAGGAGACATCAATGTAAAATATTCTTTTTCCTTTTTCACTGATGTCAAAGGGGGAGAAAAAGCATGTGAAAAAGAAAAAAAAGAGAATGGGAGAAGAAGAATTTGAAAGGAAAGGAAGCATATAAGAAATTATCTACTAAGGGGGAGAAACAAAAAAGTGTATTCAGAGCTAGTATGTTGTCTTTGATGGTTTTTAAAATCATGAGTTGCCATCAATGACAAAGGGGGAGAATGTTGTAAGAATGGAAATATTGAAGGTGATTTCATTGATGTCAAATGGTCAATTGGTTATCAAATAGTTGTTGTTGGATGTATATGTTGAGGATATTGAGAAAATTGTAATGAAGATATGTTATAGGTGTTCAATGGTTGCTCTGGGTTTTGGTACGGATTTGGTCATATGTTTTTGTAGTTTAGACATGTTGTTCATGGCTATTAGAAGATTCTTTATCCAAATTTTTGGTTGTTGATTTGTTGTACGGTGTAAACTTTTATGTTCACCAGTTGTGAACTGTGGTTTTCTGTGTTTCTAGTTGAGGTCTGGGAGAAATGTTGCTGGTCCAGATTTCTCTTTGATGAAGTCTTATGACTTGCGGTTCTAGAGTTGAGTTTACATGATTCTATTGAAGATAATTTTGGTATTTGGAAGATTCATGCTTAATGGTTCTATGAATTTTACATTGGTTTGGCTGACCTTATGTGGAATACTACTTTCAGAGTTAGAGAAGCATGTTGGATCTATTTGGGTCCTAATGAATCATGTGTTTGGGTCACCCTCATTATAATTCCACCCTAGCATGTTTTGGCACTGACCTAATTTGAATTTGAATTTTGATGGCTGACTTTGGATATGTTTCAAAGTTGAAGATGGTATAAATACACAAGAGTGAAGAAGAATAATAAGAGAAAAGAGGAAGTGCAGTTAGATGTGACATTGATTCTATTTAGTGAGTGTGTGTGATGAGAGTGTGGCAGATTAGTGTGAAGCTTAATGTTGAGTTTCTGGATGCAGTGAGTAGAAGGTGAACTCTATCATTCATGCATGATTGCAAGTGATTGTGGTCAAGTCCTTTGTTGCATTGGGATTGTAGTCTCTATGTAAAAAGTCTTCTTTTTCTTCTTTGTATCTCTATGGAAGTGAGCCCTTTGGGTTGTTAGCCCTGTTGGATAGTGAGTCCTTGTTCTAGATAGTGAGTCCTTGTTCTAGACAGTGAGTCCTTGTTATGGACAATGAGTCCTTGTTTTGGTAGTGAGCCTCATTTCTAGTAGTGAGCCTCTTGTAATCGGTTTTGATAATCTCTATAGTGTGAATTAATCCTCACGATGGTTTTCTCTTATTAGGTTTTCCACATAAATCTGGTGTTATTGTGTTTATGTGTTGGATTTGAGTTTTTGCACTGGCATTTGATGATTAATCATTTAAGTATATTAAGAATTAGTTTTGGTGATCAAATTAAAGGTTTAATTCTATGAAAAGTGATTCACCCCCCCTCTCTATTGTCCTATTCAACACAAATCATCACCGTGAAGTGAGGTCACTTCACCAATTAAGTTGGGGGGAGGGTAAGCTTATTCTATCTTTTCACCAGTCTTTTCAAGTTTGCCACCCTAAACCAAATTTAATGAAAATCATGACATGCAAAGCCCTGAGTAATATTTTATTTTTATTACTATTTCCACTACCATTTTTGTAATTCCTAAAATTTGAAATCCTGTAAAATTTGTGAGGACTTTAGCTTGGTTTGTACCAAAGATGAATTTGAAGAGGAATTTTTAATTACAGTGTGGTGTGGTAGTAAGAATATATATGGGAATTGAGGTTTTGAAGTCATAAGAGAAGTTGAAGGTGGTAGGAAGAGATTGAGTTGAATATTTAGAGCTAAATTTGGTATACTAAGTAGTAAAGGGAACTAAGATTGGAGGAGATGTCATAAGGAGAGAGACAACAACTCATCAATAGATTTTGGTGGATGCAACTATCCTTCCTATATTCACAAGGGTTGGATGGATCGAGTATTTTATAAAATGAATAGAGTATAGTGGTGATTTAATGAGAATATTTGTAGAAACTCCCCAATATGACAAATCCATGGTAAAATGACTTTCTGTGGATACTTCAGAGACTGCCATTGCTCAAGTGACCAAATTGCCAAGGATCAGAGAAAAATTTCCAACTCGGTTTGATGCAGTCATAGCTCAGGAGGAATTTTGTGAAAGAGGAGAGCAACTGGATTCCTCATCACAAGGTACAAAAAGAATGTCTCTCCACTAGTTATGGGCAAGGTGTGCCTCTTATATTGTTATATTTATTACATGCGATGGCAAACAAAATATTTTATATATTGTCCATTTTAATTTGTTAAGCCATCCTAGGAATAACAAGATGGTCAATGTACCCAATTTCCTATACCACTTGTTGAAGAGAATGGATTCAAAATACTAGAAAAGACAATTTGATACTTCCCTCTCTCACCATTGCTTAGTTACCCTATTGATATAAAGGAGCCTAAGAATTCAGTACCCCCAAGTCAGGTGGGAGGATTTTAGGGCTAAGGAATGTAATGACATCAATAGTTTGTTTGTAGTACCTAGGGATATAGGAAATAAAAATGAACCTCAAATTGAGCCAGAAGAGGAAAACCCTCATAATTCTCCTATGGCCTCACCTACCTATAGCTAAAGTGGACATGAATAACCTAAAGAGCCAGAGTCTGGGTCATCTAAAAATGAGGAGTTACCTTCTTCTTCTAAGCCGTGAGAGTCTAAACACAAGAGAAGTAGTGTATCCACCACTTTTGCACCCTCTAAACTAGAGGAAGAAGTTACAAAATGAAAGAGGGTTGCTAAAAAATATAAAAAGGGAAATGCCGCAAATAGGAAGAAGGGTATTAAAAAAGAGAAGAAAAAAGTTAAATTAGAATTGCTTACACCTAGATGTTCTGGTAGGATTAGGCAACAAAATTATACAAAGGAAGGTATAAGGGAACCTAAAGGAGAAGAGGAGAGTAGAGAAAAATCCTAGGGAAATCAACACTAGTAGGAACAACAACAGGAAAATGTTATAATTGTGGAGACTGATTTTGAACTAGGAGGGGATGCCCCCTGTGACATGAATAAAACTATGAAAAAGTGAAGCTATATGGTAATGACTTCTTATTTTGAATCAGAGGACCCATTTATTGCAAAGAAATTGAGGAAAAAAGCTCCAGATAGTCCTATAGAGGGAAGTTATGAAGGAGGAAATGAGGAGTTTGGGGATAGAGAAGAAGTTTACCTTGAAGAGATAAATGTGAGACAAGAACTCTAGGAAGCACTAGACAGGATTAAATACCTAGAGGAGTTGGTGAAAAATTATGAGCAAAAAGATAAAGAAAGGGAAGTAAAGATATAGGAAATGGAGGAAAAATTATAACTATATGGTCATGGTGCTAAGTTAGATTTGTTGGCACAATTGGCTATCACTAAGATAGGGGATAAAGAATTGGCTATCCCAAGTGAGAGACCCCCTCCTCTTAAAACTCTTGGATATCACACAAATTTCTCTCTAGGCTACCAATTGTGGAGTGTAACTAATGAGTTTGCAAAGGAAAAAGAAAATGGAAGGAAAATGAAGGTTATATAAAAGAATTGGAAAAGAAAGAAATGGAATTGAATAAATCAGCAGTCCGATTGGAAGAAGTTGCAGATAAGGTTGCACAAATTTTCAAGTGTAGGCCTCCACCCAGGACTTACGCTTTGTTTCTACAAGAAAGGTTCTTGTGTTTTCAATTTAATAGATTGATTAGTAATCAATCCACTGCCATGAGTCAACTGGATGAGTTACTTAAATTTTTTAAAACTTCCACATTTGAAGACAGGGATCAATTATGTGAGTTTTATCTGCATAATTATGTGATTCCTGATGAAACATAATGGAACCCCTTAATGTTTGTGACAGATCTTCAAGTCTGAGCACTTACCTCTTACTATAGGAATGAACAACTCAGAGGGGAAATTATGGAAGAATATGATTGAAAAGAGAAATCTATTTCACTTCTAGTAAGAAGAGAGGCTAAGGACTCATAAGTAATTATTGATGAGTGGATGAAACTTCTTGGGCATAAAGGAGTTGGAAAGACAATAATGAAACTCCAGAAGGAAGACTATGAGAGAAAGAAAGTGTTAGTTATAGGTATTGTGCAGTAGTGTTATAAGTATGTGTAGAACCGATGGAATGAACTAGCCCCTGAATTGCAAAAGAAGGAGCAACATTCTATATAAAATTTTATTGCTATGCTCTAGAGATTACAAAAATATATGGTAGCCAGTATCAGCAAAGGATTTCACTAGATACCTCTCACATTTCAACCACCTATTCTCCTTTTTCCAATTCCACATTGGACTAGAGATAAAATTGAAGAATGTGAGAGGGGAGGAACTATCAAGATGAGGAAAAGTTTAGCATACAAGGTTTTTATATACAGTAGCATTAGGGTGATAGTATAGTCATGGACCTAAGGAAAATTGCTCTCCAATATAATCAAGACCCTTAGTATTTTTCTTGGGGATTTGAGCAAAAAGTTAAGTTGGGGGAAATGATAGGTCTAGATAATAGCTTATTTTTTGTTAGTTTTGTGTAGACTTTAAGACACTTTTAAACACACTTTCTAAACAATATTCCAATCATATTATCCTTTTTTTATCCATTATGGAGAACTATTGTAACCAAAAACATGGTGATGGAATTATGGTTTAATATATTAGCATTAAATGGTTTATATGAATATGTGTATGGAAATTTTGATGGAATGCCATGTTTAATTATGATGGTTATCCTTGTGTACGTGTTTTTTGAAACTAACTTGTTTGCAGCTAAA
This sequence comes from Sequoia sempervirens, assembly GCA_007258455.2. Taxonomy (NCBI): domain Eukaryota; kingdom Viridiplantae; phylum Streptophyta; class Pinopsida; order Cupressales; family Cupressaceae; genus Sequoia; species Sequoia sempervirens. The sequence goes on along the minus strand of VDFB02000015.1, from coordinate 533,616,771 downwards.
AGAGGAACCATGATACATAGTAGTTGCAGGATGAACCCATAGCAAAAGGGTTGTTGGACACCGAAACAAGGGAGATTGCAAAAATAGTTGAATGTGATGATCATTGGTTAAAGACACTTAATGAAGATAGAATGCGTGTTATTACAATCAGTTAATAAAAGCTGAAGAAGAGGTCTTTCTTACATGATACTTTGATAGATGGAAATATGGTTGCATACATTATATTTTGATAGAGTCCTAGTTTCAATAGGATTATCCATCTTTTTCAGTTATAGGTTGAATAATTCTAAGTCTTAATTCTACGCTCTAAATATCTGGAAGTGGAATTAATGATTTCGGTTAATTTTTTGTTTTCAATAATGATTCCCTTAGTTTGTATATAACTGTTGGTTGATTCCATAGGTTAGTAGGTAGAGAGAGGGAGAGAGGGAGAGGTGGGTAAAGAGAGGGAGAGGAGAGGTAGAGAGAAGTAGAGAGGGAGGGAGGGATGGAGGGAGAGGTAGGGAGGGAGGGAGAGGTGAAATAGAGAGCTGTAGAAAGAGAGAGGGAATTGGGAGGGAAGGAGGGAGATAGTGTGTGTGTGAGAGAGAGAGAGAGAGCTAGGGAGTCATGTCGGGAGAGGTAGGTAGAGAGAGGGAGAGGGGAGATAAAGAGGAGATAGGGAAGGAGAGAGAGAGAGAGCAGGGGGCTAGTAAGGAGTGAGGGAGAGGTAGGGAGAGAGGGAGAGGTGAGATATAGTTAGAGAGGGAAGTAGAGAATGAGATATAGATAGGATATAGGTATATCTTGAGCTCAGGGGAGAGAGAGGTAGAGAAAGGGATGGATAGAGAGAGAGAGAGAGAGAGAGAGAGAGAGAGAGAGAGAGAGAGTGTGTGTGTAAGGGATATAGATAGAGTGAGATAGAGAGAGAGAGAGTAAGATGATGGGAGCCTTTTGATTATTGATATTTAACCTATTGAAATTACTAAAATTTGACTAAGTCCAAAAAATTATAAGATCTTTTGAAACCTAGAATCTACATTATAACTCCTAGAGATCCAAAACCATTCTTAAACATCCTAAAACTATATACATGAAATTTAGCTTAAATTACAAGAAACTAAGTTAAATGTTTATTTCATGTATATTGTTTCACTAAAAAAGAAAAAGAGAAATTTCTAAAGAAAAGAATAACGCAAGCATGTTATAATGTGCTTGTGTTATTGTTTGCTTTTGAAATTTCTAATCCTTTATCTTGGATTTTCCTTGGGCTTCCAACCCAAAGGATTGGTGTGAATTTTCAATGTCCAAAGACGTGTTTTCTTGAATAGTAAAAATATTGACATCATCTTGAATGTGCTCCCCATTAGGTTTGTATGTGTTTCTATGTCAAGTCAAAAAATACCGCGATAATGGTAAGCTCTCTCTTAGCTTTATAACCATGTAATTTTCTTCATGTTTTGAGTATATTAAGGTTTTCATCTTTAATTTCTTTTGTTAGTGTATCCATTTTTGTCAAAAACCAATGTGTGGTATTTTTTACTTTATTTTTTAACCGTTTATCAAAAATTCAAATAAATTACATTTTTAAAAAATAGAATCCATTCAACACATAAAAAAATGATTTTTGATTAGTTTTCAACAAATTTAGCGGGGAGCTCAATTTTTTTATTTTCAAGATGTGTCCACTTTGAAAATTAGTAAAAAATTATATATTCATTAAAAAATTAGCAAAAAAACTAGGCATAAATTACAAGGTGTTAGCTAATTTCTCACCAAAGTGATTAATTTGAAATACTAAAAATAAATTAACATTTTATGGAGTCACACTAGATGCTATGTTATGTTTTTTGAAAAAAATAGGATCACTTTGTGTGGCCCCCCTTTTTGAACCCGTTAATCTCTAACATTTTTTTTTTTTAAACTAGCAGTTTATAGAGTAGATTCAGAGCACTACGACTCTTTTTTTTGTTGCATCTTCAAATTTTGAGTGTAGTTATCTTCAATTTCTCATCCAAGATTAATCTTTCCTAATTTCAAAAAAGAGTTGGCCACTTAAGACCTCTTTTGGTCCCCCATCTTTGTGCACTTACCTTACTAGATAATGTTAAGAGTGTCTCTATGTCACTTAACCTATGTAAGAGATTAAGAGCTTTATCTAATGTGTGGCAATGTTCACACATTACTCCAATCAAGGATTCATATGCTAAAAAAGCTAGTTTCATTGATCCATACAAGGAGATCCATCTAGTAGATCAACATTCTTAAGAAGGTTATTTCCTACAATTATTCCCTTAGCAAGATGTTAAAATTAAATAACTATCTTGGGACTTCAATAGAAGTATGAGTAGATCTTACAAACTATATCTTCAACTTTTGATAGTGTAGAACAATTGCTCACAATTTTAAATGATAAATTCATTCTATGGGCCATACAACAAATGACAATCATGTATGGTGAATAATTAGTTTTTAGCTTTAGAAAAATACTACTCCTACTAATTTGCATTATTGACACTCCATTAGCCCCTACACACACTAAATTTTTGACAATTATGTAGTCATCCATACATATTCACATGATTTCATTCAAAGATTAATTAACTAGTTCAAATAGATTTTGTGATGTCACATTCTCCTTCATTTTATAAATAATTATTGGATCAAGTTGGCAGACATATTTTTCAATAGTATACATATACATGCTTACTTAGGCAGTATTATTTATCATTGTGTTTAGGGGAAAGATAGGGTTTCTATCAAGATGAATTGATCAAGATGATGAACCACTAATTTTTTTCACAAAACATACAATTATGTATATGATATGATGCAAATAACAATTAGAAATCAATCCTAACTATTTTAGAAACAATGAGGGAATTTTTGAGAGGCTAAAATAATGTGTACCTAGTTGCAAGAGTGTTGTTTTTAGGTCACTGAGGACTCATTCGCCCCAAGTGGCGAATGGGTCCCTACTAGGTTTTCTAAAAACTGACTTCTGGGTTTTGTTCCTTGATGTCTACACTTCCAACTCCTAGGTGCTCAGCTCTCAAAAATTGGAAACAAATTTTGTAGCCTTGTTTACATGTTCTTGTAATATGGATGACAACTTTGCAACTTGACAATTTTGACAATTTTGCTTCAATCTTGTTCTCCACTTGAACTTCAACCTAGAAACTTACAAACACACATCAAAGAGGAGAAAAAATTGTTGATTGTTAGAGGATAGGGGTTTACCTTGGTCAAACCACATTTAGGTAATTAAACCTTATGATGAAATAATGAAATAGAAGCATGAAACATGAAATGATTATACCTTAGATGATGTCTTGGAATATAAATATGCAAACTAACATGAAGTGGCCATTTAGAATTTAGATATTGATCTTGAATTATATGTGAAACAATGCTTGCAAATGGATCTTCAATACTACATCAACACACTAGCCCAACAACATGCATGATGCACTATACCTTTGACATGATGATAAGATCTTGAATTACTGCAATAAAACTTTGATAATCTACCTTTGAATGCCTTTGAAATGCTCTTGAAGTGTTCTATAATGCTCTTGTGATTGTACTCTTGATTGCTTAAAATCTTCTAGGTGAAACTATGTGAATTAACCTTAAATATTTATACTAAATCTAAGGATTAATCCCAAAATTCAAATAATCCAAGTCAACTTCAGATCTAGGATTCAAAATCATTAAAATCCTACCATAAATAAATTTAAAAAGGGGTGTCCTAAGCAAGGTTTCGGCGAATGGGTCCTAGCACCATTTTCTAGGACCAAGCTTTGGGGAGGTGAAATAATGTTAAAACCCCACCTCAAATATGCCAAAAGAAAGGGTGTCCTAGGTATGGAGGACCCATTCACCCAAAGTGGCAAATGGGTCCTACCACAGTTTCTAGGACTCCAACTTTTCCAATTTAAATGTTGTGAAATATTATTAATGGGTGTCAAGATAGATCCTTGAAAAATGCAATTAATAAGGCTTGGATTTGAATTAAAGGGCCAATTAAGCTCTAATTAATTAATGAATCCCTATATTAGTGTGAAAGTGTAAGAAAACACTTTACAACATCCTAAATAAGACACAATTAAGTCCATTTTAGTTAAAGGGTATGTGCAGGATCATGATGGGCCAAAAAGTGGTAGTATGATGGGTATTTGTAGGGTATGTGGCTGACGACTTTTTTTTACCCAAAATTGATTAAATTAAAAGGGGTTTTAAAGGAGATTCTCAGCTTTCCACCAATATAAATTATGATTTACTTTGAATTTAATAAATTATTATTATTCATTTTCTATTTGAATTATGACTAAAGTGTTGATTGATAGGCTAATTGTAAAAATCTATAGCTTTCAAACGGTATCCCATTTTTTGAATCCAAAACATGAATCACATTCTATGCTTTGCATACTATAGGATTAAAAAAAGAAAAAATGAATTTCATGAAGTTTTGACCAAGTTAAGGTGGTCAAACATACGAGTTTTTATATTTTTTAAAAGTTGTAATAAAAAATTCATAATTAATTATTTACTTGGAAAAAAATTACAAAAAAATATGTATCACATCCAGACATGAGTCCTCTACTTATGTCTGAAATCTTATAAAAAGATATTATCATTAAATTATTGCGGTTAGGGTGGTCAGACAGACACCTACTTCTTATTTTTTCCCTAAAATTTAAGTACTACTACATTGAAATTTCAAATTTTCACCAAATAGATTTTTAAAAAATAATATAAACCTAGTAGTTTAGAAACTACATTCAATTTTCTACAGATTCTATTCTTACATATTTTTAAAATAATATAGATAACTTATTCAAATTTTTACGTCAAGTTGCCTAACTCTGATTTTTTTGAATTTTTTGCCACTTAAGGGCCTATTTTTTCCATGATGATCATGCACATACCCTAAAAAGGGTCCTAGACTTAGTGTGAATGTGTAAAACACATTACAACACTGAATCAAGGTAACTTTAGGTTCATTTATTGTTAATTATTTCCAAATGCTAGAAAAAGGGGTACTTTTTTCCAATAATACACATTGTAACCACATCTAAAGACAATACAATAAAGAATCTTTTATTTTTTCATGTAAACCTTATTTTTATACCTTAGCAAGATAACTTTTCCAATCTCATCCACTATTTATTGACCAATGTGTGTTAAGAAAGTTAGGAATGCCCATTTAAAAGATAGTAAACTATTATATTATTGATAGTTTGTCATAAGATACTCTCTGGTCAAAATATGAAAAATAAAACTCAACTAAATAGTTTTTTTTCCTTTTATATTTCTCTCATCATCTTTTCAAATTGAGCTTCAATTTTACCTCCACATGAAATAATATTTGACTTTCTTTGCATATGTACATCATATTTGAGTGCATACCTAACATGAAGATAATCTTCCTTTGTTTTCCATCTTATCGCTAATTTTTCCTTTTCATCTATTATTTGTTTTTCATATTCTTTACCAATATGTTTTTCTATTGTGTCAAGTTTTAGCTACAACATCATTTCCCTACCATATTTTGAACTTTAAATCTTAAACTTGCATTCTATTGGAGGTTCATAATTTTTTGTATTCTCCATTGGTTCAATGAATGAGTACTTTGACACTCAATCAATCTAAAAATTCCTTGTCATATCCCACTCACGCCCCATTTTTTATTTGTATTTTATTTTCCCCTTCTATGTAGGATCTACATCCTCCTTATCAATTGTTGAGGCTGATTTATTACAACTACCATGGATATCCCCTAAAACATCATTTACAAGTGTGGCATTGACATCCAACTCAATTAACTCATTCCAATCATATTATAAGGTATTTTCTTATTCATTAATATTGGGTGCAAGTGTTGATGTTGTAACTCAATCTTGATCTTATGGACCACAAACATTATTAAAGTACAACATTTTGGTTCTATGTTTTGATGACCTCCCTTCACCACTTTAAAGAAACTTGTTCCTACTCAGCATCTCTCACAAAATAAAAGATGTAAAAAAAAATCTTTTGTTTAAGAAGGAACACAAAATAATATAAATTCTTGGGCCCAAGATGTCTCCCTACTCAATATCATTTGTAAGAATGAATTAAAAATGGTAAAGAGATAAATAATCTTATAACACTATAAATAAATCATCAATTACCTTTAGGTTTTTATTGACTTGCTAATGCAGAAATGTTTATAGTTGTAACTTTCCTATGATCTAATTCAAGAGCTCAAAAGTTAAGGAAAATATGCAAAAGATTAATCATAGTTTCATTGTATTTATATCAATCCATAATTAGTGAATTTTGTGGGGCTTTTAAATGGTACATAAATAATTTGGTGAATCCCATGTGATTATAAAATGATAGATATAAATGTTGGGTGAATTGGACCTCAATAAAAAAATATGTTGCAATTGTCAAGGTGATTATGGACCTAGGATTAGCATGGAGTTATAATGGTATCAAAGGAGTTATAATTGGTGAAATGGATCCTCATACGCAATGAAATTTTGATGGTATTGGAAAAATGGCTCCTCATAGTGGTGAAATTTTAATGGTAGTGGAAAAATGGGTCCTCATACATAGTGAAATTTTAATGGTATTGGTGAATATGTCGGTAGATTAACACATGCATCTGAAATTCTAGGCGAATCACCAATAGAAACACGTAGTTTATTATGGAGAAAATATTAAATATAAATGCCTCATAAAATAAATTGATGGTGAAATGAAATGCATTTGACTAATAATTTATAAAATCTGTGTGATTTGGCCTCTCATCGACTGCAATATATTCACCAAATTCCAATTTGCAAATATGAACTATAGAAGTTGATAATCCAACCTCACAAATCTAACAAACAGAAGCTAATTTTGACAAAACAAAAGTCAATCTTGACTATTTCGGCAGCTCTAGATTCAATGGGGAGGTCTGATTTGACCCTCAATGCACTGTAAAACTACTTCAAGGCAAGATCTCACAAAAAAAAGGAACAAGAAGCTTGCAGATATGAGCTTTGATACCATGTAGAAGTTGATAATCCAGCCTCACATATCTCAATGAACACCTGCAAGCAAACAACCTATCACCAAAGAAGATCAAGAGACACAAGAATGGTTCTCTAAAAACATGAAACAAAAATGCATTACCCGAGAAGTTAATTATTACAAAGAGATCAATCCTTAAGAAAAGAGATCAAAACCCCAAAGGTGAGAACCCTAGGAAGAGGATTAAATTAGCATGTGACAAGTGTCAAGATCATAATGAATGAGACAAATATGACTAATTTAATAATGCATAAATAAAGATTCCTAAGTTTAGCTTAAGTGAAAATAAAGTAAAGGTGACTTAATTAATTAATCAACATGATTAAATTAATCAAGTAAACAACCTATTACTCTAGCATGAACTATTTACCAATTGACGAAGATTCACTACTAAAAAATTATTGGCTTAATCCCAACTAGTTGCTGCCCATTGACTCGAGTATGAAATATTAAAATTGCACACTATTGTGTATAAAAGGACAAATCTCTAATGTAGCTAAACATCATGAGATCATATGCTATTACTCACTACTAAAGCTTTTGAAAAGTAGTATCTAGTCATAAAGAGTAGAGCATCAACATTGCATTCATACCGATAGATCTAGACATTCATTATGTTTGACATGTTTGCAAACTTGTTCAAAATAACTAATTTGATCTAAGGTTTTGATTAAAAAGAAATGGAAAGCTAGTCACTTTCCTTTTCTAACACAACAAACACTATTGATGCTCATTAGTACTACCTTGCTTAGATTATTATAGACAAACACATTTCTAAAAAAAAACAATAATTTCAAAACCACGATTATTAAGTAAAACTTATATAATAAATTAAACAAAAACACAAATCAAATTTATAAATACAAGATATATTTAAAATAAGGAACATTCACTAAAACAATCTATTAAAACTAAGCTAGCATAAATATAAATATTAAATGCTAAAATATAATTTACAATAAAATAGTCTCACCAATTTAAAAACTAAATATCTCTTTGTATCTTAATGCTCTTTATCAAATCTTATGGCATGCTTACCCTAAACTCTGTTTTTTTTTTAAAAATTATTTGATCAAACCTACCTTGAACATTATTGTGAGAAACGAATGCACATTTATTATAAATTAAATATAATACGGATAAGGAATTGATATCATTTGTCGTATGATAGGGTTGCATTCACGATGTGTCGTTATCTTAGTAATGGTCCGAGGTCGGCGAAAGATCAATTATTGGGAGTGGGAAATAATATTTTATTGTTTTCCCATAATAAATTACACCCAATCTTATCTTATGTGCCTACCTTAAGGAAAGTGCATGGATGTACATTATATTGTTAGTACGTGATTCTTATGTTGGAATGTCAAATCATTTCAATAAAATTTCAAATAAGAATTAAATTTCTTCCCAACTTTGCAACACTCCCTTTCATTTACGTTATAAAAATGAATGAAAGTTTATAATGGGATTTTCTTTAATTATATAAAAGGTATAATTGTGTTTTAATATGAATTATACAAAACTATCTTTTATAAGATTTAAATTTCTCTCTTTTTTATGAGAATAATTATGTTTAAATATGGTGAGAGATTGTATATTATAACATATAAAATGATAAGAATGAATGAATGCGTGTGATTTTAATGTTTATGAGACTGAACAATCTATAAGATCTAAGAATAGTAACAAAATTGTTTCATGTATAAATTTTTTATTTTGACACCACATATTATTTGTTCTATTGAATCTTTTTTATTCATTTCCATTTTAATTTTGATGTATTTCTACCCCAAACATTACATCAATAAAATATTACTATTGTTACAAACAATTCAAATAATATTTTCTTAATTTTTCAATTCCATATTTCTACATTATTATATCTATTTTTTAATATATATATATATATTTCTATCGCCTTTTATTCTTTTTATCCCACAAATCTCCTAAGAAAATTGCCCTGAGAAAGACATGCAATCTTAATCACTTAGATTGTTGATGTTGCTCCACAAAAGATATATATCTGAATTATATTATTTTATGTGAATGCTCTTTACTATTATGAGCACCTCTTTATATTAAAATAAATCATTGTTTCTACATAGGAAACAAAGTAATACTCGGAGAATTATTATAAAGAAATATTTGTTAATGTTGTTTTTGTTTTTACATGGGAAAAAGCACGGTCTTTACAAAAGGGAAGAAAAAAGGTTATGAAATAAACAATAAATGAAAGGGCATCCTCTCTATGACTTGTTTGTCCTTAACAAAACAAATTATTCTCCATTTTCCTCTCTTTTCATGCATATTCATTTAATTAAGGGTTTGGTAAGAAATTTTGTGGGGAGATTTTATTTACAAAATAGAGGTATTTTATTTATGAGAATGGAATCTAAAGTTAATTATTTTATATTTTAAATTAAATTTTTTAATTAAGAGGTTTGGTAAAGAATTGAAGTTTAAAAAAAAAAATTATTTATAGAGTAATTTTAAGACATGTAGGATATAAATTTTATTTATGGTTTACATAAATTAGAATTAAGTATTATTAGAGTATGGTTTTCAATAGTAATTATTTTAGTGACAATTTTTTTACATAGAATAAATTATTCAAATTAGTACCTCAAGTTTTGGTGAACATATTGAACATAAGGTTGAATTGCCATGATTTTACCATAAATTAATCCAATGATTGTAATGGTTTACATAAATTAGAATTAAGTATTATTAGAGTATGGTTTTTAATAGTAATTATTTTAGTGACATTTTTTTACATAGAATAAATTATTCAAATTAGTACCTCAATTTTTGGTGAACATATTGAACATAAGGAAGGATGAATTGCCATGATTTTACCATAAACTAATCCAATGATTGTAAAATCACCTCCCCATTATTTATAAATCATTTACACCAAACTATTTTCACCATGAAAATCTATGTAGTGGCTGAGGACTAATTGCTAGGAATTTTTGATATGCATTTCAATTATATACCATATTTTCTATCACTATTAAAATTATCTCTATTATTGAGGTCATATGAACTATTACTTTAAAATATACCCTAATATTGGAGTCATATTCTTCCATGAAATAAATATCCATGCTTTAGACCTTGGTCCTAATTGTCTATAATGTATGTTCATTATTTTAAAATGCATTACAATTCACCATATTTGAATTCATATAAATAAAAACTATACTCTCAAATGATTACCTAACACATTTAGTTTAGCTCTTAATTCCTTTTCATCATTTATTTGGTTCATTTTGTTGTCTACTACCTACTTGAAAAATTATTTTTAGTTATTCATTCTTAAGTATAAAGTGTGCAATTATGGATATTATCTAAATCATCATAATTATTTAGAGGTTATTATTATTGGCTAGAGCTTACAGTTATCTAAGAAAATATTTTTTTGTCTAATTAATACATGGATCCATTATTGGTAAATATTATGAAAATCAAATCATAGACGAAGTGAAGAAAACCAATTATAAGATGGAAATTGAAGGAAGAAGGTATTAATGTTAAGTATGCATTGGAATATGATGAGTAAGATGAAATATAAGGAAACATTTATATACATGAAGGTATGATTCAATCTTTATTTATGGAAGTATATTGGAAACATCACAAAAGACAAAATTTGATTATCTAGGTTTTTATTTTCATCTATTGACTAGAGTGCATCCTATAATAGATTATCTATAATATGATAGTCTTTGGTTATTTCTTGGTTTTCCTAAAAATAATACACACATTGGTCAAGAAAAAATGGTTAGTAATGGGAAATTTGTCTTGATAAGGTGTAAAAAAAGGATGTACATGAAAAATAAGTAGTCAACTTTCATTGCATTATTTTTAGATGAAGTTATAGTAGTCATTAACAATTATTCTATATGTATACATTTGTATAGTATAGACGGTCATTTTTTTTAAATCATCTACTATTTATTCATAAAATGGTAGATTCAACATCTCAAAGTATACATGAACTAGTTAGTAAATATTTGAAGGAAATTGGAGGTATGGTGACTATACAATTACAAAATTGTTATTATATGTAGCCTAGTAAAATGGAGCTTTCAAAATAAGTGGCTATAGAATTAGTCTTTATGTAATGATCTAAAATTATTGGTCATCACGTTAGCTTGAATGAAGCTATTCAATAACAAAATTCCCTCTTGGTTTATTTCCACATCTTGTTATTTAAGTTTACATAGGGCATACGTAGGGCATATTTATGTTATTTAATTTTTATCTCACATACTATATGATTTTGACACTTGTCATAACCCTATGTTATTCAGTTTTCTATATTTTTGAATGAAATATCATGGATTCTTATGTTTTTAACTCTAGAAACATCACATTTTTTTTATAGAGTTACAAGTAGAAAGAAGAAATTCCAACATGTCCCTTTTAGTATCCTTGAAAATCTTATTATTTATTTCTCTCCAAAAACCCTAGACCACATGGGAAGTAGCTTTCCTCTGGATTTAGTTTAGAAAGATGTACACAAGAGGAAAATTATGATTCCAAAAATTGATAGATGTTCTAAGATCAATAGGTACTATCCAATAAATCTCAAAATTTAGCAAGAAAAACTTCCCATATATCCTTATAAATCATATGGTTGATAATTTCCCTTCGGAGTAGCATAAGGTTGATAATAAGTATGGGAAGTTGATTTTGGGAGTTAAATTGTGGTTTCATATAGTCCTCCAAATATAATTAGACCTTGGAGAGTTAATAGTCAAGGAGTACCCAAAGATATCATATTAATACCCCTTTAGCTTAGGGGCAAAAATTAACTCAACATACCTAAAAATAAAGAGGTAAAAGGAATTAAGGTAGTTTTTGAGTTCAATAATAATGCTAGTGAGGTTGATATCTCCCTTAAATAAGTATTGGAAGGGTTTATAGTTGATTTTATTGTCCTCATTGATCAAATATCCATGAAGAGTACTACCAAACATAGTAGATATAGGCTACCTTAACTAGGATAAATTATGATGAAAATAGAGAGGGTCTCCATTCCTCCAAGTTTCATCCTAGAATTAGATATTGTTTCCCTTCCCCACTTTCCATATAAGGCCTTTATGAAGTATTCTTCTCTTTATTAAATTTCTCTAGATTACAAATCCTTTGGGGGTTAGCCCACAATAGTGTCATTTTTTAGCCAAAGTGGGACACTAAAATCAACACTTTTAACCATATTTTTACTTTCTATCACCCATAACAACTATTTACCATAAATATTTTGAAGATGATGTGAACTAGTGAATTTTTAGATTTTTATGTACATTGTAAATGTTTTATTTTTTAAAGATGATTTGTGAATTTCTTTTTATGTAAGATTTAATAACTTATTTTTATAGTTAACAACATTTTTGAAAGTGGCATTTATTTGATAACACATAAAAATCTTACAAAAAAGTATAAATTATAAATTCTTAAACATATATTGGTATCATCAATATCTAGTGCACAAAAAATTCAAATTTTTTGGTTGTATAGTTAAATTTTTATTAATTTTTGAAATAAGATGAATTATAATTCATGCATAGGTTTATTCTATAACACATAATTTTTTCTATATATATCTAAATTGACTTTATTTCTTTGTTACAAAAATGAAATCAATACCTAGTGCATAGTATTTATTTTCTCTATTTTTATATTTTTATGCATGTGTGAAACAAAGACCTTGATGTTCGATGAAAAACCCCATTCACAAGAAATAGAAAATAAATATAATAATAAAATAAAGTATATATTCGATCCTTCCATTTAATTTTGTATTTATTATGGTATCTAATAATTTCAATGTCGATGAAGAGGATGGAGCTCGCTCTACTGGTTGAGCGTGCGTTCGCAGCCATTCAGGCCAGGGATGCATGTTGAGCTCTTCCTGTGCATGTTATCGGGGGTTGGCGGATTGTTCTTCTGTCTTCAAGAGCTTCAAAGTGGGGGGTTTTTCATTGTGATTCAGGGTTGTTACATTGTGAATCCTGTGAAGTCTTCTGATACGCATTCCTATTCTTCTCCTTGCTTCGCTGAGTGTGGCGGCTGTGTGTGTGTGGTCTGCGTGGGACGTGAGTGCCGCAGGCTTGGCTTGGAGCGTTGATGTTGCGCCAGCCTTGTTTGGCAGCGCCCTCTGTTCCTGTTTCCCGTAAGGGTCTCTGTTTGGTGGGAGTCACTGCGTGGGGGTTGTGTGGATCAGCCTTGGCTCTTTGCTCTTGCATACAACTATGTGGTGCAGACTTATCCATAAGGGTTGGTCTTTTTTTTTGAATTGCAGTCTTATTATTATTAATGTGCTGAATCTTCATTTGCTCAAGGGGCCCGAGGGCTTGCATGCCCGTCTAAGGGTCGCCATCTGCAATAATTTCACAAGGGGAGTCATCGGGGGCAAGCCCCAAGATGGATTTCCGAGCTGCATTTGTCTCGAAACCTACATCACAACTGGAGAAAATATACGATAATAACCTTTTTCATCAGATTTGGAGAAGATCAAGATGGGTTTGTCAGGGGGATCACGGATTTTGAAGATTAATGGGTGCCTGGAAAAGTGCAAAGAGAGATCGAATCTAGTGATGGTAGTTTAGGAGGAGTCGGGTCCTACTGCTGAAGTTTTGAAGGGTGGTGAGAATTTGTCTCATCCCTCACAGAGAATGGGCATGGAGGTAGGTAAGAACAATAAGTCGTCTCCTCAATTGGGTCTTATGCAAAAAGATCTTAAGAACGGGGGCCAGAGAAAGTTTCTAAGCTTGGTAGGAAGAAAGATTTGGAGAAGATTAAAATGATAGGGGAGATTTTGGTAGAGTCAAGGTTAGTCAACACTCTACATTCTCACTTCTCGAGCCCCTTGAAATGATTGTTATGTCATGGAATAGAAAAGGCTATGTTTATCAAGCTTGATATGGCTAACGTGTATGATAGAATCCAATGGTCCTTCCTCTAAAAGGTTCTGGTTGCTTTTGGTTTTGGAAAAGAGTGGATTCAATAGGTCATGAGTTGTGTTACGTCGGTTGTATTCTCCATTTTATTTAATGGGGAGCACTTTGATCTTTTTGGTGCTTCTTGTGGAATGAGGCAAGGTGACCCTCTCTCTCCTTACTTGTTTCTTCTGCTTATTGAAGATTTGGGATGCTTATTGAGAAGACATGTGGAGTTGGGCCTCATTTAGGGGTGGCACTGGGGAGGTGATTTACCTTCGCAATCCCATTTGCAGTTTGTGGATGACACAACTTTGATGGGTATAGCCACTATTCAGGAAGTCGTGAATCTACGTAATATTTTGGATATATATCTTGTGGCTTTGGGACACTTAATTAATGAAGACAAGTCTTCCATCTTTTTCTTCAACACTCTAGATTCCATTCAGAGGAGAATTGCTCATATTCATCAGTTTCAAATTGAGGCTCTTCATTTTTCTTACCTTGGGATTGATATCTTAGTGGGTAGGTTACCAAGGTATTCATTACAACCTATTGTGGATAAATTTTGTGCAAAAGTTACTCATTGGACCAATCGTTGGCTGTCCTTTGTGGGCCATGTTCAGTTGCTTAAATTAGTGGTTCAAGCTCTCCCCATCTATTGATGTATGATTCAGGTGGCCTTGATGGGTTTTGTTAGGGATTTGAACTCCTTAACAAGACAAATCTTATGGGTTGGAAACTTGTTGTCTTCTAAATGGAGTCTTGTTAAATGGGATACCATGTGTTTCCCAAAGGAATATGGTGGTTTGAGGTTAAGGTAGTCATCGTTGGTTGGTATGGCCTTGGTAGCTAAACTTTATTGGTGGTGGTTTATTAAGTAGGATCGGATCTAGGCCAGGATTCTATCCTATAAGTACTTCTAAGGTATCCCCCAGAAAGATATCCCTCGCTACCCTCTGGTGGGAAAGAGCTTGACAAGTTGGACTACACTCAAGAAAGGAGTTGTACTTGTCAAGGATGACTTATTTTGGATATGTAAACGTGGGACAAAGGCTCAGTTTTTGTATGATTCTTGGGATGGCTACCCCCCCATTGTTTCTTAGTTTCCTAATTTTTTGAGCTTGTGCCAAAAATTCTGTGATGTTGGCTGGTCGAGGGTGAGTGACTTTAAGTTGCTTTCTTTTCAAGGTAGCTAGCGAGAGCAAGGTGGAAGAATCTCAATGAGTGGTTGGTGGTGGGTATGGAGGAGGAGTGTGTGGTGCTTCATAATATTCTTTTTGGTAGATAATGTAGTTCCCTCATGGATGAGGATGTTCTTCCTTGGTCTCCTAACCTAAAGGGTACTTATGTTGTTGCTTCTAGATACCGAATGTTGCTTTCTCAGAGGATCGAGGGGGTGGAAGTTCCTTGGTGGAAGAAGGTGTGGAATAAGTTTTCTTGGCCAATGTGCAATTGTTTTATTTGGACTTTTCCTTGGAATATATGCCTAACATGCGATAATATTCAAATGCGGGATTTTTAGGGCCCCTCTATATGTGTTATGTGGGTGTGGTGAGGAGGATTCCTCTCATTTGTTTTTTATGTATCCCTTTTCTTTGCAGCTTTGGCATTATTTATGGGGAGTTTGGAACAAGCTCTGTGTTCATGCCTCCTCTTTGGTGGATTTTTGGACTAGCTTGGGAATACCACCCTCACTGGCTTCCCTTTTGCAGGATGTATGGTATGTTGGGCCTATTTTCATATTATGGCAGGTTTGGATGGAAAGAAATAGAAGGATTTTCAGAGGTGAAAACCTATGGGTCCAACAAGTGTGGCACATATTTTTAGGTATGATTCATAAGATAATTGAAGCTAAGGGATAGGTGGTGTTGCCGCTGGAGAAAAGGGATGTAGAGATGGTGGATAGGTTGGGTATCCATGGGTTATCCATGACCTCTGCTTGTTGTAAGAGAGGAAGGAAAGTGAGGCAGCTAGTTCAGAGAATGGTGAGCTAGAAGCCCCCTCTGATTGGCATGTTGAAGGTTAATACTAATGGTTCTTCTAGAGGCAACTCGAGACTTGCTAGAGTTGGTGGGGTTGGCAAGGACTCTTTTGGTTTGGTGGTTTTCCTCTTTTCTATCCATAAAGGTTTGCATACTATCAACCTTATGGAAGGTTTGGCGATCCTCTACGCTTTGGGGTGGTATAGGGGGTATGTGTAGGATCATCATGGAAAAAATAGGCCCTTAAGTGGCAAAAAATCAGAGTTAGGCAACTTGACACAAAAAATTGAATAAGTTATCTATATTATTTCAAAATTATGTAAAAATAGAATTTGTAGAAAATTGAATGTAGTTTCTAAACTACTAGGTTTGTTTAAAAAAAGAAAAAATCTATTTGGTGAAAATTTCAAATTTCAATGCAGTAGTACTTAAATTTCAGGGAAAAAATAAGTAGGTGTCTATCTAACCACCCTAACCACAATAAAATGATAATACTTTATATATAAGTAGATGACTCATGTCCAGATGTGATGCATATTTTTTTGTAATTTTTTTACAAGTAAATAATTAATTATGAATTTTTTATTACAATTTTTTAAAAAATAAAAAACTCGTATGTCTAACCACCTTACAAACTCATATATCCAACTTGGTCAAAACTTCATGAAATTCAATTTTTCTTTTTTTAATCCTATATCATGTGAAGCATAGAATGTGACACATATTTTGGATTCAAAAAATGTGATACCGTTTGAAAGTTATAGATGTTTTTCAATCAAGACTTTAGTCATAATTTGAATAGAAAATGAATAATAATTACTTATTAAATTCAAAGTAAAGAATAATTTATATTGGTGGAAAGCTGAGAATGTCCTTTAAAAACCCTTTTCGTTTCATCAATTTTGGGTAAAAACAAAGTTGTCAGCTACATACCCATCATATTGCCACTTTTCGGCCCATCATGATCCTACACATACCCTAGGGTTATTTGTGAATTGGATTCTTAGGTTTTGATCAACTTGCTTAATGAATAGAAGGTGTCTGATGTTAGCTAGCAGTTGGCAATGATGGTGCAAAAAAAATTATAGATTGGTTCCTTGAAAGAAACATTGTCTTTTGTCCATATTCCAAGGGAGTGGAATAGGATAGTTGATTGCCTAGCCAAATGGGATTTTGAGCATTTGGATAGCTAGAAGATTGAAGATTTGGCCCAGGTTCCCCATGAGCTCTATCTGCACTTGGAGTAGGTTCTTTCTTAGGACAGAGTTGGTTCTGGTGCCAGATGATTGTGTCTCTTGCCCTATATGGCTTGTTCTCTTGGGTTTCCTCAGGCTTTAGCCCTTTTCTTTTATGTAATGCTCTATTCTAAGGTTCAATAAAGTTTTTACCCCTTTTTATTAAAAAAATAAAAAATATATATATATATATATATTCAAAATTATACATTTTGTAAATCTTATAATTAAAGCTACATACTTACATAATAGAATTTCTAAATGACTTCATTTGATCTACCAAAAGGTGAAATAAAAGTGGGTTTTTTGTTAGCATTTTTATAGGTTTGAAGGAGACTCCATTGAGAGTTTTATTTAACACTAGGGAGTTTCTATCCAAGGGGGTTTTATCTAACCCTCTTCAATTAAAATCATTTATATGGAACCCCTCAAGGCTTAAATCATTTAACTCTCTTAAAAATATGTGATTTTAGGAAAAATATAGGATGCCTATAATTGGGACACACTATTGT
This sequence comes from Sequoia sempervirens, assembly GCA_007258455.2. NCBI lineage: Eukaryota > Viridiplantae > Streptophyta > Pinopsida > Cupressales > Cupressaceae > Sequoia > Sequoia sempervirens. The sequence continues at coordinate 533,599,045 of VDFB02000015.1, read as the reverse complement.
GGCAACACCATTGGCAAATTTTTGAGAGTTCAAAAGCTGAGTGATATATCTATTATGAAAGTATTTATCCTTTATAATAGAGATCCAAACATTTTTGTCCTTGACTAGGCTCCATCCAACTTTAGCAAGAAGAGATTTATTGAATTCATGTATATTCCTTAGACCCAAGCCCCCATTCTCTATAGTCTTACAAATAATCTCCCAAGTAACAAGGGAATATTTAGCCTTTATAACAAAAATACAATCATTATTTTCCTTGGCTAAGCTCCATCCAACTTTAGCAAGAAGATCTTTATTAAATTTATGTATATTCCTTAGACCCAATCACCCATTTCCTATAGTTTTAAAAATAGTCTCTTAACTAACAAGGGAAAGCCTTATTTTTCCTCCATTCTCATCAATGAGAACTTATAAATTTGTTTTATTTTCTCGACTATATATTTATAAATTTTAAATAAAAACAAGAAATAAAATAGGATAATTTGTAAATAATATTTTAATACTTGAAACTTTCTATCAAGTGATTGAATAGCTTTCCTTTTCAACTAGCTAATTTTTTTCTAAATTCTCTCCACAACATCATAGCAAAACTTAGGAGTGATTTTTCTCAATGTGAGGAGTAGACCTAGGTAAGTGGCAACTAAATTATCTCTAACACACTCAAGAATGCTAATATTTTTTTTCTATAGAGTGATCCAAGTATTGAATAAGAACTTACTTTTTCTCATAGTTATGACATGTTGGCTAAATGTGGAGGCATACTTTTCCAATTTTTCCTTCCAATCATGTGCTTCAACATGATAGGACACACTAAATAATATGGCATCATCAATAATTTTTCAATGGGGGAAACTATTAAGGAGAAAATAATATTAACACCAATAAGTTATTTGGAACCAATACATTTAGAAATGTTCCTTCCTAGCACTTCAAAAATGAAAATAAAAAGAGAAATTGAAAATGGATTGTAACGCCCGTCATGCAAACCCCAAAGGACAAACAATGCACACATTTTTTTTTTAAATAATACAAAGTACCCATAATTATGAACCATCAAAACATAATCACATTACACATTAGCATCATAATGCCAAGTCCTTTGGGGCACGCGAGGTCACATCGCATACACAACTCATAATGAAAGATTACACATATGGCTAAAAAATTAACTAATCTAGCATCCATCATAACCATTACAATATCTAGTTTCAAAAGATATCATACATATATCCAAAAGCACCAGTATAAATACATCACATGATACAACCATATTAAATCCCATAAATTATGAATGGTTACAAAGGTACATAAATAATATATCATCATTTAATACATTACATTTTCTCAATAAATGAATACAATGAAACCTCCCATACATGTGAGATAAATACATAGTACAAATAATGCCTGAAATACAAGATGAATAACTGGTACAAGCTCCATCTGAAGAATAATGTGAAGAATGAACATTGATGGGGAACCCAACAAGTGTGGAGCATGTTCCACCTGACCATGTGGGTTTTAGGAAAAACCCACCCCCCGTGCTCAGAGGTGACAAGGAAGTAATCCCGACCATAAATTCCATAAGAAAACTCCAATAAAGAAAATCATAGTACAATAACTCCAACAACAACATCAAGGACTACACAGGTAAAAAATGACAGCAACCAAGAATCAAGAATAATAAACCTAAATCCATAAAACTCATCATAGATAATCAAAGGTAACAACCACAATCACTTGCCAAGTAAATCCGAAACAACAAACAAAACACACTTCTAGAGGCAACCAAGAAAGCAAAGCACAAGGGCAACAAGTGGAGAGTGTCATCGCATAGCCTACATGGGTTATCCTAGCCCTTCCTCCATCATGAGGTGCCAACCCCCATCTATGGTTATCCTAGCCCTTCCTCCTACTTGAGGCGTCGACCCCATAGGGTAACTCATGTGGAGTCGTTAACCTTTCCTGAGGACGAGGTTACGAATTTTCTGACCATGGCCTTCTCAATCTCCCATTAGTCTACTATAGCCCTAATGACTAGACGAGGTATCCTAGATTATCTTATTGCTTTATTACTACCCATCCCCCTAAGTTTTATTATTAGGTTTTCACTTGTTAATCTACTCTTACATGGGTTATCCTGAGCCCTTCCTCCTCTTGAGGCATCAGACCCCACAAAGAGCCACTCTCCCTGGAGACCCCCAAAAACAAATCACAAGCAAGGGTTGTACCATAAATAACAAGGCATTAAAACTCACCCAAAGACATGTGAGGCATTACCCATCCCGCTAAAACACATAATCAAAGTTTCATCAAAATCTCATACAACCCTTTCACAATGATGATACCACACAACTTGCTATAACAAGAGTCCATAAGACGAGGATATCGATCAACACTAAAACATAGCCCCTAGAAGCCTAAGGTTCCCAACTTCAATAATGAGTTCATAAAAACAACTAGGTTCCCCTATCAAAAAGCCAAAACAATAATGTAATGATAAAATAATAACCAACAAATCCTCAAGATTTCAACTCAAATCAATGTAATAATTTTACACATTGTTTTCACAACTCAAAAATAATAGCTGGTTTAATTGCATTTTTAATCTCCATTTTCCTCGATACAATTTGAAATAAAGATTCAATAATAGCTTGACATAAACATTTAATTTACTTCCTTTTAATAAACCCAAATAACTAAATTTCATAATTTCACAGTTAAACTAAAACCAATAAATCATAACATTTATATTTTATGTATACATATATATACCTATATATATATATTAGCATATATATATATTTATATATCTATATATATACATGTAAAATATAAGTATATTTAATTTTCTATTCTATCGAATTTATTTTATTTTGTCAGTTTCAAATTTAAGAGCAACTAATTTTTTTTTTATGTTTATTATATAAATATATATATATATACTTATATATATATATATATAAAGTTTAAATCACAGTTTTTTATTAAAAAAAAATATGAAACAATAACAGATAGGCATGTAGTCCTAAGGACTGCTGTGCATAACAGTCCTTTGGACTGCCACGACAGTCCTTGGACTATTACATGCGTAGTAGTAAGCCACGACTGGGACAGGGTACGGCTTATGGCCGACCCACCCCCCCAAGCATAAAAAAATTCGGCCCTTCACAATATCTTTTTAAAAACAAAAGGCTTTCCAATAATTTTGAATAGAACGATTAACGCCCCTTCAATATATATATATGTGTGTGTGTGTGTGTGTGTACACAAATTTGTATATAAATATATATATATATATGTATATATATGTATTAATATATCAGAATATGATACAGGACATAATAAATATATTTGTATATATATATATACATGTATATATATACATGTATTCAAAACCCAAACCTATTTATCTCAGAGGGGAAATAATTTTTCCAAAGAAAAAAAATTATAAACATACTAAACATCGTCAGAGGTTCAAACAATAAATTCAACCACAACCAACTTGTAAAAAAAAACACAGAACATTTTCAGAAACCCAGTTAAATTTCTTTCATCTGCTTACAACCCAAAAAGATTTCTAAAACCCCCCTAAGAATTATTTTCTTTCACAAGAAACATATTTATTTATTTTTATTTTTCTTTTGAATCAAAAAACTATAGAATAAGAAAATGGAACCTGGAGTCCTGCACCTGTTGAAAAATTGATGACACTTCCCTTGATCCAAATAGCCTTCTCGAAGAGCTCCTGTTCCTTTCTTCAGAACTTCTCCACCAGATTCTCTTGACCAATTTTCTAATCTATTATTTTCTTCAAAAGAACCTCTCTTCCAAAACAATGGAAAACTAAATAAATTTTTACAGAAAAGAACAAGAGAGAACCCAAATTCCCAAAACTCAATATTTTTGTGTAACTTCTGTCAATTTTCCCGTGAATGAAAATCTCACAAATTTTCTATTAAAAAAAAATATATCTTCTTCTTTTTCGAAAGCTCCAAAAATCAAAATAAAAAGAAGTTTCTAATTTTATTCCCAACTTTACAGCCAAAACTCAACACTCAATTGTCCTTTTCATCTTTTCTTTCTTTTATTGATTTTTTTCCGATTTAACAACACTTTTTATTTTAATTATGATTTTGTAGTTTTACTTGAAATTCACACAATTTAATATCTTTAATTAATTTATTTCATAATTATCCTTAACATGCTTATTTAATTAAATTATCAAAATAGTAATTTTAATTAATTTAATTTACACTTTTAAATAAATCACATGACTTTTAATATAATACTTTTATATTTTAATACAAACTATTCCAACACTATTATCAACATTTATTAACATCATTTAATTATATAAATTACATCATACAAAACACCAACGTAAAATAAATACCAAAAGTACATTCACACAAACCACTATAATAATATACAAAAATGACAAAGGTCAAAGATGTACAATACCACTAAATAGGACGGTTTGACAAACATGGGACAGGGTGACTTCCTTGTCATCTCTGTTTCAACTTCATGCCCATTGGGTTAAATTGATGCTCACCCTGTCCTGCTGAGGTAGGTGGAATCGAGACTCTGTACTTGCAATTCCTACATACAAACAAGGTTGTGTACAACATGTATATATATATAATCAAAACATCACATTGTGAGAAGGAATTGCAACATAGCAGGGCTCTTGTAAACAAGTGGTGCTACACTATCCTCTCACCAAAGCTATACTAACAAATACAACATTAGATATAAAGTAACATTGCTAAACTAACCAATCACATCATACAATAATTACTAAACCACTGCATCACAATGTATTATTGAAATCAAATTAAACATCACTGGAAACCAAATGTAACCACCATGTCATATCATAATATCCATGTCCTCAAATGAGGTAGCATAATAATTAAGCATTCTAAACTATCAAATCCACCAATCCAAACAATAATAGTAACTATCAAAGTCTCAAAGTATCAAGCAATTTCATAGAAAGATAACAAGTTCAAACAATAACATGAGGGGTATTACATCCTCCCCTCATGAATTCGGCTTACTCCTGGAAGCTAGTAAACAAGTAAGGATAGGATTCCTTGATACATGAGGCATCCTCCGATGTTGCTGAAGTCTCATCATTGGGATCCCACTGGACCCGCACCTGCTCAATATCCCTACCTCTGAGGACGAGTCTCGTGTTCTGCAACATGGCCACGGGCTCTAGAGCTAGCTATCCATCCTCGACCTATAGAGCATTCCAATCAAGTATGTGAGTAACATCAAGAAAATATGGTCTAAGGACTGAAACATGAAAAACATCACGAATCTACGACAAACTGGGTGGAAAGGCCAGGTGGTAGGAAACAAGACCAATTCTTTCTAACACCTTGAACAACCCTACAAAGCAGGGCACAAGCTTAGAACCCTTTCCATAATGAATAGGGCTCTTTCGTGGAAAAACACGAAGAAACACATGATCTCCAACTACAAACTGCCGATCAACCCTATGTGCATCAACATACTTCTTCTGCCTGTCTTGAGCCACTACAAGATGTTCTCAGATGTGAGCTACCTATTGTTCCATATCTCAAAGCATTTCAGGTCCAAGAAGAACCCTATCCTCTAATCGATCCCAGCTCAAAGGGGTACAACAAGGACAACCATACAAAGCCTGAAATGGAGCCATGCCAATCGAACTATGATAACCATTGTTATAGGAAAACTCAACCAAATGTAGATAATATTCCCAACGAGATTGTTGGTCCATAACATACATGCAGAGCATATCCTCAAGAACCTAATTGACTCTCTCAGTCTCACTATCTATCTTAGGATGGTAGGCAGAACTAAAGTTCAACTTAGTCCCTATGGACCACTGCAAAGATGTCCATAACAAAGATGTGAATACCTGATCTCTATCAGAAATAATTCTTCGCGGTATCCCATGCAATCGAACAATGTCTTCCATGAACACCCTGGCCACCACAAAAGTAGTATATGAAGATCAGATAGGGGAGAAATGGGCTACCTTGGTTGGCCTGTCAACAGTGACCATGATAGCGTCATGCTGCTTGGAAGACATAGGCAAGCCAACAATGAAATCCATAGAGATAATGTCCCACTTCCATTCGGGAACAAGATGAGGCTACAACAAACCTTCCGAATGATGATGCTTAGCCTTAACCCTCTGATATTCTAGACATCTAGCCACAAAATCAGCGATATCACGGTTCAATCCTACCCAAAAATATAGTGAGCATAGATCAACATACATTTTCTTAACTCCAGGATGTGCCGAATAAGGAGACCGATGGGCTTCAGTCAAGATTAGGGTGTGAATACCCTCTATAGGAGGTACATACATTCGGACTGTATAGCGCAAACCACCATCCGAGCCCAATGAGTAGCCAAAAAATTTACCTTCCAGTGCTCTACCCGACTCAATCTCTGATTTCACCGCTTGATACCAATTATCTGAAGGAAGAGTTGCGAGGATCTGACTCCTCAAATCAACCTCAAGAGCCACAATAGAAATCTCATGCTTGCATCACCTCAATGCATTTGCCACCACATTCTCCTTTCCCTGAATATACTTCACTTCAAAATTATATTCGCACAAGAATTCCATCCATCTTCTTTGTCTTACATTCAGGTTCGACTGCATGAAGATGTATTGTAGACTATGATGATCAGTATGCAACTCAAACTGATGCCCTAGGAGGAAGTGCCTCCATCTTACCAAAGCATGAACAACTACGACCAATTCAAGATCATGTGTGGGGTAGTTCAGTTCATGATCAACATGACCCCTAAGCCTTCCAAAGAAGCATCTGTACAAATAAAAAAGTCTCTTGTCGGATCTGGTACTGCTAAGATTGGTGCACTAGTCGGCTTTTCCTTAAGAGTTTGGAAAGCTAACTAACATTTATTGAACCAAAGAAATTTCTTCCCTTCCTCTGGAGAGAGGTGATAGGATGTGCCATCCTTGAAAAGCCTTCGATGAACCGCCGATAATAGCCTTCTAGTCCCATGAAACTATGAATTTCTAAGACATTTGTGGGTGCGGGCCAATCCACAATAGCCTGAATCTTTGCAGGATCAATAAAAATTCCCTCACCAAAAATCACATGGCCCAAATATTAAACTTCAGTCTTATATAAGTCACACTTTGCCAGGTTGGCAAATAATTGATTGTCCCTTAAGCATTGCAAAACCTGTTTTAGTTGTTCTTCATGTTCTTCCATAGACCTAGAATAGATCAGAATGTCGTCAAGAAACACAAGGATGAATCTATCCAAGTACGTTCGGAACACTCCATTCATTAAGCTCATGAAGACTAAAGGTGCATTCGTTAATCCGAACGACATCACAGTGAACTCGTAATGACCATATCGAGTGAGAAATGTTGTTTTATGAATATTTGCATCCAAAATCCGCAACTAATGATATCCCGATTTAATATCAATCTTATAAAATACCTTTGCCCCTCTTGTCTAATCGAAAAGATCATCAATTCTGGGCAAGGGATATCAGTTCTTCACCGTTACTTTGTTCAATTGCCTGTAATCAATACACAAGAAGAGAGAACCATCCTTCTTCTTTACGAATATCATAGGTGCTCCCCAAGGGGAAACACTCAGGTGGATAAACCCCTTAGCCAACAACTCTTCCAATTACAGACAGAGTTCCTAAAGTTCCTGTATTGTCATCCAATATGGAGCTCGAGATATCGGCTCAGCTCCAGGTACCAAATCAATCCTGAAATCTATATCCCATTTGGTGGCATACCAGGTATCTCTCCTGGAAACACATTAGAAAAATCCTTAAGGAGAGGGTAATCATCCAATGACACCCCTCGACTATCCTCTAACTCCAGATCACTCATAGATACTGCAAAAAGCTAACAGGGTATGTGCAGGATCATGATGGGCCAAAAAGTGGCAATATGATGGGTATTTGTAGGGTATGTGGCTGACGACTTTTTTTTTTACCCAAAATTAATGAAATGAAAAGGGGTTTTAAAGAATATTCTCAACTTTCCACCAATATAAATTATGCTTTACTTCAAGAATTTAATAAATAAATATTATTCATTTTCTATTTGAATTACGACTAAAGTCCTAAGTGATAAGCTGATTGAAAAACATCTATAGCTTTCAAATGGTATCACATTTTTTGAATCCAAAAAATGCGTCACATTCTATGCTTCATATACTATAGGATTAAAAAAATAAAAATTGAATTTCATGAAGTTTTGACCAAGTTAATGTGGTTAGATGTATGAGTTTTATATATTTTTTAAATTTGTAATAAAAAATCATAATTAATTATTTACTTGGAAAAAAATTACAAAAAATATGCATCACATCGGACATGAGTCCTCTACTTATATCTAAAATATTATAAAAAAATTATCATTTTATTGTGGTTAGGGTGGTTACAGACACCTACTTCTTATTTTTCCGAAATTTAAGTGCTACTACATTGAAATTTCAAATTTTCACCAAATAGATTTTGTTTTTAAAAAATAAACCTAGTATTTTACAAAGTAAATTCAATTTACTACAAATTCTATTCTTACATATTTTTGAAATAATATAGATAACTTATTCAAATTTTTACGTCAAGTTGCCTAACTCTGATTTTTCTAAATTTTTTGCCACTTAAGGGCCTATTTTTTCCATGATGATCCTACACATACCCAACAACCTTGTCAGAAGTACCTTTTAAGTTGCATAGCAGAGATAATTCGTAATGAGATGGGCCTTTGAATGCCCACAATCTCCACCTCCTTCTCGAAATCATCAATGTACTGCATTGCTTTACAACGACAGTCTATCATAGCACAATGTACACTCAACCAATCCATACCCAAGACTACATCATATGAGTCGAGTGGTAGGATTCAAAGGTCCACTTTAGTTGACAATGCCCCTATATTCAGACTACAAACTTGTACAAGCTTCTCTACCACAACCTTCGACCTTGAGGCCAATTCTAGCTACCATTTTATGCCTTGACTAGTTGCCACCAGTCTACATCACTCAACTAATGAAGGAGATATAAAAGAATTAGATGCACCAGAATCAAAGAGTATAGAAATGCTAGTGTTATGCAACACACCTAATGTCTCAACGACGGTGCTCTGGTAGTCTACCTGTCGATTATCCACTGTCATAAAAACATGATGAGATCTCCTTACATCACCCACTGTCGGCTCTAACCCAACTAGTCTTTGATTAAATCTTGAGGTGCTCTTTTGTGGACACAATCTAGTGATATTCCCTTGCTTCCCACATGAGTAGCAACTAGTACCTCTTCCAAATCCTTTGCCCCCTGATGGAGCATTTGATTGTTGAAAGCTTACTCAACTAGGCGCTGACTGAAAACTAGGTGTATGCTACAAAAAACACTCCTGACGAGCTCGATTCCAGTTTCAATCCCTACGAAATTGAGAATTACCACCCTACTGAGATTGAGAGTTTTTTATGCTTCAGCTATGATTGCTGCAGCTGATGCTACTACTAACCCCCTTTAGAGGGTGTATACTTGTAACTAGAAGATCCTGCAGCCTATGACTAACCTCCATGAGTGCTAAAACTAGGTGTAGGTGCACTGCCAATATGTACTCGAATGTGACCACCCAAGGCCATGGCCAAATTCTCTTCCACCAAATGAGCCTTTTCAACCACAATTTCCATCATCTTCGGTTCGAAGACTCACATGCCACCACTAATTCAGGAATTTAAGCCCCAAACAAAATGCTACACTAACATCCCTTCATCATGGTTGATCCCTGCGTACTGCTTCAATTCATAGAAGCATCACTCATACTGTTCCACGGACATCAACATCTGCCTAAGGTCATGAAACTCATTTTCCCTGCATTGCCTCCAATGATCTAAAAGGAAGCGAGCCCTGAACCTATCTAGAAATAACTCCCATGTGACCATGTTGATATCAAGATGTAACTTTTTCTCTTCCAGACGCCACCAAGTGGATGCGAAACCTCGTAGATGCATGACTATGCACCAAGCTTTGGTATTGCTAACGTAGGGATGCATTGCGAAGCATCGATCCAAATCAATTAACCATGTTTCTGCTTCCATACCTCCTCCAGAACCATCAAATGTAGGCAGATGTGCTCTCATAAAATATCTCATATGACTAGCTATCACTATATCCTGATCTGTCATTATTTCCCTTCGCCTCGGTGACCTTTCCCTTTCTCTCTTGACCCGTTGCTCCTCCCCTGGCCTGGGTCCCAACCGATCAAGAATCTCTCCCAAAATGTGTTGCAATTGTCCATCCAAACCAGGTTGTTTCAGATTCAAACCACCACCTGATGGATTTCTTTGAAGACTCTGTTGTTCCTCATGCTCAAAACCTTGGAACTAGGAGCTGATGGACTTTTTCAATTTTCTCTATGACTAGAACCATGACTTCTTCCTCGGCCACATCCTCTACCTCGAGGCATATTTTTGCGCAACAAGAAAAAGGTACAAGTGAGCTCAAGAGTCAAATGCAAAGGTTACCTAATGGACATAACTACCCAAAGAGCCCAACGTTTGCAAACCTTGGCTCTAATACCAAGTTGTAAGGCCCTTCGTGCAAACCCCAAAGGATAAACAATGTACACATTTTTTTTTTAAATAATACAAAATACCCATAATTATGAACCATCAAAACATAATCACATTAGAAATTAGCATCATTACGTCAAGTCCTCTAGGGCACGCGAGGTCACATCGCATACACAACTCATAACGAAAGATTACACATATGGCTAAAAACTTAACTAATCTAACATCCATCATAACCATTACAATATCCAGTTTCAAAAGATAACATACATATATCCAAAAGCACCAGTATAAATACATCACATGATACAACCATATTAAATCCCATAAATTATGAATGGTTACAAAGGTGCATAAATAATATATCATCATTTAATACATTACATGTTCTTAATAAATGAATACAATGAAACCTCCCATACATGAGGGATAAATACATAGTACAAATAATGCCTAAAATACAAGATGAATAACTGGTACAAGCTCCATCTGAAGAATACTATGAAGAATGAACATTGATGGGGAACCCAACGGGTGCGGAGCACTTTCCACTCGACCATGTGGGTTTTAGGAAAAACCCACCCCCCATGCTCAAAGGTGACAAGGAAGTAATCCTGACCATAAATGCCATAAGACAAATCCAATAAAGAAAATCATAATACAATAACTCCAATAACAACATCAAGGATTACACAGGTCAAAAACGATAACAACCAAGAATCAAGCATAATAAACCTAAAGCCATAAAACTCATCATAAATAATCAAAGGAAACAACCATAATCACTTTCCAAGTAAATCTAAAACAACAAACAAAACACACTTCTAGAGGCAACTAAGAAAGCAAAGCACAAGGGAAACAAGTGGAGAGTGTCATCACATAGCCTACATGGGTTATCCTAGCCCTTCCTCCATCATGAGGCGTTGGCCCCCATCTATGGTTATCTTGGCCCTTCTTCCTACTTGAGGCGCCGACCCCATAGGGTGACTCATGCAGAGCCGTTAACCTCTTCTGAGGACGAGGTGATGACTTTTCTGACCATGACCTTCTCAGTCTCCCATTAGTCTGTGATAGCCCTAATGACTAGATGAGGTATCCAAGATTATCTTAATTTTTTTCTTACTACCCATCCCCCTAAGTTCTATTATTAGGTTTTCACTTGTTAATCTACTCTTACGTGGGTTATCCTGAGCCCTTCCTACTTTTGAGGCGTCGCCCCCCATGAAGAGCCACTCTCCTTGGTGACCCCCAAAACAAATCACAAGCAAGGGTTGTACCATAAAGAACAAGGCATTAAAAATCACTCAAAGACATGTGAGGCATTAACCGTCCCACTAAAACACATAATCAAAGTTTCCACAAAATCTCATACAACCCTTTCACAATGATGATACCACACAACTTGCTATAACAAGAGCACATAAGATGAGGATATCGATCAACACTAAAACTTAGCCCCTAGAAGTCTAAGGTTCCCAACCTCAATAACGAGTTCATAAAAACAACTGGGTTTCCCTGTCGAAAAGCCAAAACAATAATGTAATGATAAAAGAATAACCAACAAATTCTCAAGATTTCAACTCAAATCAACGTAATAATTTTACACATTATTTTCGCAACTCGAAAATAACAGCTGGTTTAATTACATTTTTAATCTCCATTTTCCCCGATACAATTTGAAATAAAGATTCAATAATAGCTTGACATAAACATATAATTTGCTTCCTTTTAATCAACCCAAATAACTAAATTTCATAATTTCACAGTTAAACCAAAACCAATAAATCATAACATTTATATTTTATGTATACATATATATACCTATATATATTAGCATATATATATATATTTCTATATCTATATATATACATATAAAATATAAGAATATTTAATTTTCTATTCTATCAAATTTATTTTATTTTGTCAGTTTCAAATTTTAGAGCAACTATTTTTTTTTTTATGTTTATTATATAAACATATATATATATATATATATATATATATACTTATATATATATAATATTTAAATCATAGTTTTTTATAAAAATAAAAAATACGGCACGGTAACAGATAGGCATGCAGTCCTAAGGACTGTTACGTGCGCAGTAGTAAGCCACGACTGGGGCAGGGTATGGCTTATGGCCGACCCCCCCCCCACCATAAAAAAAATTCGGCCCTTCACAATATTTTTTTAAAAAGAAAAGGCTTTTCAATCATTTTGAATAAAACAATTAACACCCCTTCAATATATATATACATATATTTTTATATGTGTATATACACAATTTTCTATATATATATATATAAATTTATATATGTATATATGTATTAATATATCAGAATATGATACAAAAGGACATAATAAATATATTCAGATATATATATACATATATATATATACATATATATATATACATATATATATATACATATATATATATATATATTTGAAACCCAAACCTATTTATCTCATAGGGGAAATAACTTTTCCAAAGGAAACAAAATTATAAACATACTGAACATCTTCATAGGTTCAAACAATAAATTCTTCCACAACCAACTTGTAAAAAAAAACACAGAACATTTTCAGAAACCCAGTTAAATGTCTTTCATCTACTTACAACCCAGAAAGATTTCTAAAACCCCCCTAAGAATTCTTTTCTTTCACAAGAAACATATTTATTTATTTTTATTTTTCTTTTGAATAAAAAAACTACAGAAAAAGAAAATGGAACCTGGAGTCCTGCACCTATTGAAAATTTGATGACGCTTCGCTTGATCCAAATATCCTTCTCAAAGAGCTCCCATTCCTTTCTTCAGAACTTCTCCACCAAATTCCCTCGACCAATTTTCTAATCTATTATTTTCTTCAAAAGAACCTCTCTTCCAGAACAATGAAAAACTAAATAATTTTTTTACAGAAAAGAACAAGAGAGAACCCAAATTCCCAAAACTCAATATTTTTGTGTAACTTCTGTCAATTTTCCTGTGAATGAAAATCTCACAAATTTTCTATTAAATAAAAACATATCTTCTTCTTTTTCGAAAGCTCCAAAAATCAAAATAAAAAGAAGTTTTCTAGTTTTATTCCCAACTTTACAGCCAAAACTCAACACTCATTGGTCATTTTCATCTTTTCTTTCTTTTATTGATTTTTTTCTGATTTAACAACACTTTTTATTTTAATTATGATTTTTTAGTTTTACTTGCAATTCACACAATTTAATTTCTTTAATTAATTTATTTCATAATTATCCTTAACATGCTTATTTAATTAAATTATAAAAATACTAATTTTAAATAATTTAATTTACACTTTTAAATAAATCACATGACTTTTAGTATAAGACTTTTATATTTTAATACAAATTATTCAAACACTATTATCAACATTTATTAACATAATTTAATTATATAAATTACATCATACAAAACACCAACGTAAAATAAATACCAAAAGTAGACTCACACAAACCACTATAATAAAATGCAAAAATGACAAAGGTCAAAGACGCACAATACCACTAAACAAGATGGTTTGACAAACATGGAACAGGGTGACTTACTTGTCATCTCTATTTCAACTTCATTCCCGTTGGGTTAAATTGATGCTCACCCTGTCCTACCGAAGTAGGTGGAATCGAGACTATGTACCTACAATTCCTGCATACAAACAAGGTTGTATACAACATGTATATATATAATCAAAACATTACATCGTGAGAAGGAATTGCAGTGTAGCAAGGCACTCGTAAATGAGTGGTGCTAAACTGTCCTCTCACCAAAGCTATACTAAAAAATACAACATTAGATATAAAGTAACATTTCTAAACTAACTGATCACATCATACAATAATTACTAAACCACTGCATCACAATGTATTACTGAAATCAAATTAAACATCACCAAACCATATGTAACCACCATGTCATATCATAATATCCATGTCCTCAAATGAAGTAGCATAATCATTAAGCAGTATAAACTATAAAATCTACCAATCCAAACAATAACAGTAACTATCAAAGTCTCAAAGTATCAAGCAAAAAACATAGAAAGATAACAAGTCCAAACAACAACATGAGGGGTATTACATGGATCACCTAGTCTCAAACCTCTTCCACTACCCAAAACACCTTTTGGAGTCAGATTAATGATGATAGAGAACATGGGAGTGGAGGCATATTCCCAGATGAGACAAATCAATTTAAATTTAAATCCAAACTTTCTTAGGATAGAAAAGAGAAAGTACCAAGAGAATTTATCATAGGTTTTAGATATTTCCAAATTTAGAGCCATATTTTCCCTTTTTCTTTTCTCCATAGAATGTAGGACTTAATGAGTAGTGAGGATCAAATCAAGAATTTTTCATCCTAGAAAAAATCCTATGGTATTCATAGAGATACATATGTGAAGGAAAGGCTAAATTTTGAGAACCAAGATCTTAGAGAAGACCTTATAGATAGTATTGCATAGGCTAATAGGCCTAAAATCGATCATATATATTTAATCTCCTTTTTAGGGATAGGGGAAATAAAGGTAGTATTCATTTGTTTGAATAATTTTTTTTTCTATTAGAGGTAGGGTTATGAGCTTGAGAATGTTTCATGTTAAGATATTTAAAGTAATCTATGTTGATTTTTATAAAATCCTCCTAGGAGATAATGAAAAATCATTCCTCATTTAGGATCTTTAAGATGGTATCCCTTTTCCTATGTTTAAGGGTATATTATTGGAAAATTTTGGTTTTTATATCACCTTCTATCAACCATAGAATATTTCATTTATATTTCCAAAACACATCTTCCCCTTAAGGGAGATTAAGCCACTCCAATCACAACATATTTTCTTGATTACAAGTATAAAGATTTATTTGATTAACTACCATTTTGCATTGAATAACTTCTTGAGTTTGCTAGAGATCGTTTATTTTTAGTTGAAAACATTACCGAAAATTAACTTATTCCACTCCTTAACCCTAATTTTTATGAGTTTGATATTTTTTAAATTATTTTAAACATTTTAGTCCCTTTTAAAGGATTTTTACATCATTCATCCATAAAGATTTGTAAATATGGGTGGGTTGCCCACATTATCTCATACTTAAAAATATTTTTTCTTTTTTTGTTTAACCATCCCATCTTAGTAGAAAAGGGATATCATCACATTTAATTCTTGTGAGGGAAACAAATTCTTATTAGAAATGATATACTAAGAGCTTTAGATATGGAAATGATCAAGCTTGACTTGAACAATTTTTTCCCTATTCTTTACTAGACCATGTGAAAGGGATCCTTCCATGTCTACACCCATGAGTCTAGCCTTGTAAATAAATTTTACTAGGAAAATCATATTATTAGAGAATTCTTCAATACCACCAAGTTTCCTTGAAGGGATCAGAGGCATGGTGAAATATTTAGTACTAGTAATCATTGAACCTTATGGGATTCACATATACAATTTGTTAGATCCTCCTAAATAGTTTTCTTAAATTTTTTCTATTAAAGGTATAAACATTGGAATGCATTTATTCATCCTTGGTATTTATGTTTAATAATAGGGTATGTGCAGGATCATGACAGCCAAAAAGTGGTGATATGATGGGTATGTGTAAGGTATGTGGCTGACGACTTTTTTTTACCCAAAATTGATGAAATGAAAATGGTTTTTAAAGGAGATTCCCAGCTTTCCACCAATATAAATTATGTTTTACTTTGAATTTAATGAATAATTATTATTCATTTTCTATTTGAATTACGACTAAAGTCCTGATTGATAGGCTGATTGAAAAACATATATAGCTTTCAAACGGTATCACATTTTTTGAATCTGAGACATGTGTCACATTCTATAGGATTCAAAAATATAAAAAAATGAATTTCATGAAGTTTTGACCAAGTTAAGGTGGTCAAAAATACAAGTTTTTATATATTTTAACTTATGTAATAAAAAATTCATAATTAATTATTTACTTGGAAAAAAATTACAAAAAAATATGCATCACATTGGGACATGAATCCTCTACTTATATCTAAAATATTATAAAAATATTATCATTTTATTATGGTTAGGGTGGTCAGATAGACACCTACTTATGAAATTTTTCCTTGAAATTTAAAATTTTCACCAAATAGATTATTATTTTTAAATAAACCTTGTAGTTTAGAAACTACATTCAATTTGCTACAAATTCTATTATTACATATTTTTTAAATAATATAGATAACTTATTCAAATTCTTACATCAAGTTGCCTAACTCTGATTTTTCTAAATTTTTTGCCACTTAAGGGCCTGTTTTTTCCATGATGATCCTACACATACCCAATAACATCTATATATATATTTTAAGTAATTAATTATGTGTACCTTCAAATAATTAGAATCCCACATAGTGATAATTCATCTAGATGTTTCCTCCACGATGCTTATACGATAGTCCACTCTTAGAGAAAAAAAATATTGATAATTTGAGAGAAGGTAGCCTTAGTCGTTTTCACTTCCTAAATCAAGATTATATCCAATTTACTTTTGGTAAAATAAAAACTTCTTATGATGATTATTTACCCCCTTATGTTCCAAGATAAGATCTTTATAATTTTTTATTTTTTCTCAAGGTATTCATCTCAAAGGTTTTTTTGTTACCACTAGAAACTTCCTTTATCATTTGTCTTAATCGTGTCTCCCTTTGATAAGGCCAACTAGATATATTATCAATTCTAACATGAATAATTTTGTATAATTACTTTGTGATATTTCTAATTTCCATTAGGATTTATCCGTTCCACCCCAACATTAGAATTATTAAAGAATAATTCATGAAATTTGATTCCTTAAAAAAATATATGGAAAATAGACCAATTTTTATAGTACTTCAAAAAATTTTACCTTGCAAAGAAGGGATGCATAATTACACTGAGCCTTAGTTGTGTTAAACTTATTCAACACATAAGTACTAGCCATTTTATTTCTATTCATACCACAAAAGACATGATAAAATAGAGCAAGCCCATGCATGAATAAATAGAAAAAGAAACAACATATTAGGGAGAGAAAACATGTATAAGGATACTAGAGGTGTAAGTGGTGAATAAAATGTACATAAACCACAAATAAAACCTACTATCAATTTAGAACGTGAGGAATGTTAAGAATAAAATATAATACAAATACTTAAACATAGAACACATAGATAAAGGGGATGAAAAAGGACAACAAAGGGAATAAAAACTCTCAAAAGAAACCAAAAAAAGAAATGGGAAATATAAAATGTGAAGGATACAAATAAAATTTATAGAAAATAGGACACTATGATGTAAAGAACTATTAGACCATCTCAAGCCATAGCCTAAAATTTATTGAGAAACACCAAGGAAATCTTGGCCCAATAAAAGAAATAAACCTAGTGCTTGAACTATTGCACCTAGCTTCACTACATCTACATCTAAAGGATAGCAATAAGATGCTTAAGATTACCATCCATATAGAAGCATGAATTGCTAGATTTTACTAAGAAAAGAGCTAGAAAAGACTAAATATTGATAGGCGTGTTAACGAAAAAGAGTGATTGACTAAAACTATCATGGAAATCATAGGATCACAATTATATATACCACTTCATCCTAAAATAGAAGTATATAAAAGTAATAATAAGGAATAAATTAAGGATCCACTTGGTACACATTCAATATTTATAAGTGGAAAAAAATAGATAACGAACCAAGGTATCCAAGAGTGTGAGAACTGACAAATGGAAAAAATGAAGAAGAGGTTAGTGAGAAAAACCTAGAGTTGGTAGTAGAGATAATAAAGTTGGAGGTATCTTGTAATAATTCTCCCTTAGTTGGCCAACAACCCCAAAATCTCTTAAAGTTTTATAGACTAGTTGTACATTATAATTCTTAATATAAACACCTATAAAATAAATATTGGAAACTCCTAACTATTTGAACACTACTAATAACACATTTTATAAAATTTGGAAACATTATTGTAATTGATAAAGGAATATTTGGATGGGATATCAAAGTCTAGATGTCTTGATAATAAAATACAATTCAAGTTTGGCAATAATGTTGGTAAGATAAAAAAAATCGATATAGATTCAATCGATAAGGTTACAAACCCATTAAGAAAAATGATACAACTTCTTCTAGACCTTTGAAAACTAATAATGATCACCTAATAGATACTTGTGATAGAAATTTGAAGGGTTCACAATCTAATTCTAAAAATTATAATGCACACCCAACATCTAATAAAGAAGACATGAATTGGGTATTACACATGGGTATGTGCAGGATCATGGTGGGCCAAAAAGTGGCGATATAATGGGTATTTGTAGGGTATATGGCTAATGAATTTTTTTTTACCCAAAATTGATGAAATGAAAAGGGTTTTTAAAGGATATTATCAACTTTCCACCAATATAAATTATTCTTTACCTTGAATTTAATAAATTATTATTATTCATTTTCTATTTGAATTACGACTAAAGTCCTGATTGATAGGTTTATTGAAAAACATCTATAGCTTTCAAACGGTATCACATTTTTGGAATCCAATACATGCATCACATTATATGCTTCACACACTATAGGATTAAAAAAAGAAAAAATGAATTTCATGAAGTTTTGACCAAGTTAAGGTGGTCAGACATACGAGTTTTTTATATTTTTTAAAATTCGTAATAAAAAATTCATAATTAATTATTTACTTGGAAAAAAATTACAAAAAAATATGCATCACATCTGGACTTGAGTCCTCTACTTATGTATAAAATCTTCTAAAAAAATATTATCATTTTTGTTGTGGTTAGGGTGGTCAGACAAACACCTACTTCTTATTTTTTCCCTGAAATTTAAGTACTACTACATTGAAATTTCAATTTTTCACCAAATAGATTTAAAAAAAAAAATAAACCTAGTAGTTTAGAAACTACATTCAATTTGCTACAAATTCTATTCTTACATATTTTTTAAATAATATAGATAACTTATTCATATATTTGCGTCAAGTTACCTAACTCTGATTTTTCTGAATTTTTTGCCACTTAAGGGCCTGTTTTTTCCATGATGATCCTGCACATACCCACATGTAAGATAAAATTAAAAAAAATAGATGCATTAGAAATAGAGGTTGTGTGCCACCTTAAAATGGACCAATAAGTATGATGCACATCTTATGGACATGTCCCTACCATAGAGGAAGATACATATATATATACAAATAAATATCATGGAGATATAAAATATTGGGGAAGAACATGAGGATAAAATATGTAGTAAAGAGTGATTGGGAGAGATAGGGGACATATGATGAATATGTCACATGAGAAGAATAATGAACATTTTTTATGCATGATTTAAATATATGATACATTACAAGAGTATATGATCTTGATATAATAAACGATCTTATCGTTATGAGATATACTTTTAAGGAGTATGTGTATCGAATTTATGTATATTGTTTTTATTGATATATCTATGAAAAACAAAAAGATTCTTTCTAATAACATCCTAATGCCAAGATTCAACATCTAAAACAATCAAGACAATCCTATATATAGTTTTTATATCAATAGAATTGTTCTCTTCATATGAATGCTTATGATATTTTGGTTTTGAGGGTCGAGGATGTGTTATTTCACCATATTGAGGGTTATATTTTGCATGATACTAGTGATTAGGTATGGGAGATGCAAATAGTAGCTATAAATAGTTAAATACATTAACTAAGATCCCTTAGTTGATAAGTTCACACTTTAGGAATTATTAAGATTATTTCCTTTTGGTACATCTCTAAATATGGGTTGATTATTAACTTATTTTAATGGGATTATTATTATTTCAATAGTACATTATGATCCTTTTCAAGAGTGATTCTAGACCTAACTATTTCTAACTATGAAGCTTATAATGGTGATTTAAATAATGGTAGTTGAATTAGAACCTAGTAGTCTTACCATGTGAAATAATCCTTGTAAAATGGGCAATAATCATATTTCTTCACAACAACCATATAGATACAAATTTATAAGTTGAATATGATACTTGATCAAAAAATTTGCGTGTTCTAGATAGCATTGATTGGGGTGCATCTATAATTGGTATGCGTGTGTTCATTACATCATGATACTAATTCGATATAACATATAAGAATACTATTAAATCATACAATTAGGATTGGTTTCCTACCTATTGTCTTGTCAAGGGCATATCAATAGATATGACCATCTTGTATGGTGACATAAACATATATAAAATATTTTAGTTGGTAATTGATATCTATGTGGCATCATTTCCATTGAAATATTATAATAATGACACCCTACCTTGTAATACCCCTCATGTTGTTGTTTGGACTCATTATTTTTCTATGGTTTTTGCTTGATACTTTGAGACTTTGATAGTTATTGTTATTATTTGGATTGGTGGATTGGGTAGTTTAGACTGCTACTTTATTTGATGACATGGATATTATGATATGACATTATGGTTACATTATGGTTTGGTGATGTTTAATTTGATTTCAGTAGAATATTGTGATGCAGTGGATTAGTAATCATTTTATGATGATATGATGTGATCAATTAGTTTAGCAATGTTTTTGATAAAGGGTAAAACGGGTTTTCTAGGGAGTTAGTTTAGCAATGTTATTTCATACTTGATGTTGTAATTGTTAGTATAGTTTTGGTGAGAGGATAGTGTAGCACCACTCATTTACAAGTGCCCTGCTACTCTGTAATTCCTTCTCACAATGTGATGTTTTTGATTATATATATACATGTTATACACAACCTTGTTTGTATGTAGGAATTGCAGGAACAAAGTCTCGATTCCACCTACTTCGGTAGGACAGGGCGAGTATCAATTTAACCCAACAGGCATGAAGTTGAAACAAAGATGACAAGGAAGTCACCCCATCCCAAGTTTTCCAAATCATCTTATGTTTTGTGGTATTGTGCGTCTTTGACCTTTGTCATTTTGCATTTTATTATAGTGGTTTTGTGTGTGTACTTTTGATAGTTATTTTACGTTGGTGTTTAGTATGATGTAATTTAAATAATTAAATGATGTTAATAAATGTTGATAATAGTGTTGGAATAGTTTGTATTAAAATATAAAAGTCTTATATTAAAAGCCATATAATTTATTAAAGATAAATAAATGGAAATGTGTATATTAAATTATTTAAAATTGATATTTTGATAATTTAATAAAAATAGCATGTTGAGGATAATTAATGAAATAAATTAATTAAATAAATTAAATTGTGTGAATTGCAAGTAAAACTTTCAAAATCAAAATTAAAACAAAAAGTGTTGTTAAATAGAAAAAAATCAAGAAAAGAAGGAAACGAAGAAAAGGACCAATGAATGTTGAGTTTTTTCCTAAAAAGTTGGTAATGATTTAGAAAACTTCTTTTAATTTTGATTTATAGAGTTTTCAAAAAATAGAAGATATCTTTTATTTAAAAGAAAAAATTGTGAGATTTTCATTCACGAAAAAATTGATAGAAGCTACACAAAAATATTGAGTTCTAGAAATTGGATTCTCTCTTGTTTTCTCTGTAGAAATTTATTTATTTTTCATTGTTATGGAAGAGAGGCTCTTCTAAATTAAATTTTAGATTAGAGAATTTAGCAAGGAAATCTGGAGGAGAAGTTTTGAAGGAAGAAAGAAGAGCTCTTCGAAAAGGATATTTGGGATCAAGAAAGGCTTCGTCAATTCTTCAACAAGCGTAGGACTTCAGGTTCCATTCTATTTCTTTTAGTTTCTCTCAAATAAGTAAAAATAAATATGTTTTCTCTATAAAAGAAAAGAAAATCTTTGTTTTAAATTTAACAGTTATTAGATAGCAAACTAGCAAAAGAAAATTATTGGGGTCTATGAAAATGTTTTGTACTCTTTTATAATTTTGTTGTAAAAAATTTGTTCCCCTCTAAAATAAATGGATTTTTGGATATATCTATATATACACACACTTTTGAAAAGATGTATACACACACACACACATATATCATGAATATATTTACACAGTGATTTATTGCAGAAAATATTTTTACTCTATTTTACATATATATATATATATTCTTATATATATAAAATATGGGTGAAGCCATAATAGTGGTTTACAATTTGATGGAGGAAGGAAAATTGAGAAAAAATGACCCCATGGAAAAAAAATTGGTTTTAGGGGTTCATGAACTACATGTTCGACCGAACCATAAAGGGGGGAACTTTCGAATTGCGCCCAACCAAAGGGTTCGAATGAACCCTGGTTCGCTAGAACCCTTGGGGGTTCCTTAGAACCCCCTGGTTCTAGCGAACCCCCTTTTTCCCTAATTTTTTAATTTGTTCACACAAAAAACCTAAAATTTTATGCTTTCAAGCTCCGGTTGAGGATGAAAATGGGGGAATATTTAGAAACCAAACTTGGAATCGAGTAGCCTTCAGAACGAGCTATCCAATGAATATAATTTTAGTATGTTTTGGTTTTATTATCTATCTAGTTTTATTAAATATAGGTTTTTCATTGAAAACAAAACTCTCTATTCTGCACAAGTGGAAAAATAGAAGATTATAAAAAAAATTTAAAAATATGAGTGCACCAGATATTGAAGTCCTTGATCCAACAAAAAGAAGAAGAATTTCGATACATACAATAAAAGTTATCGTGTCACGCTATGTCGAATTGTCATTTGATTGGAAGCACTATCTTAGAAACTTGATTAAAGAAAAAATATTGAATAAAAAAATATCTAACCAAGTGGAAGCACTAGATATCGAGTTAGAAATCTAAATTTGAAAGAATTGGAATTTTATCCTTCATGGAAAAAAAGTTATGCATATCAAGTGTCACTTTTAAAAATGTTGTTTTGAAAAAAACCAATTTTTGTGGGAGATGGAAAAAGAAGTGCAATCTGATTCCAAAAATTGAAAAAAATATTTTTAGAATCTGACAAAATATGACAAGACTCTAGTTTGCATCATCTTCAAATTCCTTACGGTTTAATCCCTATAGGTGCCCGAATGTGGAGATTGTGTTAAAAATATCGCGGTTGGCCAAAAATTGTAAACCACTATTGTGGGATCACACACATATATATATATATATATATATATTTACCCCTATAAATTTATTTATTTCAAAATTGTTATGGGGCCGAACCTGCATTGGCATTTATTTTAATGCATCCCTGTTTTATAAAAAAAAAAAAATGTTATGGTGGGGGATAGCTGGGCCGTACCCACCACCCTTGTGGCAGACGGTACTACCACAGCAGTCCTATGGACTTCTATGTGCAACAGTCACGAGGACTGTTGTGTGCAGTCCATTCGACTGGCTGCGGCCAACCTAGTATGTGAATTTTAAACTTTTTTTTTTGTTTTGTTTAATTATATATATATATATATTTATTTATTATAAAGTACTGACATGGGTATGATTTGGGTACCCAGCAGTTAGCCAGTTTAGATTATTTTTAAATTTGAATAAAAAAGAAAAGTAAATATACATATATTTTATATGTATATATATTTATCTATGCAATTATTTGTATATATATAAATATAAATAAATATATATATATAATATAAATAAATAAATATATATATATATAATATAAATGTTATGATTTATTGATTCTGGTTTAATTGTGAAACTATGAAATTTAGTTATGTTGGTTAATTAAAAAGAAGCAAATTAAATATTTATGTCAAAACTATTATTGAACTCTTATTTCAAATTGTATCGAGGAAAATAGAGATTATTAATGTAATTAAACCAATTGTTTATTTTGGAGTTGTGGAAACAATGTGCAAAAATTAAAATGGTTCCTTGAGTTATGACATCTTGTGATTTTGTTGTTTTGGCTTTTCAATGTGGGAACCAAGTTGATTTTATGAACCCGTTTATTGATGTTGCAAACCTTAGGTTTCCATAGGCTTAATTTTATTGTTGGATGTGTATCCTTGTTTTATGTGCCCTGATGTAGCAAGATATTCGTATCTTTATTTTGAAAGGGTTGTACGAGATTTTGTTGAGACTGTGGTTATGTGTTTTAGCAAGAAGGGTAATGCCTCGCATGTCATTGGTTGAGATTTAATGCTTTGTTCTTTATGGTATAACCCTTGATTTGATATTGTTTTGGGGTCTCCTAGGAGAGTGGCTCTTCGTGGGGGTCGGCACCTCAAATAGGAGGAAGGGCTCAGGATAACCCACGTAAGAGTTAGATTAACAAGTGAAAATCTAATAATAGA
The DNA here is from genome assembly GCA_007258455.2 of Sequoia sempervirens. Taxonomy (NCBI): domain Eukaryota; kingdom Viridiplantae; phylum Streptophyta; class Pinopsida; order Cupressales; family Cupressaceae; genus Sequoia; species Sequoia sempervirens. The sequence continues at coordinate 533,574,190 of VDFB02000015.1, read as the reverse complement.
ACTTAGGGGGAAGGATAGTAATAAAATAATAAGATGATCTTGGATACCTCGTCTATTCATTAGGGCTATCACAGACTGATGGTAGACTAAGAAGGTCATGGTTGGCAAAGTCGTTACCTCATCCTCTAGAGAGGTTAACTGCTCTGCATGAGTCACCCTATGGGGTCAGCGCCTCAAGTAGGAGGAAGGGCCAAGATAACCATAGATGGGGGTCGATGCCTCATGTTGGAGGAAGGGCCAGGATAACCCATGTAGGCTATGTGATGACACTCTCCACTAGTTTCCCTTACGCTTGGTTTCTTGGTTTCTCTAGAAGTGTGTTATGATTATTGTTTTGGATTTATTTTGCAAGTGGTTATGGTTGTTTCCTTTGACTTATTTTTAAAGTGTTATATCACTTTGAGTCTATTGTGATTGAATATTGGTCATCGTCGTTTATGATCTATGTTATCCTTGATGTTGTTATTGGAGTTATTGTACTATGTTTTCTTATAGGAGTTAGTCTTATGGAATTCATGGTCGTGGTTACTTGTCACCTTTGAGCACGAGGGTGAGTTTTTCTAAAACCCACGTGGTCAGGTGGAACGTGCTCTGCACCCGTTGGGTTCCCCATCAACATTCATTCTTCACAATATTTTTTAGATGGAGCTTGTGCGAGATATTCATCTTGTAATTCTGACATTAATTGTATTATGTATTTATCCCACATGTATGGGAGGTTTCATTGTATCTCGTGTATTGTGAACATGTAATGTATTAAAAGATGATGTATTGTGTATGCACCTTGTAACCATTCATAATTTATGAGATTCATTATGGTTGTATCATGTGGTGTAATTATACTTATACTTATACTTATGGATACATGGATGTTACCTTTGTAAATGGATGTAAGATTTATTAAGTTATTTAGCTTTATCTGTAATCTTTCGTTATGAGTTGTTTATGCGATGTGACCTCATGTGCCTCAAAGGACTTGATGTTATGATGTTAATGCATAATGTAATTATGTTGAATGGTTCATAATATGTGTACTTTGTATTTTATTATTTTTAAATGTGTTCATTGTTTTGTCCTTTGGGGTTTGCACGACGGGTGTTACATACCTTATTGCTATTCTATATGAGATAAGTTGATTATTACAATGAATTTAGGAAATGGTAGGTTTGGTTCCTTTCTACAAAATACCTAGATAAATGTGATAATATTCTTCCAAGTTTAAGGAATAAGAATTTAATTCCCCAAATACACATATTTTAAAAATGAATTTCCTAATTATAAGATCTCTGAGGATTTTGTTTTAGATACCTCTCATGATTGCAAGATCATTGATTTAGGCTATAATGTCATTTTTTTTCTTATTATGAAAATTCAATAGCTATATGGATATTTAGTTAGTGACGAAGACCTAAGAGAAATATTTTATGTTATCACCAAAGTTCAATTGATAACTTTCAAGATCTCCATTACCTCTTAATTTTTACTCTAGTAATTTACATTATTTTCAATACTATAATGAAGTATTTGGTTTCCTTTTCCATAGAAGTGGCTTTGTATTGATGCCACAAAAATCCTTTGTCATATCAAACTTATTTTCTTAACTTTTAGGATAATCATTTAAGGTTCATATTGATAGTTGCATAAAAACATTCATTTTTAATGTATTTTTAGTTTAGTTTATAGATACTAATATTTTATTCTTAAAGCATTATACTATTAATTTTTTTCAATCTACAAGGACCATGTCCAAATACTAATATTTTATTTATCCAAAATTATACTATTTTATGTTTTCAAACTACAAGGAGCTTTTTTAATGAAACTAACTAATTAAACTTATAAACTTCTAAATTTCAAGAAAATAAAGCAAGTGGAAATCAATATAGCTTTAAGATTTAATGGATATATCACAATATTTAGAAATATTACAAGATTGTTTATCAAAAAAATTATAGAGGATTTTATACAAACTCTAAAAATATCATAAATTATTTAACATAAATAATTTACACTTAAATTTACAACACATATTGATTATTTGTCAAAGAGACATTCAACTGTGGACATAAATAGGATCCTCACATTTGTAACATTAAAAATATTTCAAAAATGAGGGTTTTAAACACTAAAAATGTGAGTTTTCACTTGATTTATAGATGAATTGTCAATTCACTATTGCATCAATTTTTAAACAAATGGTATTTGAAAATGTTACAACTATGAATCTTCCTCTCATCCCTTAGCGTTCTTTTGTTTTAGCTATCAAAATCATTTAAGAAAAGTGGTTGTAGGAAATGGAAAACATAATGCACATTAGATTTTGTTTAAATAATATATGAATTGGGTAGATGACAGCAAACGGAAATGGCGTTGAAACTTGCATCGCCATAAACTATGACTTGGGATTTACCTATTTGTTGGCACTGATATTGATAACATACTTGAAAACCATGGCTCTAACAATTAAATGTTTCTAAGAAAAAAAAAGTGTAAAAAAGCTATTGGTTTTAAAAATTTGATCATAGTAGGAAAGAAAATATGTGGTATAGAAACATTGATGGTAGGACAAATTTGGAGGAAGACTATAAAGCAATAAACAAATAGCAAAGATTTTAAAATAAAGAGAATGTGGAGACCAATACTGCATAAATATTTTAAAAGTAAATATGTCCTCATTAAGAACATTTACTAAAGCATCACATGTTTTAAGAGTCAAAAGATAGATAGCAATATTACACTTCTTCCTCACCAAAAAAAATAATAACTGTCAATTTTTATTAGGTAAAATTTATCTTTGTAAAAATAGCCAATTAAAAACAGCCCATTTAAGATATTGCCCAACTCAAACGACGCATGACACACGAAAAACGAGCATTTTCCTGGAAGTGCTGGTTGTCTTCAAATAATTTTCTATCGAACGTATAAGACAAGGTTTCGTACAGCAGGAGATTTCCTGGTTGAGTCGATTTCAATGGCATAGGAGTTAGTCCACAGATTTCACGACGTGTAGTGGTGGTGGAAAGAGTGGGCTAGTGGAGACACCTCAATATGGGAGATGGGAAATAGTTGGCACGATGCAAGACCAATAACAACAAATGATTATAAAATTAATGGTGGCCAGTCTTGAGATGCAGGACATTACAATCCAACACAGCTATAAATTCAGGAGTAATGCAGCATATCAGTAAGTCAGGGAAGAAAAATCAGTCAGAGGAGAGAGTGGAATTATATTCATTGAAAAGAGGGAGTGGAATTAAAGACTTTATTTTAGCTTGTGTGTCTCTGTATGGCAGCTGCCACACTGCTTACTCTAAGATCACTCATTATCATTCCAAGTAAAAAGTCTAGAATATTTTAGCAAAACCTTTAGAAATTGAGTTACGAGAGAGGAAAAATTGAGAAGTGTGATATATTTTGCGAGCCATCCAAAAGAAAATCAAGACTTAAGCCGTCATTAAACAAATGGGTCTTTCTATATTTCTTGTTCCAGTGTTAGTTTGGGTTATAATTACCCTCTATACTTTCCCCTTGTGTGTTCCCGTAGCTTGGGGAGAGAAACAAGGTGGGTTTCATTATCATGCACTGGGTATCGCTGCTCGGCTTAGAGAAGTGAGCTCCCCTCCGCTGGAAGTATATAAGACCTATCAACAAGAGAGGGACGTGGGCAAAAATGAGTGGAGGCTCCAAGTTTTCCACAGAGATAGTCTAGTGAGGGGAAACATGAGCTACGAGCAGAGATTTAGAGAGAGGCTAGAGAGGGAATCCCGACGGGTGAAGGCGCTCAACTGGCGGGTAGAGAGAAAGCTGAATGGGAAGGAGATAGAAAGAAGAATAGAGCGCAAGGCCAAGATTGAGGATTTCGGAGGTGAGGTGACGTCCGGCATGATGGAAGGCAGCGGGGAATACTTTACCCGCATAGGCGTAGGAACGCCGGCGAGGGAGCAGTACCTCGTGTTGGACACGGGTAGCGACGTGGTGTGGGTCCAGTGCAAGCCATGCAAAGATTGCTACGACCAGGCCGATCCGGTCTTCGATCCGTCCTCCTCGGCTTCCTTCACCTCGATTTCATGCAGTTCCGCTGTTTGCAGTGAGCTTGAGAAGTCTGGCTGCAACAGCCGCGGGTGTGTGTATCAAGTAGCATATGGAGACGGGTCTCGTACCGTCGGGAGCTTCGCTACGGAGACTCTCACATTCGGCAACACAATAGTTCAAAATGTGGCAATCGGGTGTGGCCATGACAACCAAGGCTTCTTCGTGGGTGCTGCCGGGTTGATTGGTCTCGGGGCCGGCGCTTTCTCGTTCCCTTCTCAGCTCGGGTCATATGGTACCAAGTTTTCGTACTGCCTAGTCGACCGCTCGTCCGAATCCTCGGGCGCGATCGACTTCGGCCCAGACTCGGTCTTACCCGTCGGGTCCGTTGTCGTCCCACTTCTCCGAAACCCTCAACTCGGTACGTTCTATTATGTTCCACTGACGGCCATCAGCGTTGGCGGGATGCTCGTTTCTTTTCCGCAGAAGGTCTTTGAGTTCGACGAGATGGGTCGGGGCGGCGTGATAGTGGACTCGGGCACGGCCGTCACACGGCTGCAGAAGGACGCTTACGAAGCCATGCGTGACGCCTTCGTGCTGAGCACCCAACATCTTCGACGAGCAGAAGGGATGTTCTTATTCGACACTTGCTATGACTTCGCTGGCCTCCAAACGGTCCTCGTTCCCACCGTGAGTTTCCATTTTCTCGACGGGGTCACTTTGACTCTCCCAGCTAAAAACTATATGATTCCTGTGGATATTATGGGGACTTTTTGCCTGGCTTTTGCACCCACAACGGGCAGTCTGTCTATCATAGGCAATATTCAGCAGCAAGGAGTCCGGGTATCTATCGATTCTGCCAACTCTCTCGTTGGTTTCGCTATCAACCAGTGTTAATTCATTAAGAATAGAGAGGCCTGTAGATGAGATGCATTAACCAACTATTAGTCACGTCTCTGGAAACCGTCTGCTTCGGCGTTTTGTTGCCCTTAGTTGTGTACGACATGTTTTAGACCGTGTAAGACTACAGTAGTATTGTTATCGTATGAACATTAATGTGTTTCTCTGTTATGCTGCATTAAAATCTAGTCCGGTTGTCAGGGGAACGTGGGAGCGTGCTTAGAAATATTTTCTTCTTGCCAATGATAAATGTAGTTTCTTCTCCATTAGTCTTGAACTAAAGATGTGTTATTTGATACATGTTACGTATTCCATCCACTCCTTTTCAATCAAGTAAAACTCCGAAATTCCCGACATCCACCCTTATTATTGCCACTTCTCTCGTGCTTTTTTCTATCATTTCGATCTCTACTCTTAACTTTTTGGAATCCAACGCTTATCACAATTATTCTACAATGGAAACTGAAGTCTATGATATAAGTCAAGATACTATTGCTCCCCTCCCAATAGGATGTCATTCTCGTAGAGTTTTGAGTTTTAGATCCCACAAGAATGATAAAAGCTAGTACATGATGAGTGTACATTGTTGATCTTATTATTATTCTAGGAAGATTTCATCTCATTTTTATTCTAGAATTCCTACAAGAATTTTTCAAATTTGTAAAATTATTACCAAATAGAAAATAAAAATTTAACAAAAGAGGTAGAATTAGAGTATGTTACAAATATGTTAGTAAAGAATATATTAATAATAAAATATTCACATTGAATTTATGTTCAAAGTGAACTTCAATAATAAATGTCAATTGTTTGATAGATTGGTTGTGTCAACGCTATCAAAGAATGACTAAGCCTACAAACAGAGATGGTTTTGATGCATCTTTTGATTAAGTTAATTCTTGATCCTATTTAATGTAACAACATACATAAATATTCCAAAAGTAAACATATTCAATACGAGAGTAATATCACTATAACTTTGAGACTGATACCAAATAAAGTATACACAATTTGAATTATTATATCATTATTTATACAAATATTGATAACAACAATACATATCAAACTTGATCAAAGTGGTCATGTTCTTTTCACATCAATATAGAGAGCTAAATACCACAAAAATGATAAAAGCTAGTACAAGATGAGTGTACACAATCTAGAGATTATTTGTTGATCATATTCTTATTTTAGAAAGATTTCATCTCATTTTTACTATAGAATTATTACACAAATTTATCAAATTTGTAGAGTTCTTATATAAATCAAATAGAAAATAAAAATTTAGAAAAAGAGTAGAATTAGAGTATGTTTCATAATATCTCATTAATATATATTTAATGTCAAAACCCAATTCAAATGTATTCATATAATAATAGGGATATAAATACAAGTTATAATAATAAAATATTCACATTGACTTTATGTTCAAAGTGAACTTCAATAATAAATGTTAATTGTTTGAGATTGGTTGTTGTTGATGCTAACAAAGAATGACTAAGTCTCTACAAATAGTGATGATTTTGATGCATCTTTTGATTAATTATTTCCCGATCCTATTTAATGTAACAACATACATAAATTTTGAAAATAAAACATATTCAATATGAGAGTAATATCACTACAACTTTGAGATTTATACCACAAAAATTACACAACTTGCATTATCACATCATTATTTGTGTAAATATTGATAACAAAGATACATATTAAACTTGATCAAAGGGGTCATTTTCTTTTCACATCAATATAGAGAGCTAAATATCACAATTGATGAGTGATCAATAAAATGAAATCACACATTTCTCTCAATATTTGTGCATCCCATAATAAATGAATACATAATCCATTTGTTAAAATAATTTTGCATAATAAAATCTCCTTTTGCTCTCATCTTCACACCCTAAGAAGAGAGAACATCATCAAAATTATTCCCAACATACCACCAAGTCATAGGCTTTTTTGTGCTACTCCATAAGAGAAGTCCACCTCATCATGAAAAGTCTAGCTAATCATGACTAACATAACTAAAATTTGTATGTTAATGATGTATTTGACATTATGCAACCTATTTAATGCCCAACAACAACAAATATCTATACATATGTCCTTGCACACATGAAGTGACTTAAATTAATTCAAAAAATTCCTTGCACTTTTTCATATATACATTTTTTGTGAAATATACTCATCCAAAAAACATGATCATGCAAACATTTTAGTACTTAGTTTTTCCTCACAAATTTTGTTATTTATCTCAAATGATTTATTTTTCACAAATAAATATTTTTTACACTTTCAAATGATCTATTAAATCCATTTAGTTGGGTAAAGTATTCATACTGTAAGAATTATATCTATTAATTTCCACATGTACAATTTAACTAAATCCTCTTTTTTATTTGTAGGAATAACCAATAGGATATACTTAACTATCTATATATTCTCATTTTTAAACAAAATAAATAAATTTTACTAGTTGTATGCTAGCCATGGATTCATCATAAATAAAAGTTACTAGTTGTATGCTATTTTTGGATTCATCATAACTAAAGTTATAGGTTACATGATTGATGTGGATTAATTTGTGACTATTGTAAGAAGTTGCATGCATTCATGAATGGGTTCATAGCCACCATTAACTTAAATAACCTAATTGTAAGGTTAAACTTTCATATAATCTCAAAATATAAAACAACTACTTAGTTATAAACATAGCAACCTGGCATATTACAAGGCTTGTTTTATAACAATATCATACTAGAACTTTTGTATAGTAGATAACACAACATTGACCTAAGTAAATCCACCTTATATTCTCATTTCGTTAATAGTGTTGTAATTCTTATTGGATTAATTTTATTAGTCTATTTGGCTTACTTTTTTAACAACTTTATACTTCAAAATGCTAAGAGAAAAAAATATTTTATGGTTCAAATTTTATAATCATTGGGAAATTTTAAGGTATATAATATATATCCCAAACCAAGGAATGGGGAAGGTACTGATCTATCTTAACTACTAGCACCCAAAAAATAATAATGTGGAAGTCATGTTTTGGAAACCATATCTACCTTCCATAAAATGCACAAAGGGTTTTGAAGTTTTATTTACTTACAAAAATATTATCTAGCCACCATATAATGCACTGAGAGTTTTAACACTTATTAATTTATTTGAACTAATAGGGTATGCTTCTTCCCAACTACCATACTTAATGGGAGGAAAACAATAATATTTATTAAGATTTCCAAGCATTCCAAGTATTGCAACCCAATCACCCAATATTGGGACATGCTTAGTTTTACTTAAAATTCTAATTTACTAGCTAGTTATTTGACATTCTAACCTAACACTATGTAAAAGTGAAAGCTAAAACTATGATTTTTCTTACAAAATCTATTAGTGTCATTATTGATTAATTTTCTTTACCATAATCATAGTTTGACACTTCAAAAATATCCATTTTTTAAGTAAGCAATTAGTTTACCATACCTTCAAAAGGCAATGACAATGACATAATCTATCCAACATAGATAGGTGTGGTTCTAGACTTTTCCTCTGCTTTTCCATTTTCTTCTTGTACATTTACTTTCTACCAAATCAAGGATAAAATCCCTCTTTTTTCTAACTACATGGAGGGATAAAATTGTTATAATTTTTTACATGTATTCCCTTTTGTGGATAGTTGGGGTCACATGTCTCTATTAATATTTAAACAACAAATAATTTCCTACCTTTTCTTTTAAAATTATTTAATGTTAAGCATTTTTCTTAACAAGAAACGCTAACAAGTATTTCTATGCCACCATTTTATATAACCATAAATTATTTAATATTGTAATTTCCTTTTCCTAATAAATGTATCACACTATTATCTTCTACTTATTCAAGCACATCAAACTAGGTGTAGTGTTGTAAATTGCATACACTTGTAAATTCACACTATGTTTCATGTCCACTTTGGTTTCAATCCCCTTGGTGTTTGTAGGTTTACTTCAACCCTTGCATCAACCCTTTTCATTCTCAAGGTGCTCAAACCTTCTTTTTCAAGGTCACTTTTTCATATCACCTCTATTTCGGCCCTATTCTTTTCTCACCTCCTATCATTTTTCTAGAACAAATTATCTATCTATGCTATCAATCATGGATGTTCATGCATAGTGCTAGTATCCCACTAAAATTTATTATTCAAAATCAATTTATGATATTTTTTCCATATGTCACTTTTCTAGGTCATTAGAAATGGCTTGAGATAATTCCTATAGATACCTAAAATTATCCTAATTTGCAAGCAACACCTTTTTACTAATTTTCACCCTTTCCCATAATGATTAAATAATACCTTATTATTTAATTAGAATCAAATATCATATTCTACTATTAACTAAGTGAATTTATGTTATTTAAATAATTCATTCTAATTCATCCTTTCTAGCTAATTAAATAAATCCTATTTATTTAATTATATCCCAATTATCATTAATCTTCTTGATTAATTAAATAAACTTTATTTATTTAATTGCATCACTAGTTACACTTATTCCTCTATTTTAATTAAATAATTATCATTAATTTTTTAATTAACATTTAAAACCCTTCTTAAATTAGATAAATTTTATTAATTATTTAATTCCCTTATTTCATCTCAACATTATTCATTCAGTATTAATAAATATTTACATTTTATTTATTTATTTATTAATCCTCACTTGCACATTCCTCCAATAATCAATTATTATCATGCATATTTCCCTCAAACTTAATGATCACTCTCTCTCAATCGATTGGATAATCAATTCTAGTTCACTTATCAATCAATTCACTTTACTCCTACTCACGTCGATTATTTTGAATCAATTAAGTTAGTTAACTGATTGTCAATATTAGTTAACTCTTCAATCAATCCTTCATGCATTAATTGGGAAATCAATTCTTCTCAACAATCATCAACCATTTATCTTGATCTTGCACCTCCTAATTTTGAGCATTCATTCAAATCTAGCAACTCGATAAAATAAGCCCTCACATCATGTTGATGGCTAACCACAAAATTTGGTACTTTTGCATCATTGTGATCATCTAACACACTTGAGATTAAAGAGAAAGAAGTGAATACTAAAATTTGAGAGAAAAAAAAGAAAATAAGTACAATGAAAGTAATTCATGTCATCATGGTGAAGGTAAATGTATTGTTATTTGAATATAATTTCATTCTAGTTTTCTTGTTTTAAATTGATTAAATTGGATTTGTATTTGAATATAGAACAATAGATTTGTGGTTGTTGTTTTAATTATTTACCTCCATTATGACCGACAACCATTTTCCAAGTTACAATTCTAAATGATTTGCCAACCTCTTCCCATTTTAAAACATTTTTTTCATTTTAAAAATATTTATCTCTTTTGGCTTTCTTTCACTCTCAATATCACACACAAAACTCAACCACTTTTTATAGCATGTTAAACACTTCACAACATTATTTTAACTTTATCTTGTGTTGTTTAGCTTTCTCAAGCCTTGTAGATGGTATTGTTCTTTTTATCTTGTTCCCTCGAGCACCTTGGGATTACCACATCCCTTTAATATCTCAATTTTAGTTAATGTTCTAACTTCTAGAAACTTAGAATAAGAACACCCACTATTTTATTTGTTTTTATCTATTTTAGTTATCTCTAGAGGTTGAAAGACCAAAACAAGGGTTTGATTGAGACAAATCCCTAAACAACCCTAAAAAAATTTCTTATCTTGTTATGTTTGTAGGTTGGATGGATTTTTGAAATCAAGCTGTGAATTGTAAGAGTTTTTGGTGTGACTAGTATAGGACAAAAACATGACATAAGGATGTCCATGTGTCACGTTGGTGTCCTTGACTAAGACTCTTGAATTTCAACCATGGGTCCCTTAACTTCTATATTTTTCATTTTCATAATTAATAAAGTTTATTTTTCTTTTTATTTTTATATGTTTTCACTAGTTTATTTCTCCTTAAGAATTATACTTATTCAATTTTATTTGAATTTATTTAGTGAAATTTACTCTCTAAGGAACCTAGATTTCCTTTTTCAGAGTCAACTTTCCTTCATTACACATGGCAATATTTATTTTACAATAAAAAGAATAATTCTACAAGCCACTACATGTTTGTGTGTATATAGTCATCCATGACATGTCACCCTTGGATGGTTAAACTCCTCTTCTTAATGATACTATCTCTCTCTATGAGAGGTTCAATACCTACCCTATCAGTCTCACATGGAAACACATTATAGTTAGTCTATTTTCAAAAAAAAATTAACTAAAACTAGATTATTTACAACATTAATACCTATTATATAAACTTCATTTAACATAATCTATATTTTTAGAAAATAATAGTTGTAAGTTCTCATGATTACCATATATATTAGACAGCCAAATGAAACACATATATAAGAGTGATACCATGGAAAAATTAGGGTTGTGTCAAAATTAGGTCTATGGCATCCCTCCACATAAAAAATAATCATTGTTCTAATGACTAGAGGTATGAATGGAAAATACACTAAAAAAAAAGAGAAAATGAGTGTTGTATTTCTACAAAATCCTCCCACATATCATTTTGCTTTGAATATTAGTCCCATTGGACTTTATATTGAATCAATTCCTTTATTGTACAATTGAATTTTTTGCTCATTAAGGATTCAAAGAGATTCCACTAGAACTCACCCTAGATCCTAATCTTATAAGGCTCGCTAATCAAGAATATGAGAGGCATTTGGATGATAAGTATATGCATGCAAATGAAAAAAAATGAAATAGAATCAAACTAAGATTGATTCAAACACATGCAAACCTCCAATTGAGAATAATGTAATTTTTTTCTCATTTATGATGTTGGTGCTTAATTCACCAACATGACATTAAATTCTCTAGATATAAAATTGATATGAATTAGATACAAAATGAATGTGTAATTGATGATTGAGATGGGTTTCATTTATACATTCATAGAATAATTTGATGAATAGCTAGGATTGAATCTATGACCTAAGATCTTATCATTAATTTGGGGGAACTGGTGAGGAGATGTGGCATGAATAGGTGGCTTGCATATTATTTTAATTTTTAACTAAAATAGTTATATTTTTTAATTAAAATAGTTATATTTTTTAATTAAAATAGTTATATTTTTTAATTAAAATAGTTATATTTTTCAACTCAATGTGACTTGAGATTTAATAGATCTGATTGATTAGTCAACTACCTACATGAAGGAGTTAATTGAGTGCATTAGAGAGTTAAGAGAAGTTGACTATTGCATTGAATAATTAACTAATTGTATGGATGAGTGAACTGGATTTGATTAATGAGTGGGACCAATGAGTAAGTTTAAGTGGACTGATTAGACTAATTAATCAACTAGATGTTTTATAATTAATCAATTTAATAATTAATTAATTAAATTTTTGGTATGCATATGTGATAAAAATAATTATTAATTTTTTTAATGCATAATATGCAAGTAAAATTAATTAAGTGGGTAAATATGGATAGTTATGAATAATTAATTAAATAAATGGATGAAAGATGATAGTAAAATTTAATTAAATAACTTATGAATTATTTAATTAAACTATTAGGTGTTAGGAATCCTAGGTGATAAGGTGATGATGTTTGTGTACTAAGTGAAAAGGTGATAAATTAGAGGATAATTGGATGAAACTAAAACCTAGGTGATTAGGTAATAATATAATTAGATGGATGATAAAGCAATGTAGTGGTTATGATCAAATATTCTAAGAGATTACAAGATGAATCACGTGATGATTGGTTGAAATTAAAGATGCAAGTGAAGGTGATATTTTTAGATGTCTATTAGAATAAGAATAAAAGGGCCAATACCCATTACAAAAATGCCATAAAGGCCAATGAGGGGCTCACAAGGAGTGAAACGCCTATAAAATTTAAAGCAAAAACTTAAATAGTCCAACTAGTAGAAAGAAACTGAGACAAAAAACAAACCAAAGACTAACAAGGGACCAAAAAACACCTAAAGGTCTCCTAGCAACTTAAGACCACTAATAACCTTCCACTCTTGAGCCAAGAAGTTGAGCTTATCCTCAAAAGACAAGGGGCCCTTTTGAATAGCCTAAGTATCCACTGTATTGTCTAGAGCCAAGTTTTCCACCACCTTACCTTTCTTAAATGTGTGTGACTATCATCATCGCTATCCTCAACCACCCGTTTACCATGACTTTTCATTATCTCTTGTTGAAAGATATGGGTGGTGAGAGCGGTGTTCTTCACAATCTCCTTGTCGTAATTAGTTATAACTTGGAGGAACTACATGGTTTTTTATTGGTTCTTATGAATAGCATCAATATCCATTTGTAAATTCTTTTTACCCTCCTTTGTGCCCACAAGAGTTATGAGATCTTTCACCTCCTTGTCCTAGTTAGCCCAATGCTCAAACAACTTAGCCAAGGAGGCAATAATATCCCAATGGCCACTATCCTCCACCTCTCTAAGCCACAAGACTTGTTGCTAAAACATATTGTTTTCCAAAATATGGATTCTCTCTTTGGTAGTAACAAGCTGACCCAAGAGCCACTTGAGGATGTCATTTTGGATCCATTAGTCCAGTCTCTAATATTTTATTAATTTTTTTGTGAAGGGGGTCACTAGAGGCATAGTTGCCAAAACCCACCCTAGGTTTAGCATGGATCCTCTCCAAATTGATGTATAAATTAGGGGAATTTTCAATTCTAGGGTTAGTGACAAGGGGTATTGGGGACATTAGAAACCTCCATGTGAATAGAGGATTGTGTGGGAGAATTGACAGAGTTGGAATTCCATGACTCGTGGTCTAAGTTATCTAAATTATCAGATCCAAAAGTAGAAATAGGAGTGGGCTTCGATAGGAGAACAAATGTAATGGGGACAAGAGGGGTTTTACCACATGCATGAGTAATACGATGAGTAGTGAGTGGGGTTTCATCCAAGGTGATGGAGGAGCTGGGGTCTGTAGGGGGTTCAGTGGGGTCACGAATGACCAAAGTGTTCTTTTCAATAATGGTAGGAGAGGATAATAGAGTAGCTTGGTAATGGAAGAGGCAAAATATAAGACCCTAGTGAATTGGTAAATTCTTGATTTTACAATGGACATTTTTGATAGATTGTTCAAGAGAGGAAAAAATCCAAAAGGAAAAGTTCATCTTTAAATTATAATAGAGATGGTTTAAAAACATAGGAAACAAATGGGAATGAAAGCAACATAAGCGGCCCTCAAGCATTACATACCTCATCAAGACTTCCACTACCTTACTCCAAATGACGGGAAGGTCAGCCCTAATGAAGCCATTTTGGAGTTTGTTCACCTTTTCTCCCTCTTTCAAAAAGCACTCCATATCTTTCTAATAATGACCCTTAAGCTTATGGGGAGTGAAAAAACCCTCCAATAGAAGCCTCGTCACCTCAAAAATTAGCTCAGCAGTCACCATGAAGGAGCACTGACCAATGGTGATAGTGACATTCTCCTAGGAGGTAATGAACTCCATAGAAAGCTTGGGCTCATGCCCTTGCATGCCTTCCACATACGAGGCCAGCTTGCCCCATTGAATGATGGGACAAACCTCCTTGTCATTCACCCCCATGGACGAATTCGCAAACACCAAGGGAAGGAAACACAATCTATAGAAATGACAATATGAATATGAATACCAGAGCCACAAGTAAATATGTTTATGAAAATATTGCTTAAAGGGATTAATTTTCCATAAGTGAAAATCATGGATCAAAGGGAGTTGATAGTACTTTGGCATCATGATAAATTAATTTGTACACATGCCCAAGGATATAATAAATATGATCCCAAATAAATAAATTAGGGGTGAAGACACCAATGTTAGAAATAACATCCACAACTTTATTGCCATTTATAAACACATGATTGGATCTACAATTTCCAAGGGAAATCATGAGATTACAAGATGACGACACATGGTCCTTGAGTGACCAATAAGAATTAGCCTTCCCCATTAGGATGATAATAGTATTTATGGAATCTCCCTCAATGACCAAGTTGGAAAGCCCAACATGCGTGGCAATCTAAATGCCATGAAAATTTGTCACCACCTTAACAAATCTAGACAATTGCACCTCTAAAATCATTGCACGAGCCAAAATCAATTTACCATTATGATCACGTAGCTATATTGAGATAGCTAGGTATGTGTAGGATCATGATGGGCCAAAAAGTGGCAATATGATGGGTATGTGGTGATGACCTTTTTTTTTACCCAAAATTGATAAAATGAAAAAGGTTTTTAAAGTTGATTCTCAACTTTCCACCAATATAAATTATGCTTTACTTTGAATTATGACTAAAGTTCTAATTGATAGGTTGACTGAAAAACATCTATAGTTTTCAAACAATATCATATTTTTTGAATCCAAAACATGTGTCACATTCTATGCTTCACATACTATAGGATTAAGAAAATAGAAAAAATGAATTTCATGAAGTTTTGACCAAGTTAAGGTGGTCAGACATATGAGCTTTTTCTATTTTTTAAAAGTTGTAATAAAAAATTCATAATTAATTATTTACTTGGAAAAAAAATTACATAAAAATATGCATCACATAGGGGCATGAGTCTTCTACTTATATCTAAAATTTTATAAAAAAATATTATCATTTTATTGTGATTAGGGTGGTCAGATAGACACCTACTTATTTTTTCCTTGAAATTTAACTACTACTACATTGAAATTTCAAATTTTCACCAAATAGATTTTTATTTTTTTAAAAAAAACCTACTAGTTTAGAAACTACATTCAATTTACTATAGATTCTATTATTACAAATTTTTTGAAATAATATAGATAACTTATTCAAATTTTGACATCAAGTTGCCTAACTCTAATTTTTCTAAATTTTTTGCCACTTAAGGGCCTATTTTTTCCATGATGATCCTACACATACCCAATTGATATATGAAAAAAATGATGATATGCCAAAATAATGTGGATGAAATGATGAATGTAGAAATGGATTATATTAAAATGATTGTATGTCCCTATCACATGTAATCCCACAATACTAGTTTATAATTTTTGGCAAAACTAGACATTGAACTGATTTTTTCTAACTAAATCTTCACTTTTGAACACCTATAGCTACTAAACTGTGAGGAAATTTATGAGGGTGCAAACTAGTGATTTATGACACTTTTTTTGTAGATTCTAAATATATTTTTTTCAATTTTTTTGGAATCAAATTGTACTTCTTTTTCCTTCTCCTTCAAAAACTAGTTTTTTTTTCAGTAAACACCATTTTTAAGGAGTGATGCTCACCATATACAACATAAATTTTTTCCATGAAGAATAAAATTCCATTTTTTTTAAATTTAGATTTGCCACTACGATATCTAGTGCTTCTAATTGGCTTCATAGTTTTTTATTGAATATTTTTTCCTTAATAAAGTTTCAAAGTCAAACCAACTACAATTCAGACATAGGAAAACTATATACAACATAATTGTTTTTATGTACCAAAATTCAATTTGTATTTTGTTGGTGAACCATATATTTTTGTGGTGTGCTATGGACTCTCTTGCACTCTTAGGGTTTTTCACCTAAAGGAGAGAGATAGACCCAAAATCCTTGGTGGTTCACTCAAACTAATGCAAGTATAATGGAAATATGAAGGAAATGTGGACCTAGATGAGATAATCTAAGTGTAGAAAATAGAAAAAATACAAGTTGTTTGAAAACACATTGTGATATCAAAAACACCTAGAAATGAATGCAAACTGTAACATAAATGAATGAAACTGAATGTGTGCACCTAAGATCTTGTTGTAGACTGGAAATGGCTTTTGGAATGCTTTTGATGTTGAAATTTGGCCTACAGGGACTCATTCGCCATTCTAGGTGAATTAGTCCCAAATCTAAGAAATTGTTCTCGAGCTCATTTTAGATAAATAGGTATCCAAAACTATAGAAAACCTTTTTCAGGCCTGGAAGTGGGACTCATTTTCCACTGATGGAGAATCAGTTCACTTTTGAATTTCTAAAAATTCCAAAGAGGAAATTGAAGCCCTCAATCTGCACTTTGGTTCATGATAGATATCTACCTCTAAAAGTCTGATTTTTGGTACTAAAAGTGACTTTTAGTGGATATTTTGGCTTTGCAAGCAAGGAGATGACTCCAATAAGTCTTCAACTTATTATTCAATGATTTCTAAGCCTCCAAGTTTCCTAAATATGCAAACACACAAGAAGAGAAGGAAAAATGTTGGATGTTAGGGCATGGGGGTTTGCCTTGGTCAAACCCTTTTTTAGGTAATTAAACCAAAATGTAGAAATAATGTAATGAAGCATACAAAAATGGATTTAATAAGGGCCTATTAGTGATGGTGTAAAGAGTGGATAAGGCCAAGGACACAAAGTTCAAAGTGAAAGTGTGATTAAATACATTTTTCATCATTAAAATAAGGTCCATATAGCCTAGAAAGGCACAATATCCAATGTGAATGTGTAAGACACATTACAACACTAGATTATCATTAATTTTAATTTACAAGCCTTCTATATTAGTATGATAATGCTATTAAATACATTTTATAATGTTGAATTAAGGGAAAATGGGTTTATTAAGTGTTGAGAGGTGTGAAAGTCCTTTACAACACTTTACAACACCTTGACAAGACATCAATAAATGCATGTTATTCAATTTGCAAGGTTCCAATACCTAGTGTGGATGTGTAAAATACCTCACAACACTAAATCAGGGCCTTATTAAGTCTAATTTATCATCAATTATTCCCCAAATAAAGCAAGTTTCCTTTTCTCTATGGTACATTTAGCCCCCACTTTAGTGAGAGGGTGAACTTACTTCAAACTCACACTAAAGTAGACATTCATGATATGCCCAATCATACCAATACAAATGACAAAGGATGACAATGATCAAAAGGGGTTGCACAAGCCTCCAGGACCAAGATCCCATAAGCACAAAAGGACACGTACAAGGTGTATGATTAAAACAAGATACATATAATCGTGCAATGGCAAGAGCTAGAAGGAAGGGAAAATGAAAAGGTGGATCAAGCTTTGACCATTTTTCCAACACGTTGTGGATTAGATCTAGGCTTTTTGTCCAAAAATGTATACTCACTCTAGGGTGATGAAACTCTTGGTTGTTCACCAAGTGAGAAGGCCCAAGTATACTCACTTTGGGGCCATGAAACTTTTGGTTGTTTGTAGGGTGAGAAATCCATAACTTACTCACTCTGGGGCCACAAAACTTCTGGTTATTCGTGGGGTGAGAAATCCACAAGGTGGCTATGGGAAAAGTTATGCCTTGGAATGGGCTTCCCACTCAACCATACTAAAGGTATACCTCCTAATAACTTTAATAAGGCACTACAAAGACAATGAATTTCAAGCTCTATGAGGTAAGGAAAAATTCGTATGCTTGACGCTCATAGACAAATAGGATGGTACCATAGGAATGCAAGTTGTATTATACAAGGCGGTCATATAACAATTATTGTAAATGCAAAAATTGTGTAAGGTGTGCTCAAAGGGATTTTTCTTAGTTTGTGCAAGGTCTCTTCTTAGGGAACATCGTACCTAATGTTTCCAAGAGAGGACAAGTCAAAGAAATATCAGGCTCTTGGAGGGAATCAAATCCAATGACTCCACCAAGAAAAGGACACATCGCAAGAAGAAAGAAATCATGCAATGAAATATGAGTGTCAGTGTATGCCCCCACTTTAAAGTAGTTGCTAACACCATTACTGTGAGAAATTGCTTTAAAGTAGAAGAGGAAGAAGAATACATGAGAGTTTACTTGGAAATCCCTATGCCAAGTCATATGTTTCCTATAAGCTATGTCATGAAAAAGGTAGTATGTCAGATGCGAGTCAACTTAAGGCATGTCATCCACATCCCAATCTTGCTTTGATATGTTCATGAAAATTTAACAGCTAGCCAAAAGAGGCAATTCCAAGTGACATACAAGGACAGGGCTACTTATCCCCTTGTGCCCACTTAGTGTACAACAAGGGTGAGCCGAAATGATTGATAAGATGCATGATAGAGTGAAAATTAGTATCAATTAGTGGAATTAGGTGCCCCCACACAAGGAATAACACAAAAATCCTTAAGATATTGGATTTTATTACTCAAAGCCTCACATTCATTAGGGATGTCAAGTGGTCTTGGAGGAGTCTCGACAAGATACCCTCTTGATCTATGTTTGAAGTTGTTTGTATAGTTTGGGACAAAGAGACATCTTGTTGAGTATTCTAGTTTTCATACCTATGCAAGACTCTTTTGATTGTGAGATTTTTTTCTCTCCTGTACAAGAGGGTGTAAAATCTAACGAACTCAAATCATTAGTGTTTTGTGAGATGACATTGACATTAAGTGAGGATGTAGTTGTTTATTTGATGTTTTGGGAAGGAGAAGTTTCAAGACCACTACTATCAATGAGTTTAGGATGTACTACTGTTAAAGTTGATTTAGAGGAATTATTTGTTATATTATTGATGTTGAGTGAAGGCTTGGATATTTCTATCAAAGGGAAATATACAAGACCAAAATTTATTTGTTGTGTGACAGGATCGATGGGGACACGAATACCTTGTTTTCTAGCACCACATCCTTTTCCACTATATCCAAGTTTTTTCATAAGTTCATAACCTTTTCCATAAAACTTTTTCATTTCTTTTGGATTGAGTTTTTGGTCGTTGTTGTGTTCGTCAAATGTTATTGTGTAATTGGTTATGTTTTGGTCTAAAGTGGTTGAGGTGGATGCTTTTGAAGAGTCGTCCAAGTTTTGTGTTGACATTATCGTTGTTTTTGTTCCCTTATTTGAATCTTTGTTGACGATTTTGTATTCACCCATGAATTCATGTTCAAAATCCAAGGAACCCTAATCATCTTCTAATAGCTTCTTAACTTGTTAAATTTGTTGTTGTTTTTATTTTTGTTGAATGGGTTCCACTTGTGTAGTTGGTGTTAATGTGTTTAAATGATTCGCTTTGTTTTTCTCAATGTTCAGACAACTATTTGGATCGGGGTCAGCTTCAATAATGTGCACATTATTTTTTTGAATGCATTGCATGAATACATGGTCAGCCTCAAAATGAGATTATAGGAAAGTTCATGAGGCATAACATGGTTTGGTGTATTCAATGCAACCTCCCCAACTATAAGAGGCAAAGTGATCACACCAAGTGGTTGTTTTCCTACATTGTTAATTCCACTAATAGATAAAGAGGTAGGTTGACTGTTTGATTTATCAATGCCAAGCCTATTTAAAAGGGTCACACTACACACATTAACCCCTAAGCCATTTTCAACAAGACCTCACTTTATCCTTTTTATTTTGTATGGAGATATGATAATGAAAGATTCATTTTGTTTTTGCACATCCAAAGGGGGGAGTTCACTTTGGTGAAAAACAATGTCAGCATTTAGTCCTTGAATTAGGGTTTCTATGTCATGCAGTTGGACATTAGAAGGGATAGGAAATTGTTGTAAGATCATTTGAAGCATAGTGTGATAGGTAGGTGAATTATGAAGTAAATCCCATAGGAATATCTTTGTGGGAGTTCTCTTAGTTGTTCGACAAGATCATACTCCCTTAATTGAGGAGCACTAGGCAGTATAGAATTGGGAAAAGGTAAGAAGGTTGGGGTTGGTTGTGGTGGTGACAGATTTTTTCAAGTGTTATGTGTATGAGCAACGGCATTATGACTCACTTGATACAAAACATTGTTCATAGGTGGGTAAAGGACAAGTTTGGGTTGGTTGTGAGATTGTTGTTTGAGTGATGGTGGGTAAAGGATTAGAGGATTTGTAGGATTCCCTATGGGGTATGTAGGAGGTCCATTAATCAAGGAGGATCTAATGGACACTTGCACATTCATAACCTCAATGGTCTTGGTTTGATCTATCTCTAATATAGGGAAATCCAGAATCACCTTTTTATCTAAGGAAGATACATTACTAGTGTTGCCATGTTCTAGCATTATGATATTCTCCCTAGGAGGATACTTTTTAAGAGAACTAAAAACCACATGTTCTTGTCATTAATGGATTGATTCTTCTAAAATAACTTCATCGCAAGTAGGAGAATGAAAAATGGTTAAATTTTATTTTGGATCAATGATGGGGAGATGAGGAGAATATTTGATTATCACATTTCCATAAGGACTCATTCTCTTGTTCCATATTATTTACCCTAGAAGGAGAGCTTGTAATTTGTTTATCTATGGTTGGAGTTTGGAAAGTAACTTCATTACAAATGGGGGAGGCATCAAGAGAAGGACCACTATTGTTTGCAAATAAATTATCCCAAATGGTAGGAGCATTAGCGAAAGGAGGTTTTCATGATTCATAATAGGTATATCTTCTAACACCAATCTATTTTCTTTGTAGCGAGGAAGGATATTAGGAGATAGACAAATTTGATTGTTATGACTATGAAGACTAGGTTTAAGGTAATGTCTAAAAATGTTTCTATGATCTCATCTTCTTGTTGTGTTGTGTGATCGTCATCATTACTTATTGTGATGTCCTCTTGTTTAGTAATTTTTTGTCTAATAGGAGAGATAAGAGGAAAGAAACAACTCGGGTTTTCAAAACTCTCATCAATTGGTTCTTCTAACACTATAATACCTACTTCACAAGTGTGAGAGATAATAGGATTTGAAAAAATGTGATTGTTATTATTATCTAAGGTTTCTTTCACTAGAAGAATCTCACCCATAGAAGGGAAATGAAGAGAGGGATCGATCACAAACAAAAAGAGAGGGTAAAGGACCTCATATTTGTATGCACCTAACAAGACTTTTTGACAAGATGCAAGAAGATTGAAAAATAGAGCATGAAATATGATAACTATATATATTTTTGTAATGAAAACATGATGTAATGATCATGCTACAAATTTGAAATGTAACCATGCAAAAGAAAACATGCAAAAGAGGAATGCATTTTTTTAGATTTTAAGGATGACGAGTGACTGATTATGCTATGCAAAAATATAACAATACAAATTTAAAATTTAAGCCATACATGAAATGAGCTAATTTAAGAGAAATTTAATGAAATGTACGTTACAAAAACTTAGCTAATTGATATAGATAGCTATTTGCATCAAAAAAAATCTTAAAATAGGTTTTTCAGCTCTATGAAAGGTAGACTTAGGGGTGCATAGGGACTAATTCGCACAGAATGGAAAATGAGTCCTAGTGGGGATTTTTGTTAGAATTTTTAGAAATTTCTAAGTGATTTTGATGTTTTCTATGCTATATGATGCATCTACCTAAGATGAAAATGTAGAATTTTAGAAACTTTAAATGATTTAAGATGAAAAAATGCAACCTATTGCACTTTCACTAATGCAAAATTTGAAACCCTAGAATGCAACTTAACTAATGCAAAATGCAATGCAAGCTAGTTCTAGGATGATGATATCATAATGGAATACAAATTAGATAAGAAAGTATTCAAAAGGAAGGTTCACCAAAATGAACCATAGATTTTTGTGGTGTGCTATGGACTCTCTTGCACTCTTAAGGTTTTTCACCTAAAGGAGAGATAGACCCAAAAATCTTGGTGGTTCACTCAAAATAATGCAATTAGAATGGAAATATGAATGAAACGTGTCTAGGTGAGCTGATCTAAATGTAGAAAAATAAAGAAATATATTGATTATTGAATGAAAACTAAAGAAATGTAGTTTGTTTGAAAACACATTGTGATATGCAAAATCACATAGAAATGAATGCAAATTGTAACAAAAATGAATAAAAATGAATGTGTGCACCTGAGATCTTGATATAGAATAGAAATGGATTTTGGAATGTTGTTGATGCTGAAATTTGGCCTACAAGGACTCATTCACCATTTTGGAAAAATTAGTCCCATATCTAGGAAACTATTTCGAAGCCTGTTTTGGACAAATGGGTATCCAAAACTACAGAAAACCTTTTTTAAACCTGGTAGTGGGACTCATTTTCCACTAATAGAGAATCATTCCGCTTTTGAATTTTTGAAAATCCAAAAGAGGAAACTGAAGCCCTTGGTCTATATTGTAGTTCTTGATAGATATGCCCCTCTAAAGTTTGATTTCCAGTACTAAAAGTGACTTTTAGTGGATATTTTGGATTTGCAAGAAAAGATACGAATCCAATAAGTCTTAAACCTAATATTCAATGATTTCCAAGCCTCAAAGATGTCTAAATCTTCAAACACACAACAAGAGAAGGAGAAATGTTGGATGTTAGGGCATGAGGGTTTGCCTTGGTCAAACCACTTTTTGGGTAATTAAACCAAAATGGAGAAATAATCTAATGATGAATGCAACAATGGATTTAATACCTTGGTATGATGTTTTATCTCAATTTTATGCAACAATAGATGAAGATTCTACCCTTGAATGTCTAAAAAATGATCTTGAATGACTTAGAATGATAATACCATAGCTTGCTTGGCTTGAGATGGAAGAATGATGGATGAATAATGAAGAATGATGAGTAATTAGGGTTTAGAGACTTCTATTTATAGGAAATCCACCTTATTTACTCGTTAGTTGGATCCCTAAGGCTGACATGGAGGAAAATAAAACCTAAAATCCAAAATTTCCTGCTTAAAACTCAAAAATGACCCAAATGGGACTAATTCGCCACCATGGGAAAATTAGTCCCACCTAGCAAGGACTCATTCACCCAAATGGGAGAATTAGTCCCAAAGGGGTCCTTTCGATAGTTGGAATATTGGGGAATGGGGAATTTCAGTTCTTATGTATATTTCATCAGGTATTTGATCAAATTATGCCTTGGGATGCTCAATATGGGGTAATAAGGGCCTATTAGTGATGATGTAAAGAGTGGATAAGGGAAAGGAAAAAAATTTCAATGTGATTGTATGATTAAATACACTTAACATCATTAAAATAAGGTCCATATAGCCTAGAAAGGCACAATATCCAATATGAATGTGTAAGACACATTATGTAACACTAGATTATCATTAAGTTTAATTTACAAGCCTTCTAGATTAGCGTGATAATGCTATTAAATATATTTTATAATTTTGAATTAAGGAAAAATGGGTTCATTAAGTCTTGAGAGGTGTGAAATTCCTTTACAACACTTTACAACACCTTTACAAGACATCAATAAATGCATGTTATTCAATTTGCAAGGGTCCAAGACCTAGTGTGGATGTGTAAAACACCTCACAACACTAAATTAGGGCCTTATTAAGTCCAATTTATCATCAATTATTCCCCAAATCAAGCAAGTTGCCTTTTTTCTATGGTACAGTTGGATCAAAGACATCAATATCTAGTGCACTAATATTTTTCAAAAAAAAAAATTGATAATCTTCTATTTTTCCACATGTGCAGAATAAAGAGCTTAATTTTTAGTGAAAAACCTATGTTTAATAAAACTAAAAAAATAAATACATAATAAAAGTAAAAAATATTAAAATTATATTTGTTTGATAGCTTGTTCTAAGTACTACCATCATCTAGTTGGGTTTGTGAAGTCTGCTCCATTTTCATCCTCAACTTGAGCTTTGAAGGGAAAAATTCTAGAGCTTTTTAGTGCTAGAGGGGGAGAAGGGAGAAAAGGGGGGGGTTCAAGAAAACTCTAGTTTGAGCGAACCCCCTTTCCACAACCCTTTACTTTTTTTCTCGGGAAATGTGAGACCTAACATTTAATGGCTTCACTCGAAGGGGGGTTCTTTTGGGTTCCCTCAAACCAAATGTTCGTTTGAATCCCCAAAAACCATTTTTTTTTGCGTGGGGGTGTTTTTTGCAATTTTCCTTCCTCAATAGAATTGCTAACCAATTTTGTGGGTTTACCCCATGTGGAGGTGTACTGTAGAAAAAAGTACCCCTTTGCTTGACATGGGAATAATTCATGACAAATTGGACTTAATGAGGTCTTAATATAGTATTGTGAGGTATTTTATGCATCCACACTAGGTCTTGGACCCTTGCAAATCGAATAACATGCTTTTAACAATGTCTTGTAAAGGTGTTGTAGAGTCTTGTAAAGGACTTTCACACTCTTCCAGACTTAATGAACCCATTTCTCCCTAATTCAACATTATAAAATGTGTTTAATAACATTATTACATCAATATATAAGGTTCTTAACTTAAACTTAATGTTAAACTAGTGTTGTAATGTGTCATGCACATTCACATTGGTTTTTGTGCCTTTCTAGGCTGTGGACCTCATTTAGTGTTGTAAAGTGTATTTAATCACACATTCACATTGAATTATGTTTCTTGAGCCCTATTTTACCTTTACATTAAATCACTAATAGGTTCCTATTAACCCATATTGTGCATCCCGAGGCCTAATTTGATAAAATACTTGACAAAGTTGCAATTTAAATATTATTTCCTTATCTCTTGGAATATTAGCTATCAAAATGGCCCCTATGGACCCATTCATCATGCATGGAGAATTAGTCCCATCCAAGTGGGAACCATTCACCACATGTGTAGCGAATCAGCCCCATTTGGCCTAATTTGACCTCTAAGCAAGAAAAAAGTGAAATTTTAAGTTTAATCTTACTTCACGTCATCCTATGATGAGGTATTAATGGGTAACATAGGTGAATTTAATATAAATACAACCTTCCAAGCCCTAATTTACATCTCTCAACTCATTTTTACAATTCATTCATCACTTATCTTCTTAAGAAAACTAGGGTTTTAACATTACAAGTCATTCAAGATCAATTTTCAAACATTCAAGGGAAGATCCTTCATGTTTTGTTGCATAATTTCAAGATAAAACATCAGGTAAAGGTAATCAATTCCATTATTTCATCTTTCATTGTATCTTTTCATCGTTTTGGTTTAATTTCCTAAAAGGGGGTTTGACCAAGGCAAAACCCCATGCCCTAACATTCAACATTTCCCCTCCTCTTCTTGTGTGTTTGCATATTTAGGACTCTTGGAAGCTTGTAAATAATTGGATATCAAGTTTCAAGGTTTCTCAAGTCTTCTCTTCATTCAACAATTCAAAATATCAACAAAATCTCACTTTCAGACCCGTAAATCAAAGTTTTAGAAGCGGGCACCTAGAAAATCAAAAGTGCATATTGGAAGCTCTAGATTCCATTTTTCAATATTTAGAAATTAAAAATTGGAATCATTCTCCATGGGTGGTGAATGAGTTCCAATCCAAGGGAAAATTTTAGTTTTCTACTTTTTAGATACGCTTTTGTCTAAAATGAGTTTTGGCTCAATTTTGCAGAACTGTGATCATTGATTCACCCAGAATGGTGAATGAGTCCCACTAGGCCTAAAAATAAGCATCAATAACATTTAAAATGTCATTTCCAATCTTCATCCATATTCTCGTTGCACACTTTCAATTTTGTCAAGTTTTGTTACAAATTGCATGCATTTCTAGTTCATTTCTACATAACACAATGTGTTTTCAAAATAGTCATATTTCTTAGGTTTTGCATTCATAATCAATCAATTTATTAGCTTAGTTTCATTTATATCATATCATCTAGTCTTAATTACATCATACATTGCATAATTTGAGTGATATTATCGTAGATTCCTTTTGTGCAAGGTTTATCTCTCTCCTTTTAGGTGAAACATCCTAAGAGCGCAAGAGAAGCCTGTAAGCCCTACCCAAAAATATACTTTTCATTTTGGTGAAACTTATTTTTTAGAATAATTTCTTATCTAATTTGGAGTCCATCATACATCTAGCTTGCCTTGATCTTGCATGAATTCATTTGCATGATAGGTTTCAAATTTTTCACTCATAGAAAAGTGCATTTAGGTTGCATTTTTGGCATCATAATTCATTTAAATTTTATGAAACTCTACATTTTTCATTTAGGTTTGCATCATAGCACTCAAAAAACATCAAAATCCCTCCAAAATTTATGAAAATTCTACAAAAAGTCCATACTGGGACTCATTCACCACCCTAGACGAATTAGTCCCTTTTGACCCCTAAAACTGCATTTTATAGAACTTAGAACTCTATTTTTAAGCTTTTTCTTGGTGCCTTAACCTATCTATATCAGTTAGTTAC
Source organism: Sequoia sempervirens (assembly GCA_007258455.2). Taxonomy (NCBI): domain Eukaryota; kingdom Viridiplantae; phylum Streptophyta; class Pinopsida; order Cupressales; family Cupressaceae; genus Sequoia; species Sequoia sempervirens. The sequence goes on along the minus strand of VDFB02000015.1, from coordinate 533,547,170 downwards.
ATTTTTGTAACATGCATTTCACTAGATCTCACTTAAAATAGCTCATTTCATGCATTGTTTAGTTTCACATTTACATCTCCCACATTTCATTTTTTAGACTATTGCATACTGTAATTAGTAATTTACTTTGTTTTACATTTGAAAATTACATTGCGCTTTATTTACTTTTTCATAACATGTTCTTTCGATGTGACTTTGATTTGATTAAACATGGATTTTATAAGCATAACACCCCCTCTTATGAGTTATATTTTGATTACAACATTGAGGAACATGTTAGTACTAATCAAATCATTGCATTATCCATTGGTGTGAATAGAAGTGTAGACAACCATAACACACATACTTGTTCTTCTCTCGATACCTCTCCTATTAGTGACAGAGGTATCTTGGTGAAGTTACAAGCATTGAGGGTCTTGATTGTCCATTTCCTTATTCCCCTTTGGATGATGTTAGACAACAAGAACATGAGATCATAGACACATTCCTACAAGTCACCTTACCTAATCTTCATGGTCATGACAATCAATCTTGTCCATCTCCTAATATCCCTCCTTGATGTAAAGAGGACAGGTTGATGTTAGAAGATATCCCTATTAAGAATCATGACACCCTTGATCCTCCCTTCCCTAATGCTCCTCCCATTTGGGAAAATATATTTGAGCACCATAGTGGTCCTTCTCTTGATGTCTCCCCCACTCATGATGAAGCTACCTCAAACTTGGATGAACATATTACAAGCTCTCCTAGTAGGGTAGATCATATGGTACAAAAGAACGAGACCTTAGAAACAACCCACAATCAAATAAAGTCTTCTTCTCCTCTCCCCACTATGAATCATCAAACACATTCAACCATTAATAAATCCCTTAGTTGTGATGAAGTTATTTTTGATGAACCAAGCCTTGATTGTCACAAACATATGGTTTGTTATTCTCCTAAGAGCTCCCCTTCTAGGGAGAATATTAAGACTCGAGACAAAGATAGCATGCCCTTTGAAGACAATGAATACTTTCACTTGTTATGGGATGTCAAAATTATTCAACCTCAACTCATCCTTTATCCCCTTCACATAAACCTCCACCTCAAACCAAACCTGAATTCACCCTCTACCCACCTCAAACTAATGTGTCATAGCAACCGAGTTATAATATTGTTTCTCATACATATAACACTTGAAATAATCTACAACCACCACAATCAACTCCACCTTCCCTACCTTTACCCAATCTGCCCAGTGCTCCTTGTTACCTCACACACACAAAGGAGTATGATCTTGTTAAATAATGAAATAATACTCCTGCAAAGATTTCCCTTTGGCATTTACTTTAGAACTCACCAAATCACCACAATATTCTTCAAATAGCCTTAAAACAAATTGTAGTTCCTCTTGGTAAACCTCTGAATGATGTAGTAGCTTTAATCCATTAAACATATTAAACTAATCTAGACATTACTTTCCATCAACATGATCTCTCTCCTCTAGAGTTACAAAAAAAATGAAGCTTCCATGATAATTGCTCAATACAATCGAATAGGGATAAAACAAACCCTTATCGATAATGGTTCTGCCCTTAATGTGTGTAGTGTGAATCTCCTTGATAAATTACCTGTTGACAAGTCATAAATAATACCTAATTTTGTATCTATTCAAGGATTTGATAATACAACAAAGCAACCACTTGGTATAATCACTTTTCCTATTACCGTTGGGGTGGTTACTTTGCAAACTCCTATTCATGTCATGCCTTATGATCTTTCGTATAATTTCTTCTTTTAGGAAGACCATGGATTCATGAGATGAATGGAGTGCCTTCGACCCTTCATCGTAGAATGAAATATGTTTATAACAATAATATTCATCAAGTTGAAATAGACCCCAAGCCTTAAATTTTCTTGCACCTTGAAAAAGGAGCTACAGTTCCTCTGAAAACATTGATTCCAACATCTAATATAGACCCTCTTGAAATTGAAAAAACCAATGAGGAATTAGTGTCTAAATTATTTGGTGATGATTGAGGATCCTTAGAATTCACACCATCATTTATGGGGGAATACATAATCACACAAAAGAAAGCTGAGAAACAAGAATAACCAACCATCATGACAACATAAAATTCAAAAGACCTTTCGAAAGCATCCGCCTCCACTACTTTAGACAAAGAAGAAAACTACATAGCCACCTTTGACAACGCTTATGAACAACCACCACCCAATCCAAAAGCAATGAAGAAGTTTTATGGAAAAGGTTATGAACTCATGAAACAACAAGGATATGGTGGAATAGGATGTGGTGCTCGAGAACAAGATATCTGCAACCCTATAGAGCTTAACACACAACAAATGACTCATGTTCTTGGTCCAAGATCAACAAACCTTCACTCAACATCAATAATCTCACACAACGCACTCCTAAATCATTCTTAACAACTAGTGGTCTTGAAAATCATCCTTTACCAAACATGCAACACACAAATAGACCTTCGTTTAATGTTAATGTCATCTTACAAAATGTTCATGATTTGACTTCGTTAGATTTTATACCTTAGTATAATGGGGAGAATAAAATATTGCAATCTAAAGAGTCTTGCATAAGTATGACATCTACTACAAAGCAAGATGTATCTTTTATACCAACCAAAAGACCATCTTCTTCTCTTGATCAAGAGGGTATCTTGTTCAGACTCCTCCATGATCACTTGATATCTCTTCTACCTAGAACTCGAAATAAATTTTATTACAAGACTTCATTCTATGCATATCATAGATTTCATGGTAACTTCACTAATGAATGTCATGCTTTGAGTCGCATAATCCAAAATATTAAGGAGTTTGGTATACTTCCCTCTATGGGGGCATCTAAATCCTCTAATTGATATTGATTGTCACTCTAGCATATATTTCATCAATCATTTCAGCTTATCCTTTGTCTTTCACTAAGTGGGGGAAAGGGGTTCAATAGCCTTTCCCTCGTATGTCACTTGTGGTTTCCTCCTTTGGCTAGTCGTTAAAATTTCATGAATAAATAAGAGAAAGCTTGGGATGTGGGCATCATGCCTTAAGTTGGCTCACATATGACATACTTCCCTTTTTCATGATGTAGCTTATCGAAAATATATGACTTGGCATAGGGCTTTCCGAGTAAGCTCTCATGTATCATTCTTCTACTTTAAAGAAATCTGTCTCAGTACTAGTGTTCCCAACCACTTTAAAGTGGTGGAATACATCACCACTTACATTTCATTGTGTGATTTTCTTCTTCTTGCGATTCCCTGTCTTGGAAGCATTAGGTACAATGTTTCCCAGGATACGACCTTGCACTTTTCCTCTCTTGGAAAAATGATGAGATCATTTGTACTTATCCTCTATTGGAGACATTGAACATGATGTTCCCTAAGATGAGACATTGCACAAACAAATAAAAATCCCTTTGAACAATCCTTACACTATTTTGCATTAACAATGTCAATGAGTTTCAAGTGTACGAAGTTTTTCTTAACTCATAGAGCTCAAAAATCATTTTCCATTGTGGCGCCTTATTAAATTTATCAAGAGGTATAACCTTGGTATGGTTTGAGTGGGAATTCCATTCCGAGGCATGACTTTCCCCATAGCCACCTATGTGTTTGAGTGCATACCAACTAGTGTATGTTTCTCACCTTTGGAATTTCTCACCCCACGAAAAATTAGAAGTTTCATGGCCCCAGAGTGAGTATGTTGTGGACATATAACCCCACAAATGACTTGAATTTTTGTGGCCCTAGAGTGAGTACATCCTTTCCACCCTGTCTTGAACTTTCTCGTTCTTGCCATTGCATGATTTTGTATCTTGATGGTTTGACTTCAGATCTTGGATCCTTGGGGCTTGACTTCCTTCTTGATCTTTTTCATTCTTTGTCATCTACTTCAGTACACTTGGATCTCTCTTGAATGTCTACTTTAGTGTGAGTTTGAAGCAAGTTCATCCTCTCACTAAAGTGGGGGCTAAATGTATCATAGAAAAAAGTACCCCTTTGCTTTACATGAGAATAATTCATGAAAAATTGGACTTAATGAGGTCTTAATATAGTGTTGTGAGGCATTTCATGCATCCACACTAGGTCTTGGACCCTTGCAAATTGAATAACATGCTTTAATGATGTCTTGTGAAGGTGTTGTAGTCTTGTAAAGGAATTTCATGCTCTTTTAGACTTAATGAACCCATTTCTCCCCAATTCAACATTATAAAATGTGTTTAATAACATTATTACATCAATCTAGAAGGTTTTTAACTTAAACTTAATGTTAAACTAGTGTTGGAATGTGTCTTGCACATTCACATTGGTTTTTGTGCCTTTCTAGGCTATGTGGACCTCATTTAGTGTTGTAAAGTGTATTTAGTCACACTTTTAGATTGAATTTTGTGTATCGATCCCTATTTGACCTTTACATCATGACTAATAGGTCCATATTAACCCATATTATGCATCCCGAGGCCTAATTTGATAAAATTCCACCCAAAGTTGCAATTTAAATCTTATTTGCTTATCTCTTGGCATCTTAGCTATCAAAATGGCCCCTATGGGACCCATTCGCCATGCATGGAAAATCAACCCCATCCAAGTCAGACCCATTCGCCATGTGTGGCAAATCAATCCCATTTGGCCTAATTTTGACTTTTGAGCGGGAAAAAAGTGAAAATTAAGTTTAATATTACTTCATGTCGGCCTATGATGAGATATTAATGGGTAAAATAGGTAAATTTCCTATAAATACAACCTTATAAGCCCGAATTTACATCTCTCGACTCATTTTTAAAACTCATTCATCATTTATCTTCTCAAGCAAACTAGGGTTTTAACATTACAAGTCATTCAAGATCAATTTTCAAACATTTAAGGGAAATCCTTCATGTTTTGTTGTAGAATTTAAAGATCAAACATCATGGAAAGGTAATAAACTCCATTATTGCATGTTTAATTGCATCCTTTTAGTATTTTGGTTTAATTACCTAAAATGGGGTTTGACTTAGGCAAACCCCCATGCCCTAACATTTAACATTTCCCCTCCTCTTCTTGTTTGTTTGCATATTTAGGACTCTTGGAAGCTTGAAAATCATTGGAGATCAAGTTTCAAGGTTTCTCAAGTCTTCTCTTCATTCAACAAGTCAAAATATCCAAAAAACCTCACTTTCAGACCCATAAATTAGAGTTTTGGAAGCAGACACCTAGAGAAATCAAAAGTGCAGATCAGAAGCTATGGATTCCACTTTTGAATATTTAGAAATTCAAAAGTGGAATGATTCACCATGGGTGGTTAATGAGTCCCACTCCAAGGTCAATTTTTACTTTTCTGCATTTTTAGTTACCCTTTTGTCTGAAATAGGTTCCGACTCAATTTTGCAAAACTAGGACTAATTTGCTTAGGATGGTGAATGAGTCCCCAGGCCTGAAAATCAGTATTAGCAGCATTACAAATGTCATTTCTAGTCTCCATCCATATTCTAGGTGCACACTTTCATTTTTGTCAAGTTCTGTTACAAATTGCATGCATTTCTAGTTCATTTCTGCATAACACTATGTGTTTTCAAACAAGTCATATTTCTTAGGTTTTGCATTCATAATTAGTCATTTTCTTAGCTTAGTTGCATTTAGATCATTTCATCTAGTCTTAATTACATCATACATTGCATAATTTGAGTGAACCTAGTGTAGATTCCTTTTGCATAGGGTTTATCCCTCTCCTTTTAGGTGAAACATCCTAAGAGCACAAGAGAAGCCTATAAGCCCTACCCAAAAATCTATGGTTCAGGAGGAAATGATGAAGGAATAAATGTATTAGAATAAAGTGATAGTATCCACACTTGTGTGTATGAAATGATGAAATATTGAATGTTGATATTATGATGCCTCCTAGAGAGGTTATTCATTCAAAAAAAATGATATGAGTGACCTCTTGAATGATGAATGATGAAGTTATGGATGCAAGTAAAGTGAATAGATGAAATGAAGGAAATAGATGATGAGACATGGAGAAATAATTAAACAAGCACTATTTTGAAAATTTTACTACTAAAATGTGGATTTTCACTTTATTTTTAGATGGGTTGTCAATTCACTATTGGCATCAAATTTTAAACAAATACTATTTGAAAATGTTACAACTATGAATCTTCATCTCATCCCTTACCATTCTTTTGTTTTAACTACCAAAATCATTTAAGGTTAGGTGTTGTAGGTAATGGCAAACAAGAATGCATACTAGTTTTTGTTTAAATATTGTATGAATTGGGTAGATAATAAAAAACAGAAATAGAATTGGAATTTACGTCACCATAAATTATGACCTAGCATTTAATTTTTTTGTTGGGAGTGATATTGATAACATACTTGAAAATCATGGCTCTAGCAAAATTAAATGTTTCTAAAAAAGAAACTATGTAGAAAAGGTATCAATTTTTAAAAGTTGACCATGATAGGAAAGAAAACATTTGGTATAAAAACATTGATGTTGGGACAAATTTGGAGGAAGACTAAACCAACAAACAAATAGCAAAGATTTTTCAAGGAGAGAGTGTGGGGACCAATACTGCATAAATATTTTAGAAAGTAACTATGTCCTCATTAAGAACATTTACTTAAACAACACATGTTTTAATAATAGTCAAAAGATCGATCACAATTTTACACATCATTCTCACCAAAAAAATAATGAATAACTGTCACTTTTTGTAAGTAAAATTTATCTTTTCACTATTAGACTAGGTAATATTTAAAAATAACCAATTAAAAACAGCCCATTAAGCTATTGCCCAACTCAAACGACGCATGACACATGAAAAACAAGAATTTTTTGCATTTTAAAAGCCCCTCGAACTGCTGGTTGTCTTCAAATAATTTTCTATCAAACGTATAAGACAAGGTTTCCTACAACAGGAAATTTCCAGGTTGGTTCGATTTCAATGGCATAGGAGTAACTCCACAAATTTCACGACGTGCAGTGACGGTGGAAAGAGTGGGTAGTGGAGACCCCTCAATATGGGAGATGGGAAATAGTTGGCACGATGCAAGACCAATAACAACAAATAACTATAAAAGTAATGGTGGCCAGTCTTAAGATGCAGGCTGTTACAATCAAGCACAGGTATAAATTCAGAAGTGATGCAGCACATCCGTAAGTCAAGGAAGAAAAATCAGTGAAAAGAGGGAGTGCAATTAGAGACTTTATTTTTGCTAGCTACCCAAAAGAAAATTAAGACGTAAACTATCATTAAACAAATGGGTCTTACTATATTTCTTGTTCTAGTGTCAGACTACAGTAGTATTGTTATCGTATGACATTACATGTGTTTCTATGTTATGTTGCATTAAAATCCAATCTGGTTGTCAGGGGAACGTTGGAGTGTGTTTATAGATATGTCTTCTTTCCAATGATAAATTTGGTTTCTTCTCCGTCAGTATTCTACCGACTCGTTTTCAATCAAGTTAAACTGCGGAATTCCCGACATTCACCCGTACTATTGCTTTCAGCCCCTTCTCGTGCTTTTTCTATATCATTTCCATCTCTATTCAGAATTCCCTGTGTTGTTAATCTAGCCCTTATCATATTTATGATACAATAGAACTTGAAGTCTATAATATGTCATTTTCGTGGTGATCAATCTAAAAGTGTACCATCCTTGCTCGAAGGATACGGTTCACTCATGATTCTTCCCCAAAATCCAAAATTATAATATCCCATTTTAACAATTTCTCATATTGAAGTCTTTAATCAAAACTCTATATCATGTTATACATTCAAGATACTATTGCTCTCGTCGCACTAGAGGATAACATATTTGAATTTTTTTTGAATATTAAATCCCGACATGAGATAAGGGAAAGGGGCCCATAGTGGGTAGGGGTCCAATGATGGGTATAGAAATAGGCTTGAGTGAGACCCATAGTGGGTAGGCTTAATATCCAATTGTAAAACACTTAATATCCAATTGCAAAACACATTTATCGATAAAGTACACAAATTGACAAATCATGTGATGCCACATAAGCGCACCAATAATACATGGCTTAGTGACCCACTATCGGTCTCGCCTTTTTTTTGGGCTTTTTTGGATACCTTGACAAAAAGCATGTTGATGTGCCATCATATTTGATTATGTGGCCTTGAAACCAATTTTTATAAGCAGAGGACTTGCCAAATAAGTTGTTGTGAGTGATTTGAAATTTTCACATAAGACTTTGAGAAGTGCAAAGTTAGGGTGACCCACTATAGGCCCCTCTCCCTTATAGAAATATTTTTTCTATGACTAGAAGTAACATTCATTGGTGGAAAAAATTATCATCAATTGTAATAAAGGAAGTAAAAGTTTACACACGTCATGAATATTCTCATTAGTTAAATGATCAAGAATAAAGGAGACATCATCATGAATATCCTCATTAGTTTAAAGTTCACCATTAACCATACAAGAAACATTCATATTTTCATTAGTTAAATCATCAAGAATCAAAGAGGAGACACCATCATTATTAGTTGTAAGATCATCATTAGATGAATTAGAAACCATAGATGTATCCATATAGGTTAACAAGATAAGTAACTAGATGTACATAACATAGAATCACAAATAGTGGGCACATTAGAAACATCAACTATACTATCATCATAAAATAAATTATCATTAGCACCAATATGGGTATCATGGATCAAAATTCATTGGCCATGTCCTAATAAGAGAAAGAAACAACATGATTGTGTATATAGGCACATCATTGGTGGTAGAAGAAAAATATAGTCATCACAAAGCTTAAATCACTAGTATAATCATCATAAATAGTTGATCCCATATCAAGAAACACATCTCTATCTTGAGCTTCCTTTATCCACATAGAAACTCTCTAACAATTTTTGGAATAGTATTGTGGAAAGGGTTCAAAACAAGTTGGTTGGCTAGAAAGGGAGGCTATTAAGCCAAGCTAGTAAATATCAACTATTGAAAGCTTCTCTACAAAATATTTTGATCTACTACTTATCTCTCTTTAAGATTCTAGATTGTATGGCTGAAAGAATTGAGTAGATCTAGAAGAATTTTCTTTGGACAAGCACTATAGGAAAATCAAGAATTGCTTTGGTAAGTTGGGAGAAATTTTGTAAACCTAGAAAGTAAGGAGGTATTGGTATAAGGAGACTAAAACTGTTTAATAAATCTCCAATGGAAAAAATTGGTTGAAATCTCTTTGAAAGAAACAAAGAGTGGGCTACTGTCCTCAAAGCCAAATACTTGGAAAATAGAGACTACTTTAGTTTTTATCCTCTTCTACTTTGCCTCAAGGATTGGCTATTTGGAATAATTTATTCAAAATCAAAAAATTGATTAAACAAGGAATTTTTGGAAGGGTGGGAGATGGTAAAATAGTTAATTTTTTGAATGACCCTTGGAAGGAAGGCCATTTGTTGCCTTTTTTTTTAAACATTTTTTCAAATAAGAGATATGCTCATTAGATATAATGAAAATAAATTGAATGGCTATATTGACTAGAATGGGCATCAACCTAAATAGAACGAATTTTTGTGGTCAAATGTTGGAAGGAAGGACCTTGAGAGGTGGAAAACAATAGGGGCTACAAGATGACATAAAACAATTAATTTTGTACATTAGTGATTGTCTATTTTGTTCTTTGGGAAGGAAACATGAATGTATTTGGTCTCCAAATCCTTTTGACTTGTTTTCTGTCAAATCGGCTTATAGTCTTATTTATGTTGAAAAAAATGCTTCTTTCTTTAACTATAATAGAGTATGAAATAGTAGAATGATCCCTAGATTAAACTGCTTCCAGGGTGGGATGTTATTTATAATAAGATTCTTTCTATTTATGACTTGAATAAGAGAGGATTTCAATGTTTTAATAGGTGTAATTTGAGCTAAAAGGAGTAAGAAATTGTGGAACATCTACTCTTTCACAATGTTTTTTCCATAGAAGTTTAGATGGAGTTGTTGATTAACTACAAGGTTCATTGGACCTTCCCTAAGGGCCTAGAATAGTTTGTTAATAGATGGTATAAGGGATCTCCCTTTTCTCACCCTATGATTTTGGAGATATGGAAGCAAACCCCCTAATTGCTACTTGGGGCATATGGAAAGAAAGGAACAATAGGATATTTAGAGACCAATATAGAAACAATAGAGAAGTATTTAGTAGTATTAAAATAACTTGTGCAAGAGAATATCACTGTACAGGTTTTTGGTTTTTCAAAATGATGCCTTCTTATATTGAGAAAAGCAAAAAGAAAAAATGGGGAATCAATTAGGATCTTACTAAGATTAACTAAAGAAAAAAATTTCTCAAGAACAACATCAAACAAAATCCCCCTAAAATTAGTTAGGTAAAGCTTAATTTTAATGGTTGCACAAAAGGTAACCCAAGTGTTTGTGTGGCTGGGGAGTGATAAGGGATGAAAAAGGTTGGTTGATTGCAGGATATGCTAAAAATATAGGAAAGAGATCAAATAATGAAGATGAGTCTATGTTTTTTCATGGGGATTTAAAAGAATGCAAAGGAGCTAGGATTCCATAATGTTGTGATCAAAGGAGACTTAAAAATTATTATTAATCTACTAAATAATAACCTTACCCCTTCTTGGAAGATTTCAAATATGCTAGAGGAGTGCAGAGATTTGTTAGGGAATTTCAATAATTTGAAGATTAATCATACCTACAAAGAAGGTAATGAAGTAGCAGATGTTTTAAATTTTGGTAAATTTTGGTATTATTTTTTCTAATTGATATTATTGGAATTTTTTAAATCTCTTGTTAAAAATTAGGGAGGTTTTTTCTAAGGAAATGTATTATTTAAATTATTACTCTTAAGATTATGGTACCTTCACTTTATTTATTAGATTTGGGTGATGTGGCACTTAATAGATGCTCTAGAATGAGAATGAGTTGGAAGATGCAGTCGGTCTTAGGCTCTTCATCAATATGAGTAATGTAGAAATCTATAGTAAATATTTTTTTGGTTATTATGGATCATAAATGGAAAAGAGAATTTTATGTCAAGAAATTAAAATATTTGGGAAATAATTAAACACCTCCCAAGAGACAGAAAGAAGGATAAAGATGGTTATTCACTCCTTTGTGTAGATTTTAATATTAGCTTGTGAGAAAGGCCATTTTGTTAAGATTACTTTTAAATGAAAGAATTAGATTTTTTGTGGAGGGTAAAGGTGATTAGGATAATAAATTCAATGGATGTATTGGCTAATATTGTGAATTTTCAAGAGGAGAAATATTACAAGAGAAGGCATTGATAACTAGGAGAAAAGGTAGAAATTTCACAAAATGATATGTGAGAGTCAAGGCTACATTTTAATTAACATTCAGAATTGGAGTTGGGGTAAGAGTAGAAAATAAATAAGGGGAATTCTCTATGGGTTTGGAGAGGGTAATAGTAAGAAGAATAACATGGGTAGGTTGAGGCTTCTAAAGAAACATGTTTCTTATGAGGCATTGAGACAAAATGTGGACCTCTAGAAATTTTTTGAAAAAGGGGGTTGCGTACCATTCTTTACAGTGATGAAGGGGTGTAAAAATAAATTGACCTCCAAATTTTTGAATATTTAGATGCAATGCAAGATGGCTATTCGAAGGTTCAAGTTTAAAGTGACAAAAGACTTGATTACAAGAGAAACTATCTTAACCTATTAAGGGTTAAGAGTTGAAAAAAGAATTAAAGGTGAATGGAATAGGTTTAGTAAATCCTTTTTTAAGGAAGGAAAGTGATGCAGGAGCATTGCGCTCCATCAAATTTTGGTCGTATTTTAGTTTTTATTTGTTGTAGTTTGGTGTTTGGTTGTGTTTTACAAATGTATTTTAGTTCATTTTGTAAGCCCTAGCCCCTTTTTCAGTGTTGCTCTTTCATCGGTGTGATGTTATGTGATTGGTTGTACTTCAAATGGAAACCCTTCAATAGCCTGATGTGAAGACTGTGTTGTCGGTGAGACCTTTCTACTTCAAAGGGACTTTGAACATAGTCTCCTCAATAGCCCGATGAGAGATATGTCTGCAATGCATGAGTAGGAAAGTTGTTATTGGAAAGAATTACCCTCATCGAAGGGACTCTATCTTGAGTCTCTTCAATTTCTTGATGGAACATGAAGGAAGCTCATCAAAGATACTTAGCTTTGTTGGAGGGACTCTACTCTGAGTCCCCTCAATGGTTCGATAGTTGTAGTGGTTGGCCGGCAGTGGTGATGTATGTAGATACGAGGAGACCGATAACATAGAAGAAGAGGCAACTATTATTTAAAGGTACAACAAAGAAAATAAGAGGGTGGTTAAGTTAAGAGGAAACATTATGAGTAGTTAAAAGAGGAGTGACTGTTAGGTAGCCGCATAAGGGAGAAGATGGCGAAAGGAAGAACCATTATGGAAGATTAAAGTGCACAACCAGATGAGGAGTTATAGGCGATGTTATAAGAAGGATGCCAAATGAAAATAGTGGGGAGGTCGATAAGTGAGGAAAAGAGGTTTTTATCATGAAGAATGGAGGCATCGATGCTTGAGGGATCTTAATCATTGTAATCTAAATCAAATCCACCCGCATGAATAAAAGATAATGTTTTCGTTAAGGCCTATTTTATTTGTTATCATTTGTTTTGTCTTTCATTTTTGTTGCAAATAGTGGTGAATTCTTAGTTTTGTAACGAAATTAATGAGAACTTCCTATAGCCATTTGGCATCCAAGAGATAGAGAGTGAGAGAGTGAGAGAGAACCATCAAATTCATTCCAAACCATGTGTGTTTATAATCTTTGTCATCATTTACTTGCAAGTTGAAATTTATGGATGTGCAATTGTAATCGATTAAAATTGACACAAGTTATTGTCAATTTTGGTTTAATCATTTTATGAGTTGTTGTAATCTATAATTTGGGTGTTGTGTAAGTGATTGCATGTGACTACGTCGTCAAGTGGTATTAGATCTAGGTTCTGAGTGCATGGGTAGAGCACCAACAATGAGGAAACTTGCGCCAAGACCGATGGGTGTGGGAAAAGAGTCAAGCGGTTGTGTCTTGAGTAAACCCTAGGATAATTTGTTGTAGGAGAGAGGAGACCTGCAACTGCAGAGGGTAGAGAAGGAGGCACACAAGATTGGTGGAAAATTGCAAGTTGGAAAAGTATTGTAGCAGTGAAGAGGATGAAGATTGCAATTAGAAGACCCATTGTAATACCATCTTGGGATAGATATTGGGATGGCATGGAGAAGAGGAAGCTATATGAGGAATTGCAAAAGATTTCAAGTCAAATGGATTCATTGGAAAAGTATTATTTTCCTAACCCTGTGGTGATTGAAGGAAATCCAAAGAAATCCAAGGAAAGAGAGCCTGAAGCAGAGCCAAGTCATGTAGAAGACATTACAGACAAGGACATTGATAATGAAGATTACGAACATTTTGTAGATGTTAAGGAAGAAGATTACCAAGTGACAAAAAATGAAAAAATGCAGATTCTCAAAAATTTGAATTTGATCAATTTGATAATTTTCTAGAAGATGGTACTCAATGTGAAGCAGAGTTTGATGACAGAGAAAATTATGTTCATGTTGAAGATAACAACTATAATGAAGATAAAAAATAAATCTGTATCCAATGTGCAGTTTCGTTCGGATGGTGGAAGTGCTAACTTAGTGAAGGAAGATGCAGTGGAAAATGAAAGTGTCAAATTTTTAAATTGGATTACAATAAAAGAACTGACAAATGGCAAAAAGGTACATGTTGTAATGGTTCCAGTTGATACTACAACAGTAACTAATTTTACCCATAATAAGGAAGTTGTTTCATTTGGGAAAATTTTGGTGGAAGATTGTGAAGAGGAGACAACATGGTGGGGATTTGGAGTTAATAAAGAGAATTATAGGAGGAGGTATGCACAGAAAGAGAGAAGCTGAAAAATATAGATCAAGAAACTTCTAAGGAAACAATGCAAGTATGGAAGTGCAGAATCAAGAAATTGGAAGGTGAGGAAAAAGAAATTGAAGAGATGAAAGTTGACATTATGGACTCCATGTGTAAGATCACATGATTTCTTAGTCACCTAGGAGTCTGATGCAAGAGCATCGTGCTCCATCGAATTTTGGTCATGTTTTAGTTTGGTGTTTCATTATGTTTTGTAGATGCATTTGAGTTCATTTTGTAATCCCTAGCCCCTTGTCTAGTGTTGCTCTTTCATCGATGTGACATTATGTGATCAACGAGACTTTAAATGGCATCCCTTCAATAGCTTGATGTGAAGACTATGTGTCATCAATGAGACCTTTGTACTTTGAAGGGAGTTTGAACATAGTCTCCTCGATAGCCCAATGAGAGATATGTCTAGGGTGTGTGAGCGGGAAAGTCGTTATTGACAAGACTTACCCTCATCAAAGGGACTCTATCTTGATTCTCTTCGATCCAGCTCGATGGAACATGAAGGAAGCTCATCAAAGAGACTTAGCTTTATTGGAAGGACTCTACTCTAAGTCACCTTGATGGTCTGATAGCTATGGTGGTTGGCCGGTGGTGGTGACATATGTGGATACTAGGAGACTGATAACATAGAAGAAGAGGCAACCGTTATTTAAAGGTACTAACAAGGAAAATAGGAGGGCGGTTAAGTTAAGAGGAAATTGTATGAGCAGTTAAAAGAGGAGTGATTGTTAGGTAGCTGCATAAGGAGGAAGGCGGTGAAAGGAAGAACCATTATGGAAGATTAAAGTGTGCGGCCAGATGAGGAGTTCTAGGCAGTGTTATAAAAAGGAGGTCAAATGCAAATAGTGGGGAGGTTGATAAGTGAGGAAAAGAGGAGCTGATCATGAAGAATGGAAGCATCGATCCTTGAGGAATCTTAATCATTGTAATATGAATTAGATCTGCCTACATGAATAAAAGATAATTTTCTCGTTAAGGCCCATTTTATTTGTTATCATTTGTTTTCTATTTCATTTTTGTTACAAATAGTGGTGAAGTCTCAGTTTTATAGCGAAATCAATGAGAACTTCCTGTAGTCATTTTTTCATTTGAGAGATAGAGAGTGAGAGAGAACCACCAAATTCATTCTAGACCGTGTGCATTTGTAATCTCTGTCATCATTTACTTGCAAGTTGAAATTTATGGATGCGCAGTTGTAACCAATTAAAATTGACACAAGTTATTGTCAATTTTGGTTTAATCATTTTATAAGTCATTGTAATATGGAATTTGGGTGTTGTGTGAGTGATTCCATGCGACTATGTTATCAGCAAGAAAGTAGAGGAAATCCAAAATGATTATAGTTGAAAGAAGCTTCCTATGATGTGGGCCTTGGTAAGCTTACATGTGATGAAAAACTTTAATCTTGAGGGAAGGTTTAAATTTTTCATGGATACCATTTTCTCATTTTTAATCATATAAGATGTATGGTAAAAAGATCAATTTTCCTTTTTATTTTCTTTTTTCTATTGATAAATGTACTTTTGATGGGACCTACCCTGAGCAAGTACACCAAGGATTAATCATGATACTTTATAATTGTAATCTTACTATGTCCCTTATGGCCATCTTAGTGTATTGAAAAGGTAATGCTGAGTTAAACCTTTTGGAAAACAACAAAACTCCTCTATTTCTCACTCATTGGTGTAAGGGTATCCCTAGTTTGAGTATTAAGAAGGGATATAAAAAGGGAAAAAAATCTTCTACTGATAAAAATTGTTCTTCATCATAAGAGTTTCTTATTACCCCTCCTAGAAAGAGGAAATCTCCTTATTTTGTATAGGTTGAAGCCATAGTGGAAAATCTAAGTAAAAGGAAAAATAGCTCAAAAACCCTAAAATTTCAAGGGAAAGGGGGACTATTGATATTTTTTATGTTGAAGGAGAGGGTAAAGATAATGAAGGGGTTTGTCAATGCAACTTGAAGTCTTTGGGGGGAAGAAGATTTGCTAGGATTTTCAAATACTCTATTGTTGTTAATGTGAAATTTTTTAAAGATAAATAAATCATGTCTAAAATTCATGAGGATGATTTTGAAGATGAGGGTTTTCTCCCTCAATAGGAAGAAGAAGGTTTGAGTGGAGACTCCTCACATGATGATTCCAAGGAGAACATGTAGGAGGTATATGAGGATGACCAAAGGAATGACAATGAGGAATATTAGGAGGAGGAGGAAGAAGGGAAAGATAAGGAAGATAAGAGAAATGTGAAAGAAGATATATTACTAAAGAAAGCGAGGAATTCAAGGAATAGCAGAAAGATATGTATGTGATAGAGAATATTCTTGTATCATCATCTCCAAGGAATGAGGGAGGAAAGGAAAGGGTAGATGACAAGACTATTGCTAGTTGGTAAAACAATTATGATAATAACTTGGGTACAATAGGCACTAAAAGAGTAGAGTTGACTAACATTTAAAAAAGAACAAAGGAATTGGAGAAAAAGATTGATGCAAATAGCTACAATGAAAAGATGAAGAGAATGAAAAACCCTTGGAAAATTTATTTATGTGACTTAAGGTATTTATGAAGAAGGTTGTTATGGGGATTATTTTTGGCTAGTCTAAAATTAAAAAATAGAAGAAGAAAGCTAAAGACAAAGACACTCAGCGAGTGATTGAAAACAATAAGGTTTTACAAAATTAGAGAGAGAATCTTTTTTTGGAGATTGGAACCTTATATTCTAATGTTGTTTCTAGTTCTCTGGTGTTGTTTGTTATTAGGTTAGATTTTATTTTTTTGGTGTTACTATTTTTCTAGGCATACGTTCCCACTTTCTATATTTTATGGTTATAATGTATGTTTTAATTTATTTATGTTATAAACTTATGGGATCAAGGCCCTTTCCCTACTTATTTTTAATTAAAAAATACATCTCTAAGATTGTCAAATAAAAATGCATTAAAAGGGTCACATGGAGGAGAATTCATAGATGCAAGAGAAGTACAATCATGAGATGGATGAATAAGTTTCTCACTAGGTATAACAACATGACATGAAATAATAACTCTAAAACCTAAACAAGTCAAATCATCAAATGATAAAGATAGATCTAAGAGGATATAAATAGGGCTACCATAACATATATGAACAATATCCTAAAAAATATTAATAGATCATGAATTTCTAAAGAATGCAGATCATTTTACATAAAGTAGCATCATATACCTCATCTACATGCAATAAAGGAAAATTATTGAAATTAAAAATATCATTGTACTCATAAGAATCACTATTACTAGTCATAAGAAGGTATAGTCAAGGTAAAGCTATAGACTAGTGAATTGAGTGTATTTAAGAGAGGAAGAAAAATAACAACTAACTCTATGAAGGAAAATCACATATATGATAAAACAAAACCTCTATAAAAATGCATCCCCATTCATATGATAGAGATAAATAAGAGAATTAATGATCTAGAAGGATCATATACAACAAAATATAAGAACCCATCAAAATAAGTGATACATGCATTGATAGAGATCAGAGGTAAAGGTCTATAAGAAGTGATGGTAAATAATTTAACAATAAAAGGGTGTGTGCACCAATCTGTGACACAAAAAGGTGCCACTTTTTTTTTTTTTACCTAAAATGACCATTTAGTGAGCACCAAATCTGGCGCTTGCCAAATGGCTCAGATTACTAAGCCTAAGGCTTGGTATGTAAAAATTAAAATAATTTTGGTGAGCGCCAAATGAAGTTCATTATTTGGCAAGCGCTAAATTTGGCACTCACCAAATGAAGAGCTCCATTTGGCTAGTGCCAAATTTGGCACTCACCAAATGTGAAGCATAAATTTTTGCAACTTGCATTTTTTTGAACTCTTTCTTTTTCTCCTTCTCTACCAGGTAGACTATATACATGAAATAAACATTTAAGTATAAGTTGAAATTACATATGGACATTTACTTTCTTATACTTTGTAGTGTAGGACAAACTATCCCTTTTCACACTTAATTTGGGAATGAATAATTAATAATAAAATGAGCTCATGGCAATGAAAAAAGTATCCCTCTACATTTTTTCACTTGATTTGGGAATGTTTAACATTACAATATACCTAATTTCACTTTGATCTAGTGTTGTAATGTGTTTTACACATTCACATTAGATTTAGGGCCCTTTTAAGCTAAATAGACCTAATTTTGCCTTAATTTAATGTTGTAAAGTGTATTTATCTGCACCTTCACAATAATTTTTGGTCCTTCTTACAAATATGACCTTCATATCATCATTAATAGGCCCCTAAGACCCTATATTATGCATCTCGAGGCTTATTTCAACTAAAATCCAGACAAGATCAACAAATATACTTAATTTTCTAACTCACTAACATTTCCTCCACCTGAAAAAGCTTGGTGGGACCCATACGCCACCTTGGGTGTATGAGTCCCACTGAAATGGGACCTATACATCACAAGTGGCGTATGAGTCACATTTGGCCCCTTTTTAGGTTTTTGAGCGAGAAATCAGGGTTTTGAATTCAAATTTCATGTATGTGAGCATTTTTTAAGTGTGATATGATCAATACATTTTTAAGTGTCTACAACTAGTAAAGAAAAATAATTAATCAGTCTTACCTTACTTGGATTAGGAAATAATTATTATATATTTATAGTTAATGTTGACTTGTTTGAGTTCAACACTAAAAAAATCATGTGTTGAAAATTTCATCATGATTGGGTAGAGTGTCCAAAATTTGGCTCTAGTTCTTTTGAAATTCTCCCCAATTTTGTTAAGGAAAAGGAGAAAATCACTTGCAAGTTTTACCCCTCCAACCACTGCAATTGTGCTTCCTTGCAAGGTCCAATCTACTTTGTTTCTCTTGCAAGGTAGGTTGTTCATGAACAATTGTGCCCCATCTAAATTGCACTTAACAAAAGTTTTAAGGACTAATTCACTTAACTTTCCCCATACCTAATCACTCATAAAGAAAAATTTGAAATTTTTGCATAAGTCTAAATAGTGTAGGTACTTAGCCTCCATCTGATCTAAACCTTTGAAAAGTGAAGTTGTCAAGTTCACTTAGGATTTTCCACATATGACCACTTTATAAATATAATTTAGAATTTTGCAAAAGCTTGAGGTCCATCCAAACTAGATCCTTAAAAATTTTCATTACCCAAGTTCACTTAAAAAATTATGCATGCCTCCTCGTTGACATCAAATCCTTTTTCTCAAAGTTTCCATGCCCAATTATAAACAAACTTTTCAAAGCTACTTTCCCAAATTAGTCCATTTTCATGTTCCCACAAGTAGTACTTGGTTGATGTCATGTTGATGTCATCCCACTCGAAATTGACATCATCAATCCTAAGCAAGACCAATCCATGATGATGTCACACTTACGTCATGCTAATGTCACTCTATCCTTTTTTTGATGTCATCATTAAAACTTTTCAATTGGACTAGACCTAAAAGAAAGTGTAGTTGGTAGTTTCAATTCTGAAGGTTTTTTTTGTAGATCCAATTTCAAGTGACTTCCCCATAGGTGTAGTGCCATTAGTTCTTTTTGCAAACCATTTCAAATGGAAATTCTCATAGAAGGTTTAATTGCACTTCAATATCCTACAAAGGTGCCAAATTGACTAGATTGATTCCATTAATGCATTTCAACATCCTCCAACCACCAAATCAAATTTGATGGCCCTAGAATCATTCTAAATGCATATTGGCATGGATCCAAAATGGAAAAAGTGGTGCTCAACTACCTCAATTATCATTTATAATTCTCATGATAAATATACCATCCATAGATCAAGATTTTAGTGGATTTCATGGGTGATTATTCTTATTTCTACACTCAATCATTAATATAGAGGCATGGTAGGGGTTTAGAGGAATGTTGTATCATGCCTCAGTCAATCAAATTAGATTTGGAAGGGACAAGTTTTCCTATAAAACATTGATGAAGACAACATTTTGTGGTAGATTTAGTATTCTCCTCCAAGGATATTAAGGACCCAAGGTCCTCATTTTCAATAGTTCCTTCTCATATTCCAAACCAAAGGAAAAATAAGACTTGTATTAATTTATTTTTGATATTGTAAACTAGCTCAATACCTTTGAATCAATAAATTTTTTTATCTTCACCTCTTCTCAATTTTGATATGTTGTGTAATACTTCATCTTTGTAATATAGTATTCATACATTTTGCTTACCTTTTTATGTTTCTTAAGTATCTTTACCTCTATAAATGAATTATTTTACTACTTCTGGTAGAAGTATGCTATGTATAAATAGTTTGCAAGAATTACTTGTGGATTTTCCTCCCTCTTAGTATCTGAAAAATCCCTTACCTTCATACCTATCTAAAATATTTGTTAAGGTGAAGCTTGTGTGTTCTATAAATTTTTATTGGCTCCTTGTGTTGTTGTGAGAAAGGAGGGAACTCACTAAGTATTGGCACATCAACACCCTTCCCTTTATCCATTCCTTCCCCCCCCCATTCCCTTGTGAATAAATGGAGTAGGAGTAGGTTTTATTTTTAATTTTCATTGAGTTGGATTGACACTTGCACCTAGGCCTAGAAATGAATTATCTTTCTATGAATGTCTAATCTCAAGTTAACATGGTCCCAATTGAGAGGTCATTACCATTGTTGTTTTGAAATATTGAACCAGATTTAGTAAGGGTGTAATTTCAAGTGATAGCAATTATCGTTTTATCTTTTACTTTCAAAATTACTTTTTATTCTTTTATCTTATTGGTTAGCTTGTCTTGCATCCACTACTTTTCTACTAATATGATATTATTTTATAAAATAGAAACTTTTCATTTGCCAAGTAATTAATTTAATTGTGTAATTTGTGGAAAATATCATCCTTATAAATTTTATACATTATTTTTCAAATTAGTTTGGCCCTTTTTTTCTATTGTTTAATGGTTTACTATACAATTTGAATACTTATATTTTAAATTTTGTATTTCAACTTGAGCCTTGACTACCAAACTTAGCTCCATACATCCCAAGGATTTGATAT